>CAHIKZ030004539.1:125000-140000 GCA_903632075.3 Acanthosepion pharaonis
TCTAGCTGAATAACTCAAAGCGAATGATATATACATACATATATATATATATATATATATATATATATATATATATATATATATATATATATATATATATATATATGTTTAATGAAAAACAGACCACTTTAAAGTACCATTACACTAATTTATTTCACCAAAATCCTTTTTAAAGGACTTCGGATCATCAGGTAACACTTCCAACAACGAAATGAAAGGAAAAAATGGAATTAGAAATTGATGGGTAGTGTAATTTTTGTAATTTAACAGGGTGGGTGATAGTTGTAGTTAACGAGACAAGGTAGAGTATAGGGAGGGGTTAATTTCATATTTCTCTTAAGCATGCTTTATATTGGGGTAGGTGGATTGAACGAAACGTGACCTATTTAGATGGTTAACTTAACGGAAATGATATATAGGAATGGGAGGAGAGTGGGGAGAAAAGAAAAGGAAAAATGGAAAGGAGAGAGGAGACAGACGACAGTAATACAGATATATCTAAATGAGTGTTACGGCAAAGAGAGAGGGGGAGAGGGAAGTGAATCGAAATAGACTGTAATTTTGTTTTAACAAAATTATGTAAAAGATAGATTTCAATGCTTGATAGAAATTTAGAAAAAAAATGATGAATCTTATCAATTTAAACATTTAATTTTTTAAGTAAATAGTTTAGGGACTTAATATAAGTCTATTATTTTTATTAGCACATTTATCGAGAACATATTAAAGAATTATTTAAAATTATAATAGTTTATTTACCCGACCAATTGTACTTCCATAATATTGTAAAAAAAAAGTTCGGTAACAATAGCATCTGTATTAGTTTTACTTTAAATCTAATTTATGAATGTAATTTTTCTTTATTATTATATGGGTAAACTTAATTAAGGTTTAGGTTTCATTATTTAATAATATTTTAGGGTAATATTAAAGATTTTGTTTTCTTCTTATATGTATCTCATGCAAATCCATATATACATACGTCTATTTACATGTGCAAATCCACACATAGACACACGTACAACAATATACACAATATATATATATATATATATATATATATGTATATATATATATATATATATGTCATTCGCTTATATATATATATATATCTTGTGTGTGCAAGAAAATGATTATAACCTGTTCTCTTTGTATGTCATCATAGCTTTAACTCAAATGATTGTGCAGATCATATATATATATATATATATATGTTTGCATACATACTTGTATAAAAAGACACGTACAAAAACACACACAGATACACAGACAGACAGGCAGACAGACACAAACACACACACAGACATATATATATATATATATATGTGTGTGTGTGTGTGTGTGTGTGTGTGTGTGTGTGTGTGTGTGTGTGTGTACTTGGTATGACAACAAAATTATCCAGTTGTTAGATGAAGATTTGAACCGTTATATCTTAGAAATGATTAAAGATATCTTACTGGAATTCTCCGTGGTTTTTATAACACTGCTGGATTCTACTTTGAACAATAAGACTGTATTTAGCTCTAAGTTGAAATGGTGATCTTTTCTTGCTGTTGTGACCTCCTGATCCAGTTTTCCTCTCTACTGTTCTCCCTTTTTAAAACTTATTCACCGTTCTCTTGATGGTCCTTGAATGAACTTTGGAGAGGAAAGCCAAAGCATGAATGTTGCTACCATTACTGAAGTCGTGAATGATCTTTTCGTAATCTGTTCTTATTTCTAGGTTAATAACTCAGAGTCTCTTTCAGTGATTCTTACGACAATTGGTATCAAGATGGCTAAGTCTGGGAACAAGAAAATTTAATTTTGGCTTTTTTAGTTATTAAACATTTTGTGCGATGGACACTTATGCTGTAACATGATTTTGTTTTTACACGCTGGAATGTCAATAAATATTACATTAGGCCGGCGTCAGGTAACATATAAGATCTTTTTTTGCTAGTACATTCATCTGTTCATACAGATGAAAGTACTAGATGTATTTAAAAAAACAAAATCAATTTCCATGCTTGATGACGTCTGTATGAACAGATGAAATTACTAGCAATCAACTATGTATTTTGCATATTTTTCCATTGCATATATATATATATATATATATATATATATATATATATATATAGATTATATAAATCATTAATACAAAAAACTGTTTTTTGTATTAATGATATATATATATGTGATATGTGCAAGAAAGGATAAGGACACTGACGTTAGCATTGGTAGCTATGACGGTGCAGTTTCAGAGGTGTCTTAATTAGAAGGCATTTTTGTTAATGCTATCTTATAATTTACAATAATGCCTCCGTAGTGGTGATGGACTCTTGACAATAAAAAGAAAAAGTAGTAGTATGAACGATAAGGACAATAAACTACGTCCGCGTTCTGGGTAAGACAATAAACTACATCCGCGTCCTGAAAAAAATATTATCAACTATACATTTTTGAAAAAAAAAAAAAAACAGCTATACATTTAGAAAAAAAAATTACCAGCAATAAAAAATCTTGTCTGCATTAAATAACCCATTGAGGTTGAAATGCCGTATAACAAAACAAGCCAAATCCAAAATGAATGAGCAAAGACTTATATGAGGAAGCTTTTCAATAAAAATAATGTCAAAATCAATTATTGTTGTAAAAATATGAGAAAGTTAATTGATAATCATCTACATATAAAATTCCCTGACTTCTGTCTGCCCATCATTCATATTTACTAAAATAGCCATATATTGGCCGATTGAAAACAAATTTTGGGGAGAAGTTCAAACAAATAAGGGAGCACAAAATACAGTTTATTTTACTAATTCAATAAATTTTCATTGATTAATTTAGAAAATTTTAAAAGTTTTATATTATTTATCATACAAAATACTCCCACTATTTTAAAAACAAATCAATGATTAAAATAAAAAAAAATACTTATTTAATAAAAATGCGATATTTTTTTGCTTATCTTTTCTTTAGGTTTTTATATATACAAGAATCCAGTTCCCAGTCTCTCCCTGCGTTTACGAGAACCAGAACAAATCACAAGGCCAAACGCTTCAAATTGTTGGAATTTGGCACTAACAAGAAATATTCACGCATGGCCAGTTTTATGTTGCATGCTCAGGAGTAAGAAATCTAAAGAATTTATTCTTTGCAGTTTAAAAGAGAAAAAATGAAATTTTCTTAAAAAAATATTGTTTACTATGAAGTCATATAAAATTAGATTAAATTTTAAAAAATATTAAACCGCGAGGTAGGTTTCTTGGTTTTTTTTGTCAAAGTATTTTTCAAACAAATCAACTTATTCAAATTTCATCAATTTGTATCTGTCTATATTTCTGAGATGAGGTATTATGTTTAATTGCATTATTTAAATCATTCGGACTGGTATCCTCATCCTCATTGCCATCATGTTGCCTCAAGGACACATGCCCCAGTGAATAAAGGCGTTGTTTAGATCCTGTGGCCAAATACAAAGAGTTGTGAGTCCAATACCAGTCTACAGCCGTGGGTACCAAAACTTGGAGAGTTGAGTTAAAGTGAAATAACTGAGAAATCCGGAAGAGGCATGGCACGTACAACTAGAAGAATCTACCGTTGTGGACGAAATAAATGGTTCGGTTTTAAATTCCAATCACCCGAAGAATGCCATATTCACAAAGTTCGGCCGTTGTGAATATGGCAATGAAGATAACAGTCCGAATATAGTTTGTAAATTTCGACGAAAATGTTAGCGATGAATACAACAATACTAAATACTGTAACAGAAAATTGATCAAAAGCGGTGATTATAAACAAAATAAAACCATATGCAATTGTAGACTAAAAAGTTCCTGTTTTATAGAAGGTAATTGTTTGGCACAAAGCTCAGCTTATTTGGCAAAAATTGAGGTAGAAAATAGTAATATAGTCAAGGAGGAGAAAATATATATAGGGGCTACAGAAAAGCGAATGGAAAAAAAGTACTAAAATCATAACAGTAAATACGAAAATATCTACAACGCTGCCAGTGCATTACTGAAAGATTAAAAGGGAAGTAGGTACCTTCCCAAAAATTAGTTGGATAGTTTATTCGTTTTTTAAAAAAAAGCAGTACATATGAAACTGCTACGGATAGTTGTAGGCTTTGCTTTTTTTTTTTAAATAAAAATTATTTTGTTTAATTTTTACCCGTGATGCTTTAGTGTAGGTATGTTACTGAAGCTGGTCTTCACTTCATTCATTTGCGATCGAGTCGTCTGAGCATCACGACAGCGTGAAACTCACTTAACGATTCGGACTGTACTTTGATAGGAGTTAATGATATGAAAAGATTTTTTATTTGCTCTGCCTGGCGTTCGGTACTTTTCTTTGTTTTTAAATATCCCACATTGTGACAGCAGAAAATCTGCCAAGAATGGTGAAACGTTGTAAGAAGCTGGACGTAAATTTACTGCGGCTGAATTAATGATTAAAGAACTTTCTAGACTTAGGTTATGGAAAGGAAAAAGATAGAGGAGAATCTGGCTAGATTCCAAAAGTTATTTAAAAAAATATTGGAAACATCTTAGACGTACGGTGGCCGTTAATAATTAAGTATAACTCAAAACTTCAATGTTAAGATAAAACAACATTTAATTACAACCGAAAATAAATACTTAACAAGAACAAAGAAGTAAAAGTCAACCAAAGATAATTAACCATTTCAATGAATACCTTGTTAGTAGACCTGCTCAGCTTAACGTCCGGTAAATCCTAAATCAAAACCCAATCATCGACGCACAATAATTCACACTAATTCGACTGGATAGTTTCACTCAGTAGTCACTCAAATAATCACCGCAGTCAGTAGCCTGACACCGCCATTTATACAGCTGGCGGAAAACGTCTATTTATAAGTCCAGAGTGTCACGCTCGAATCTCGGTGTCAGTAGTTACTCATTTTCTACCAGCGTCTCTAGTTCATGTGCACTGTTTTTTTTAAAATAAATACAAAAATACTAAACAACTTTGTATTATTAACCTAACGGTTCTTGTACACACATACACATATATAATTATATATATATATATATATATATATATATATATATATATATATATATATATAGTTTATGCAAACTTAGGTAATCCGTATGGGTAGACCTGAGGAGGATGATATCTAGAGAGCTCAATGTAAAATTCAGAGCAGGTATGTTTGGGGTCCGTCAAAAACGTGTGAATTTCTTTTCATTTTTCATTTCAGCTTTTGGAAGTAAAGTCTGATGATCCAGAACCCTGTTAAAGGGGTTATGGTGAAATAGCTTATTACATGGAATCTTAACGTGGTCTGTCTTTTATTCAAACATATATATATATATATATATATATTTGAGAAACATCTTTAGTGAGCCATTATAGATGCCATCCAAACGTTATGTAATGTAGCATTAGCCAGAATCAAATTTTAAGATTCTCATTTCTATTATAGGCGTATCAAGGGCATTAACAAAGCAGCATCCAATCTGACAAGGAATGCCGAATGTTGCCTTATAACAAAACAGATAATATTACCATTACCAACTTTATTGATTATTCATGTTAATATTAACAATGCTTTAAATTAAAAATTCGAAAACCTAAAACTAATATGGCTACAATATCAATACCTTCACAGTATGATGCCATAATAGACACTGTCGACCATCAAAGAAGTGCTTGTACAGAGCCTGCTTTTTACCAGCATTCTCTAATTTACTTTATTTGAGATTTTAACAACATCGTTCCGCCATTTTTGTAATGACAATAAACATTTCTTCCATTGTTTTTAGTTTTACTCAAGTTGGAGTAAAAAGAGCAATTCTCATTGGCTATTCGGTTTTACATTTCTGCACAATGGCTACGAGGGTCTGCTTTTCTACAAAAGAAAAAAAAAGCCTCCTCCAAAATGCTCTTTTCTCAACCATAACTTTTAAATGAATTTTAAAATAACGAAGAAAGATGGCATGTTATAAGACTGAAATACTGCTTCGATTTGTTTGCCCGAATTCATTTTTTAGAATTGAAGGTATTCAAAATTTGAATGAGGTTTTAGAATTTCTGTCGAATATGTTTCGTAATGCTAAAGAATCTTTTTCTTAGAATTGAACTTATTTTTGGAAAATTTTCGGAAAATAAATGAGCCAATAAAGTGAAATAAAAAAAACAGGGTTAGAATTTCTTTTTTAAAAAATCTATCGTGATGTTACATGGAAAGACGAACAATATCACATAATGATATATATATATATATATATATATATACATATATATATATATATATATATATATATATATATATATATATATTCATACACGTTTCATTAAATAATATAGACAAGTGTTGTCTATTTATTTTATGTAAATTTTTTTTCGTAACATCTGATAAGTTTAATAACATTATCGTTGAACGAAGAAAGAAATTCACAATATTGATCCATATTTTTTAACACAATCTAAGATTTCGGCTTACATAAGCCATTATCAAAGATGACAATTACAACATATTAAGCAATATACGGACAAGACAGTGATGATAGTCTGTCATTGTTTACAGAGATGATTTCTAAGCAACGATAAACACGTGCATATAAGACGCTAGAAGCGAAAATCGCACCGCATCTCATAGACAACACTTGTCTATATTATTTCATGAAACGTCTATGGATGAAAAGATGCTGCCTAAATACACGCAATATATATATAATATGTGTGTGTGTGTGTGTGTGTGTGTGTGTGTGTGTGTGTGTGTGTGGCGTCTGCAGTAGAAATTGGCTAGCCGCCCTGGTATCCTCGAACACGAGTGGCTAGCTATTCTATATATATATATATATATATATATATATATATATATATTCACTTTAAACGTTATTTTAGTCGATACTCATATTTGAATCGACACTCTATTTATTAAAACTTTAAGCTTTCGCATGCTGGTGTTGTTACATGGAATGACAAGCAATATCACATAATGATATATATATATATATATATATATATATATAGATAGATAGATAGATATTAGTGGACAGTATATATATATATATATATATATATATATATGTATATATTGACCACTAATATATATATATATATATATATTGACCACTATATATATATATATATATATATATATATCAAATATGTGGTGCAGTTGAATTTATATTACATGAATCATTCATACAAAAAAAGATTAGTGAAGTTAATGACATAAATGTCGAGAATACAGCTTCGCAAACAAACTTATTAAAATTACATTAACCCACGAACCTCTTGATGAATGTTATGATCCCTGTTTTTAATAAATTCAACTTTTATGAGGTTTTTTTTTTGCTAGTACTTTCATCTGTTCTTACAGACATCATCAGGCATGGAAATTGATGTGTTTTTTTAACATTCAAGTAATAACGGGAGACGAAAGATTAAATTTTCAAAAAATTCAACCTTAGCGAAATTTTGGAGCGTGCGGTCGCAACGACCGCACGCTCCAAAATTTCTTACAGTTAACAATAACACATTTCTAAAAAACATATTTCGACTCACATCTAATCTTTCGTGTCCCGTTATTACCTGAATGTATTAAATATATATACAGTGGGTAGCAAAAGTATTTAACACATTGGTTTTTCTTACATATCTCAAAAAATAACAGATCAATTTCAACGAAACTTATAGGAAATATTTAAACGAATATTGTCGATCAATGCATAGAAGGAAAATTTAAAACCACTGTTTTGAGAAACATTTATTAACAATAAATAAAATAGCACATCGATAATGTTTGTTTAAATATTTCCTATAAGTTTCGTTGAAATTGATCTGTTATTTTCGAGATATGTAAGAAAAACCAATGTGTTAAATACTTTTGCTACCCACTGTATATATATATATATATATATATATATATATATATATATATATTTCAAGAGGATAAAATCTAGGTAGTGCTCAATGTACAAGACAGAGCAATAATATAATATGAAAGGCTTAAAACCTATATATATATATATATATATATATATATATATATATATATAAAATATCAAAATGTTGAAAACACTAATATTCCATGATTATAATTTATTACATTGGAATCGTAATCACGGTCCAATTCATTAGACCTACAAATTCAAAAAGAAAACAGAAAATATCTCCTGAAAGCAGTTTGTCTGAAGAAATGGTTCGTGATTTCGATTCCAATGTAATAAATTATAAACATGGAATATTTCAGCCTTTGATATTATAATATATATTGTCGGGGCCACCCACCTTCTCATGAGAATGGACTGATCTCTCTACGATATAGGACAGTGCTAGAGAGTTCTGGGAGATCAGGTGACCATCACACTTCCGTTCTCTCTACCGGAAGATACAGTTGGACATTTATACTCTTTCTGATTGTTACCGCCTCAACCTGCGTTCGTTTTTTTACTACTAATCTCTCTGTTGTAAATACCTCTTCAAATATACCAGTATTTTTTCCCTACGTATGTGTTTTTTGTCCTTATTTGAATACACGCACGCGGAAACACTCCCAACATCTCAACATATATATATATATATATATATATATATATATATATATATATATATATATATATATATATATATATAGAGAGAGAGAGAGAGAGAGACAAGGTACCGAGAGATAGAGAAAGTGGAAAATCTTAATGAACGACGCGCTTAGCCTTTTCTTCCAAACAAACCAAGCACCCCAATGCGCCCGGCAGTACCAGTGATAAACAGCGGGCCGCACAAATCAACAAAATCCATGGGAAAAAAAAAACGGCACTAAAATATATACATATATACCGGGTGTAACAGCAAATTATCACAATCGTGTCAAAAACGGCACATATATATATATATAAGAAGAAGAAGGACAAAAATCGTCGAAAGAAGGAAGAGGAAAAGCTTTATGCATTAATGAATACCTCGAGAGAAATGCAAAGACAATTTTTCTAACAACTTTGGTAAGCCACATACTTCAAGACTAACGCATGGACGCCTCTGCGGGGAGTAACGGCTAAGTGCTAATTGTTTGTCTATCTCTAATGTGTCCGATCCACACACGATGCTTTTTTCTTATGGTCTTGTGCCAAAAGCTAAGCTTAGTAAATGACAATCGAAGTGTAACGAATATGTTTACCGGAGTTACTTTATGATTATAAATATTTGAAGAACCGATGATTTATTTTTAGTGTTAGGTTGACGCAGCTGAGGTACGATTCTCTGCTACAATCATGGCAGGCCGCTAATCAAAGCAATGTAACTGGACCAAACAAACAGGCGGACAGATCGAGAAATAAGAGAGTCAAGAAAAAAATTGAAAAACACCGAGAAACAAGAAGAGTGGTTCCTGAAAATTGGTTGGTTGAAATAATTTGATTTCCGAAAGACAATGGAACACCTGACAGGAAAAAAAAAATATCGATTGGAACTGCTTTCAGAGGTCAACGCCAAATAATTCTTTTATAACTTGTTTCTTTCCATATAGGTTGAACTGACAGCTTGCGTTTTCTCTTTCGGAGAGATTGTGCGCATGCGCATGCGCGTTTGTAAAGGGAGATAAGAAATATGGAAGAGATTAAGAAATCGTGAGCGAAGACGAACGAACAAAGAGAAAGCGAGAGAGAAAAACGCAGCTAGAGAGAGAGAGGGAGACAGACTGAGAGAAAGAGGGAGAGAGTAGAATATTGAAAGATAGTATTGGAGAAAGAGGGGCAACTGATAGAAAAAAATACCATGTACTGAAAAATTGCCATGGACTGAATGAATATCATGCACTGAGGATAACATGCACCGAACATGGGGAAACTATGAAGTTATAGAGAAAATAAATATACTGATAGATAGATAGATAGATAGATAGATAGATAGATAGATAACGTACTCGGATAGATAAACAGATAACATTATCTGATAGATAGATAGATAGATAGATAGATAGATAGATAGATAGATAACATTCTCTGATAAAAGCCGAACGATAACATTGCAGATTCACCTTGAAATATCTAGGGGTCATCTATCTATCTATCTATCTATCTATCTATCTGTCTGTCTGTCAGAGAATGTTATCTATCTATCAGAGAATATTATACAAACAGATAGATAGATAGATAGATAATCCCCTGATAGATGATAAATAGATAGATAGATAGATAGAGATAGATAGATAATATTCCTGATAGATAGATAGATAGATAGATAGATAATATTCCCTGATAGATAGATAGAGAGATAGATAGATAACGTTCTCTGATAAAGCCGAAATGCCAGATTATTCGATAATAGATAGATAATATTCCCTGATAGATAGATAGATAGATAGATAGATAGATAGATAGATAGAAAACATTCTCTGATAAAGCCGAAATGCCAGATTATTACCGATAATAGATAGATAATATTCCCTGATAGATAGATAGATAGATAGATAGATAGATAGATAGATAGATAGATAGAAAACATTCTATGATAATCTAAATGCCAGATTATTACTGATAATAGATAGATAATATTCCTGATAGATAGATAGATAGATAGATAGATATATAAATAGATAGATAGATAGATAGATACTCTGATACTCTTTGGAATAGGAGCGTATAAAATGGGAAGCGTCTGGTTAGCAGTAATTCGACTTTACTAACTAGACGCTTCCTCTGTGGCTAAATGGTATAGCACGTTAGGCTGTATGACTGTTCTGTGGAAGGAAACGGGTGTGGTTCCTTCCGGTGGATACATATTTTCTATGATATTTCTCAGATATTCAGGTCGGTAAATGTTGTTAATACTGCTTATCACAAACAGATCATTTACTTAAATATTTGTATCTCTAAAAATAACGTATAAATATATATATATATATATATATATATATATATATATATATATATGCGTGTGTCTGTAGACAAAAAGAGATAGAGATGAACTGACTTGAGCAGAGAGATTGTCATGCCTAAAAGACAAACAGATAAAGGAATGCAGGTTCAAATCCTGTTGGAAAGGGCATATTTTTCTCGAATATTCAAATTGGTAGACGAAAACTAACTAAATATACTGCTTAATAAATGAAGAGAGCTTTACTCAGACACGCGTATCCGCTAAAATAACGTTTACGTTATATATATATATATATATATATATATATATATATATATATATATAAAGGGCTTTTATATTATATACTTGCTCTGTCCTGAACAACATTGAGATTGTGTTCTACCCTGGATTCTGCCCTCTTGGAAATCACACACACACACACACACACACACACACACATATAAATATATATATATATATATATATATATATATATATATATATTTTAAAAAATTATAACATAAATATGTTATAAAATCACTACAAAAATAGCTATTTTGTTTTTGCCTCCGGTGTCTTATCAAGTGATGATGTTGAATAAAAAAAAAAAAAATGGTTTTAAAAGTTTCAAATTAATTAACGATCCTTCACAAGGGAAAAAAACGCTGTTACAAAAGCTAGAATGACCAATCAAAATACAAGTATAGGAAAATTCAAAAAGTTGACAACGACAATGTTATAATAGCTATTCAGATCTTTAAAATACGGGTAATATTAAAAAAAAGAATGTATTCTAAACAATAATTATTAAAGTATATGATAAAATTTGATATTCTAAAATCCAAATTTAATCACTATTAAGTTTAAAATTATAAAATTACTGAGGAGAAAAGGGGAAATACATATGTTATTCAATTTATTTTTTCGTTGAAATTACGTTAGAATATACGTTACTTCATCCGGTCTTCCGACAATATATATGTATACATTTTAATTCCAAGTGTGCGTAAACTCACGCGTAAAACAACACAATCTGATTATAATACATAAGCATCCAGGCATATTTATATATATATATATATATATATATACACACACAAAAAGTGACGATACAGGGAACATCTCCACGGCCCTTTATGAAAAAAAAAGGGAAACCAACACATACATACATACACAATAAAAAGTGAATGCACTTTGCATACACATAGACACTGATAAATACATGTAAACACATCCACAGACATTGACCTAGACAATCAGATACCACAACCAATAAATATTTAAGACTGTTGGTTATTGAATTCATTCCGTATACAATTATATATATATATATATATATATATATATATATATATATATATATATATATATATATATATATAAGCAAAATGTAAATGGATATAGATCCGACAGAATGAAGAAAATTTGGTAAAAACAAACAAAAATCCTTAAATGCAATTATGTTGTTTAAAATGAATGAAATGTCGACGTCTGACATAGCTTACGGTCAAATCACGCTGAAACACCGGTTCTTGTACGATCACCGAAGTTAAGCATCGTAGAGCCAGGTCAGTACTTAGATGGGGGACCGCTTGGGAACACCTGGTACTGGGAACACCTGGTACTGTAAGCCCCCCAAAGTCCAACCCTTACCTCACAGTCGGTGGGGGTGGGTGTAAAACGGTAGTGTCAGAGCTATGCCGCCCGGAACTTCGTTCCTGGTAGGGCCACCAAGGCGGACAGGTCTGACACACGCCGGCTAACAAGGGCTCTGGTGAAAATCCAGGAGCGTCTGCATCGGTAACCGGCGGCTTCTGGTCGTTTCCTGTCTCTGCGTCTGTGGAACCCGCGGCAAGCAAGAACGTTATCCGAGTAGGCCTGGGTACTTACTTCTGTAATTTATCCCAAGAATCTTCTTCTCATAACAGGATGAAGCCGGTTCAATCCGCCCAGGGTGAATGCCGCATCAGTACAGTACAGTAGTAGTCTGACGTTTCGGTTTAATAAACCTTTTTCAAGACAATATTCATTAAAATACAATTCAGTTCAATTTGACAAAGACGATGGACATAAACAACAAGTCTTATCCAAAACAGATAACTGAAATTTTTTAAAATGATCAGCTTTCCGTTTATATATATATACCAGTAATATTATCAATATATATATATGTGTGTGTGTGTTAGAATTTGTGTATGTGTGTGGGTGGGTTATAGTACCTACCAAAATGGGAATGAACTCTTCCTCCTACCATAAGTACCAACCTACAAGATTACGGAGGGACAGTCGACACGCAGTCTCTGACTGTGAGCGACTTCTGTCGAACTCTCTGCCTTGAGCAGTGAGGAACCCGGACGAAACTTTGTCCTTCAGCAAAGCTTCGTCCGGGTTCCTCACTGGAGGTAGACAGTCCCTGAACCCGTCTAGGCGGGTTCAAAGGGAATATTTTTTGGCCGAGCCTACGGGCCTGGAGAAACCCACGTTAAACTCGGCCTTGTGCCACATAGATTCCTGGGGGGCTGTTAAATATACGCAGTCTAACCTGAGAGTTTGGACGGACACTTCTATCTGGTGACTAATCACACTCTTACTTTGTATATATCTGTTATTTCAATACCTTTGTTTAACCTACCTTTTTCTTTCTGGTCTCTAACAGTCCACAACAATATATATATATATATATATATATACATATATTGTTATATATATATATATATATATATTGTTGTGGACTATTAGAGACCAGAAAAAAAAAGGTAGGTTAAACATTCGTTTGAAGATGAAATGGAACTAATGCTTTTAATTTAATTGCAAAAATTAAATTCGGGGTTTTAGCTTCTATTTTTGAAACATGGTTGAACTGTGTGCGAAAAAAAAAAACATATTTTAAATCAATTAATTTATAATATTAATGCTCTGTAAATTTACATTGAGCACTATTTTGTAAAAATAAAAATATCTATAAGAACACGGATTTTATATCTTACTGTTCTTTCTTTTTTATATATATATATATATATATATATATATATATATATATATATTATATATATATATATATGTGTGTGTGTGTGTGTGTGTGTGTGTGAAAAGTGTATATAAATATAAATAAATATATATGTATAATTATTTATATATTATATGCATATGGTACTTATTAGAAAGCGCTCAATATCAGAGATAGAGCTAACATATTTGGTTGGATACACCCCACATATGTTTATATATATATGAGTCCCGACGGACGACCAAGTATGTATATGTGTCTGCATATATCGATGTTTGCGTTAGTACCATGAATGACAAAACGACGAGTTTCCCCCCCACACTTCCACAATAACACCAATACACGCAATCTACATAAAACCCAATTTTTTAAAACATTAATGAGTTTGTCTGACGATCGCTAAAGCGTGAAACCCAGGGTCACAAACTCACATCTATCCAACCAAATTGCCAAAAGAATTAATACCCCGAGCAAAAGAAAAACAACAGGAAATCTACAGATTTTCTGCGGAGAAAAGGCAAGATGCCAGAAAACGGTCCTTTCAAATTTCTATTTTGAGGATTTACTATTATTTACATGATTTCAAATCGGACTAATATCTTAATCCTTTCTTGTTGCACTTTTGGCCGTTGTGCCCTCCGGCTTTATTTAAGTGTCTGTCCATCCGAGCAAGCTTTAAGTAATTTTGAACCGCTGCCTTTTATATAATCTGCCAATGTATACTGTCCTCTTTCTACAGTCTCTGTGTTAGGAGATCCGGCTTTTTTTTCTGTTTCGCTAACAATAACCAAGTAGTAATAAAAATAAAAGACCAAGATGACCCCTAGATCGTTTAAGAAGAATCTGCAATGTTATCGGTCATAATCTGGCATTTCGGCTTCTGTCACATTCCACTCGATGTAACATAGCTTCCCTGTGCCTCTTCTATAAATACTTTCATGGTAATTGTTCTGTTGGGCTTTCATCTTTGGTTCCTAGATATTACGAATTTAAGCGAAGTACTAGATTGTCGGCAAGGTCTCATCATTTGACAGTTGAAATGGTCAGATAACCGTAAGTTCTATGCTAACGGTTTCTTCTCTCGCACTTCCCGCTTGTGGAAATCTCTTCCGGCTTCTTGTTTTCGGGTCAACATTGATGTTGTTCTCTCTCCTTAACGATTTCTTGTTTTTCTCAATTTC
>CAHIKZ030004539.1:145000-187500 GCA_903632075.3 Acanthosepion pharaonis
ATTATTCATTATATCACCTGTATATCGAAGCTTACAGCATCTTGAATTCTCAAGCTGTCACCCATCAAGTTACTGACCAGATTCAGTATTGCTCAACTTCGGGAAGCCTTTTCCATTTCTTTCCGCATTGCCCGAGAGATAACCGGCAATTCTCCCAGACGGAAGATCTTCTAGTTTTCTTCTATGTGACGTTTTCCTTTAGGTGGGCGATAACGGCTCTCCACAATTTCCTCTCCTTTGCAACTCTCAGTGAATTTCTTTTTGTTAATATCTTCCCATCCCCGTTCTGCGAACCATTTACACAAGATCATTATCTAGGTGACTCGCTGCTTGCCACTGTTCGTCTTGCATTAAATATCTCTTTGTGGGTATTAAAATTTCCAAGCCTTCTTTCCTCGCTATGCGCCCCAAGAAGTTGTAACTGATTCTAAGTATATCTGTTTTTTTTTTGTTTTTTTGTTCACGTTTTTCCTATAACTTTGTCGAAATAATAGCTTCATCGGCTGCAAGAAAAGTTTGGTCACTGTTTTTGTAGCCAAAACTTTCACCTTTCGGAGTCAATCTTCCACATTTAAAAATCTACCATTCGTCCCTTACTACCATTAAGACGGCTAATTCTGAACTCCAGGAGAATGATATCAGGTCATCCAATAAAGTTCTGTCCGAATTTTAACCTTTTGTTAAAATGAACGAAATTTAAAGAGTATTTTATAATATCTAATGGAGCTGAACATTATTTTTTATGTTTAGATGCATTTAAACTGATCAAATTTTATTTCAGAGAACAATAAATTTAAATTTTGTTTGATTAAAACCCTGCTAACATGGAAGTACCCAAGAATCATTTGAGGCACATAATAATGATTTATGAGTTCAAGAAAGGAAACTCAGCAGCCGAAGCGGCTAGGAAACATTCACTCAGTTTATGGAGAGGAATGTGGAATGAAAGAACTTGGTAGAAGATGGTTTGCAAAATTCAGAGGTGAGATTTCACCATTGAAGATGAAGATCGAACTGACGTCCAGTTGAGTTTGATGAAAAGCTTTTGAAGCAGCCTTGAAGAAAATCCTGCTTTATCAGTTGAGGAATTGGCAGTGGTTCTCAGTTCAAACCATGCAACTATTCATCGTCATCTTCAACAACTTGGAAAAGTTCCTAAACTTGGAAAATGGGTGCCTCATGAATTGTCTGAAAACAACCTCAAATCCCGAGTTGACATCTGCCTTCTCTCCATTCTCGCCAACTTGTTTCAACTTTTTGGATAGACTTGTGACTGGCGACGAAAAATGGATCTTTTTTATCGAAATGTTAAGCGTCGTAGACAGTGGCTTGGTAAAGGGAAGGACCTCAGCCACAGCCGAGAAGGGAACTTCATGGGCAAAAGGTTCTTTCTTTCAATCTGGTGGGATCGCCAAGGAATAATCCACTTTTAATTCTTACCACCTAATGCAACAATTAATGCCCAAATATACTGTCAGCAATTAGAGCGTTTGAACCAAGCTTTGAGAAAAAAAAAGACCTGCTCTAGTGAATCGAAAAGAGGTGATGTTTCACCAGGACAATGCGCGACCACACACAGCAAGAATCGCGTCACAAAAGATCGAATAACTTGGTTGGGAGAAAATTCCTCATCCACCTTATTCTTCCGATCTTGCTCCTTCAGACTACTATTTGTTTCGTAACTTACAGAATCATTTGGAAGAAATAGCTTTTGTAACACAGGAAGAGGTTAAAACTGACATTTGTGAGTTCTTCGAATCAAAGCCAAAAGAATTTTACAGTAATGGAATTAGTAAGCTTGTTAATAGATGGAAGGAAGTCATAGATAATCAGGGAAAATACATTTTTGATAGAATCTGTAATTAAATGTAACATTTGGTAACTTGTTTTCTTTATTCAAAATTCGGACAGAACTTATGGGATGACCTGATATTTTACACCATTTATTTATTTATTTTTTTAGCTTATTTCCTCATAATGGTTCATTTTTTTCTACCTTTCTCGAGAAACGACCGGAAATGCTTCCAGACAACCACATGTTAGGATTTTTCTTCTTTTTTTAATTTTTTTAAAATTTTTTTTCAAGCGTTTCACCCCAAGCAAGGCGGGAAGCCACTAGGACGCAAGGGGTTACAGAAAATTTGGAGCGAGAGCAGATAGGAGTGATAGAGGAAAGGATGAGGAGAAGGGTAGTTGATAGATCAAGGCAACTGGAGATGTCGATTGACATTACATTTGAATAGCTGGGTTTTATAGCTCTCAGGGAAACTGGAATAGGGAAGGGAGTTCCACAGGCGCGAGGTGCGAGACATGAAGCTATTGCTTTAGAAGAGACGGCTACATTTAATAGTTTCGACAGTGAAAGAGTGAGAGCGGGATGTCAGCCTCGTAGGGCGCTTGAATTCATGAAGTCTGGGGAACCAGCGAATGCAGCTCCTCATGAGCAATTCTTCATGAAAGTATTTGTAAAAAAAGACAGAGAGAGGCGACGACGCGTCTGTGAGAAAGCGACTGTAGACGATATGCTAGTGCAGGACCAATTATATTGTATATCCGTCTCTGGAGCTTATGGAGAACCCCCGTGGCAAAACAGAAGGGCTCCAGACCATATATGGTAGCAATACCCATGCAAGGGGCGAAGTTGATTTGTAGATCTGGAGGATCGATTCCGGGGGAAAAGACTGGCGCGGCACAGGAGCCAACTTTCCTTTGCGGTGGACGGAA
This sequence comes from Acanthosepion pharaonis, assembly GCA_903632075.3. NCBI lineage: Eukaryota > Metazoa > Mollusca > Cephalopoda > Sepiida > Sepiidae > Acanthosepion > Acanthosepion pharaonis. The sequence goes on from CAHIKZ030004539.1 coordinate 147,725, forward strand.
TCAAAATTCAATGTATTTGTTCCATCTCAGGTCAACAGTCAACGTGAGACCGAGCAGCCGCAGAGAGGTGCTCTCGAGAAGTTGAGCGTCCAGACATTCTAATGGAGGGCAGGGAAGGATCTCTGTGATGATTAATAGAAAGCAGTTTTGTTTTTGAAGCATTAAAAGTTGACCAGCCATTTTCTGCCCCAGTTCAAAACCGATTGGAGGTCCTTTTCGAGACGCATGGCCAGGTTAGTTTTGTCAGTGACACTAGATTTATTTTGAGACAGGAATACATTATGGTGTCAACGATGCCAACTAATAAATTTTTGGCGTCAGGAAGTCATTTATGTAGAAAAGGAAAAGTGGGGCCTAGGATGGAGCCTTGAGGAACTGGAGGACCTTGGAGAACGACCTTCAATTCACGGTTTGACAGGAATGATTGTACAATCTTCAAGATGTGTACGATAACATTAGTCCCTCAAAACCCTTTTCTTTTATTGCTCTTAGCAAATTTCTCTTTTCGCTATCAACTTCAATCCCTCCGTTTTGTCAGCCATTTGCAAAACTTTGTCAACTATCTTCTGACATGAATTGGAACGACTATATCTAGTCGATTCCTACGTCTGCTGCAAGTAAGGTTGGTTCTTTCAGTCGGGCATTTTTTTTTCTATCTCTCTCTCTCGTCAGAATACATCTTAGACTTATAAATCTACAATTCTTCCGTCTATTGAATAATATTGCCAAATCTGGTCTGGTTCTACTGTCGCGCATCGCCAGATTCTTGACAAAATCCAAAGAAGGATCTGTGATATAATCCAGTCTGCTTACATTAATCGTTCATGGCAGAAACAGAAAAACGCAGGAGACAATGTTGTAAGAAAGGACTAAATTCACCTTCCATCAGCCGATCGGGTGTTGACCTTCCGAAGAATCGTTGCGCCTTCTTGGACTAACGTTTTGCCGTTGGCATGAAGTTGAAAGATTACACTGAACCAATTCCTGACATTGTTTTAATATGTCTTGCAAGAGAATTTTTCCCGCCAAAATCTGTTAAGTATCTATATGTCTAACGTTCACCCATGTACTGAATATTACCGCCACATATGGTCTATTGGTTCTATCTATTTAGATATTCTTGGTAAAATTCTAAAGAATCTGCAAATGATATTGGTCCTAACCTGGCGGCTCGGCTCCAGACATTTCTCATCGTTGAATCGCGGCTTCCCTCAGCCTTTTTTATAAAAATACTTTCATACTAAATGTTCTGATGCAATTTCCCCTATGGCACTTAGACTTTACGAATTTAAGTGCATTACTAGATTGGCGGTAAGGCTCATCAATTTACACTTGAAATGGCTAGATGTGACCGTAAGTTCTATGCTAACAGTTTCTTCTATCGGAGTTCTCGCTCCTGGAACTCTGCACTGGATATGAAAATCACATATATATATATATATATATATATATATATATATATATATATATATATATATAAAAACAAAAAGAAAAGAAAAGGAAAAAAAAAATGAAGGAGAATTTGGCCTTAAAATAATTTAGGGTGTGGCTTACATATTTGAAGAAGAGAAGTGAGGAAAGGAATTAATGTGTGTGTGTGTGTGTGTGTGTGTGTGTGTGTGTGTGTGTGTGTGTGTGTGTGTGTGTGTATATTAAATGTCTGGTTTATTATCAAATTGTCTGCCTGAATTTATATCATTTAATAAAATACCGTTCTGATGAAGCAGGTATATATATGTATATATATATGATGCTGGTTAAGGTATATATATATATATATATATATATATATATATATATATATATATATATATATATGCAATTAATGTACGTATCTAAGAAACTGAGATGTTGCTATATGTTTCTTTTTTTCTTTTCAAAACTAAATATTACTTGAATTTGAGGGGAGGGTCATCGTTTGTGTTAAAGAGTCAGTACGTGTGTGCGTGCTTCTTTGTTGTAACGGAAGATAAAAGACATCGTTAGAATTTACTTCTTACCGTGAACTGTGTCCCCCGTTTTTGGAGCGGCTTTTTGTAGTTTTCAGCGCGGTAGCTTTTTTGTGTGAACTTGAATGGTGTATTGACTTCGTGTGTCTCATGTCAAAATTTTTGTACATTGTCCCTCAATTGTTACACAGACACATTATATATATATATATATATATATATATATATATATATATATATATATATATATATATATATTCCTCCCTCCCTAATGGACCAAAATGATAATACACACCCATAGTATTATACACTCTTACACCCATCAAACTCACTCACTCCCTAAGACCCAAATAACACACACACACATTTAACACATACACATCCCCTTTCCAGGAACCAATAAAACTGTCAAAAAGGCCAAGGGAATTCAGAGTAGCATGAATCCATCCAGCTCTTATCTGAAATAACAACTTAAAAGAGACTGTTTGACCAACACAAGGATTGTTAAAAGATTCATGTTAAAAAGATAAAAAAATTGAAAAAAACTACAGACAAAAGTTCATTTTCTCCAGCAAAAGACATTCATCTCTGTAGTTCACCGCTACCAACAAGCAGAAATATTTTCCTCCTGATGATGGCCATTTTGGTCGAAACTAGTCGAGGAATCTAAATGAAATAATAAAAAAAAAAACGAAAAATATTAATCTACAACCCAGTGTGTCTAAAGATTTTAATTTTTTACTATTTTTTATTGTTCAATATATATATATATATATATGTGTGTGTGTGTGTGTGTGTGTGTGTGTGTGCGTAAAGAAAGATCAAAAATTCCTGTTAAGATAACTATCAAATCGGATGAGACTGGTAACCACTATTACAACAACGCAGAATTATACCACAAAGCCATCCATACAGAATTATGTTAAATTCTATAAAAAAAAAAGAGAAAAGAAGCGGTTTGCAACTCACAAAACTATTAGCAATGATGACAAAGCTATGGCGACTGAATTAAAAAAAAAATAGACGACAGAATCAAAAACTACAAAACAACCAACATCTGTCACGATTTAAGAACACAAAGAGAATTTTCTAAATAAGCCTCAATACCGACTGCTCAAACCATCCAAAAATAATATTAGTTTTAGCAGCAAAACCCTTATGGAAAGAGCGTGTAAATATACTAAAATGGCTTTAGGTATCAACCAGTGGTGAAATACAGCCGAAGCTACTGAAAGGTTCAGTTATATAAATAAGAGAGTAGAATGTACATTAAAACAGTTCGATATCTGTGACTCCTACCCACAAGAAGAATTTTTTTCTCCTGATGATGGCCATGTTGGCCGAAACTAGACGAGGAACCAAAATGAAATAAAAATACAAACGAAAGAATATTAATATACAACCCAGTGTGTCTGAAGATTTTAATTTTTTAATATTTGAATATTTTTTATTGTTCATACATATATTTATATATATATTATTACAATATATATATATATATATATATATATATATATATATATATATATAATATAACTAAAGCAGATCATAATTTCGATTTTGATTCCGTGAAGATTTTAAAATATTTTCATAATAAAAATCTTAGGCGGATTTATGAAGCAGGCATAATATCCATCTCACGCACGTTGAATACTAGACCTGGCTTCTTTAGTATTCCCCTTTTCTGTGAGATTAATGCTCGACAAGCGTACATATAAATTTTACATCAAAATAGAATTCTTTTCTATTTTCATTCAAAATACTCAAATTTTAAGAATACGTTTTTCAAGCGTCGCCCACGTGACGACAACGTGGCCATGTTTTAAACGGAGCGCTGATCTTATAAAACTTTCAGTTATCTATTTGGATAAGTCTTGTTCTTATGTACATCGTCTTTGTCATGTTGTATTGATAATGTTAATTATATTTTATGAATATGTCCTGAAGATGGTTTATTAGACCGAAACGTCCGACGTTGACATATTAACATTAAAACAGCATAATTGTATATAAGGATTTTTGTTTGTTTTTCCCGCATATATTTTTCTTCATATATATATATATATATATTAGTAGTAGTAATCTTATAAGTATAAGTTACTATACTCGCTCGGAAAACCTTCGGTGTCTTGATTTGCAAATAATCAAAGGGGAAAAAAGGTATAGAAAAAGAAAGAACCAAGAACATGTACGTTAGACGAAAATAATCGTCCAGCATGCGAGTCCAATGCCCACAGGAAAAATCCCCGATACGAGTAAGCAAAATAACTAAAGTGCTCAATACAGCGAATAGAGCAGACCTAGTTAAACCTAGACAGTCTTCCGTGACGATCCGCTTACGTGAAACCTTGGTAGGTTTGTCTGGCTCTCTAGGTTTAACTATATCTAATATATCTATGTATAAATGAAGAAATAAATTCAAGCCATACAATCATGCGAGTTTTATATTGTTGCGTTTCTGATCATTTTCTCCTATTTCAGTCTGACGACAAATCACAGTGTACTTCTGGCCGAATATTATGTCTGTAATAACGTCAATTATAATAGTTCGAACAAGTGAAAGTGTATTTATAATTCCTCATGTTAAAATTATGGACGCGTGAACATGTCCAGAGGATAGTTGCCGAAACGTCGTGTCTATAATAACATCTACAATCAAATATGAGAACAATAGTTCGAACAAGTCAAAGAATATTGGTATATATATATATATATATATATATATATATATATATATATATATATATATATATATATATCCCTGACATTGAGCACTTTAACCCCTAAGTATTGTAATCTGTAAAACTATATTTTATCTTACACACACATAATTATATATGTCTATATACACATCTATCTATCTATCTATCTATCTATCTATCTATCCATCTATTCATCTATTTATCTATCTATATATGATTGAAATTATTAGAGGATTTGATAATTATATTTAAGTAATTCATGGAGTTTGAAAGAAACCTCCACAGAATGCAGGAAGCACTGGACGGCCGTTTTCGTCCTGTATTTAGGACACATCAGCAGTGCACATCCACTACCGAGAATTGGAAACCCTGACAGTTGGGTTGTCAAGCAAATATATATATATATATATATATATATATATATATATATATATATATATTTTCACCATAACCCTTTAGGGTTTTGATCATCAGACTTTACCAAAAACTGAAAAGTAAAAGTCTGATGATCCAGAACCCTGTAAAAGGGTTTATAGTGAAATAGCTTATTACATGGAATCTTAACGTGGTCTGTTTTTATTCAAACATATCTGCTCTGAATTTTACATTGAGCTCTCTGGATATCATCCTCCTTGGGTTCTACCCATACGAATTACCTAAGTTTGCATAAACTATATATATATATATATATATATATATATATATATATATATATATATATATATATATATATATACTAAATATTATATATGTATATATATATATATATATATTTAATATATGACATCAATATATATATATATATATATATATACATATATATATATATACATATATATATATATATATATATAGAAAATCACTACAAAAATAGCCATTTTGTTTCAACACACTCTGTGTCTTATCAAGTGATGATGTTGAAAAGAAAATAAATGGTTTTAAAAGTTTCAGATTAATTAACGATCCTGCACTAGGGGGAAACATTGTTACAAAAAAGCTAGAATAACCAATCAAAAAACGAAGTATAGAAAAATTCAAAAGCTTGACAACGAAATCCTGCTATAATAGCTATTTAGATCTTTAAATACGTGTAATATTAAAAATAATTTATACTAATCAATAATTATAAAATTATATGATAAAATTTAATATTAAAATTAAAAACTGGCAATTTTAAAATCAAATTTAATCACTGTAAGTTTAAAACTACAAAATTATTGAGAAAAGATAAAATATATATGTTTTTTTCAATTCATTTCTTCATTGAAATTACGTTCGACAAGACAAGATGCTACAATACATCCGGTCATTTGATAATACATGTATATATATATATATATGAATAGAGACAGAGAGATGGGATTGAGAGTTTATTAATTTGGTACTCATACTCAGGATCAGAATGAGATCTGGTATTTCTTGGACACATAATGAAGTATGTGTGTTTTTTTCAGAAAAGAAGAGATAGGGGTGGGGATCGCTCCAACAGCAAGGCGATCCTCTGTGAATGCATAGCGAACAGGGGATATGGGGGTGGGTAAGCAGCAAAAGGAGAAACTTGGCTAAGGCCCACGTAGGATAAGAAGTTGTGGAGAGCCGTGATAGCCAAAGTGCTGGAGGCTCACGATACGTAGATCAATAGCAGCAAAGAAAGAATACAGGTTCTTGTAAGGAGATCTGGCTAATATTGAAATGTCTTCCTTGAATAACAAATGAAAGAAAATTACTATTAATTAAAATTAATGTGAAAACGCCATGAGAAATGCCTGAAGATTTTAATTAAAATTAACGACACTAATTGTGAAAAGGATTCCTCTAATAATGAGCGGGGCTAAAACGAAATTCGCGGCTCCAATCACTTTACCACTTCTGCTCTGTATTTAGAGATTCTTTATAAAATCCAAAGACACATCTGCAAGATTATCTATCCTGACCTGGCATCTCGGCTTCAGTTACTTTCCCACTCTCATAACGTATGTTCCTTGCAGTTTTTCTATCATTCAATTATGTGCCATGCCTGATACACGCTTAGGCGATCATGTATCTTTCAATACATGACTGACGAGGGGGATTTTTTTTCCCACAGTCGGTTGCCATTTCTGCGGTAGACCAGTTACCATCCAAAGCTATAGAACCCGGTCTGTCTTGCTATTTTCCCATAGCTTAGAAGAAGAGGATTCATACCTTTCCCAAGGGTATTAGTACGTAAGTGAATGTAATGTATTTGACTGGAATTCGAACTCGGCTCTCCGATTCCTCAATCCTTGCCTCCTAGTCAGTTATGCGCCATGCGTGATACATCTTTATATACATAACTGACGAGGCAGATTTTTTTCCGCAGTAGATTTCTTCATGCGGTAGACCAGTTGCCATCCGCGGCCAATCCTGCTATTTACCCATAGCTGGGGGGAGAAGAAGAAGACGATTCATACTTTTTCCCAAGAATATTAGCACGTAAATAAATGTAATGGATTCGACTGCAATTTGAACTCGGCTCTCCGATTCATCAATCCGTGCCTCATAGTCAGTTATGTGCCATACATGATACACGCTTAGGCGATCATCTATCTTTCCATACATGACTGACGAGGCAGGCTTTTTCCTTCAGTAGGTTGACATTACTTAAAGCGGTAGACCAGTTGCCATCCAAGGCTATAGAACCCGGTCTGTCCTGCTATTTTCCCATAGCTGGCGGGGGGGGGGAGAAGAAGAGGATTCTTACCTTTCCCAAGGGTATTAGCACGTAAGTGAATATAACGTTTTCGACTTGAATTCGAACCTTTTCTATACATATTTATATAGTAATTGTTCTGGTGAGCTTTCTGCTTTGGTACTAAGACTTTTTTTCAAGCGCAGTACTTGATTGGCATCTAGGTCTCATCATTTTGCAGTTTAAATGGCTAGATGTACCAGTAAGTTCTATGCTAACAGTTGGTTTTCTCGTAAATCTCGTGTGTGGAATTTTCTTCCGGTTTCTTGCTTTTGCTATCAATTTTGATCTTCAAAAATTTAAATGCAATGTCAATCGTTATCTTCAGTTTTCTTAATTTTCTGTTTTTTAAATTGTTCTCCCTCCTGAATAAAGTTTTTTCTTTTTCTCGTATTCTCTTGCATTCAGTAAGTCTTTGCGTCCTAGTGGCTTTATTACCTTGTTTGGGGTGAAATGATTTAAAAACACTCTCTCGACCTCAAACAAGATTACGAAACATCAGTCAATCAGTTCTTTGCCATGCGTGATACACGCTTAGGCGATCATGTATCTTTCGATACATGACTGACGAGGCAGATTTTTTTCTCGCAGAAGGTTGCTATTTCTTTCTGCGGTAGACCAGTTGCCACCCAAGGCTATATAACCCAGTCATTACTTCTACTTAACCATACTTGGGGTCGAAGAAGAGGGTTCATACCTTTCCCAAGAGTATTAGCACGTAGGTGAATGCAATAAAGTTGACTGGAATTGGAACTCGGCTCTCCGATTCCTCAATCCGTGCCTCATAGTCAGTTATGTGCCATGAGTGATACACGCTTATGCGATCATGTATCTTTTGATAAATCGCTGACGAGGCTGATTTTTTTTTTTTGCAGTAGGTTGCCATTTCTTTTTGCGGTAGACTAGTTACCATCGAAGACTATAGAACCTAGTCTGCCCTGCTATTTACCCATAGTTGGGTGAAGAAGAAGAGGATCCATACGTTTCCCAAGTTTCGCAAGTGAATGTAATGGATTTGACTGGAATTCGAAATCGGCTCTCCGATTCCTCAATCGGAGCCGCTATCCATTACTCCTAATAAAAACGTCCCTTTGTAGTTTGTAATAACATACCTGGTCGCTTTTCAATCCCACTGTATTTACGATGATTCCCTCTTCTTTCATGTCGCAATATATATATATATATATATATATATATATATATATATATTTAGTTTATGCAAATTTAGGTAATCTATATGGGTAGACCCGAGGAGGATGATATCCAGAGAACTCAATGTAAAATTCAGAGCAGATATATTTGAATAAAAGACAGACAACGTTAAGATTCCATGTAATAAGCTATTTCACCATAACCCTTTTACAGGGTTCTGGATCATCAGACTTTACTTCCAAAAGCTGAAATGAAAAATGAAAAGAAATTCATTACACACACTCACACACACACACACACACACACACACACACATATATATATATTTATATATATATATGCGAGATATGGATAGGAAAAATATCAGTAGCCCTCAGCATAGTTCTTTGCCAAATTTTGATCGGATATTTTCAATGTATTATGTCAGATCGATGTGATTTAACAACCAACGCTGAATACCTTGAAAATGCAAAAAATTATTTTTGAAAAGTAAATATATTTTGCGTAAAAAGAAATGCTTTTAGCATCATTACGTATATATATATATATATATATATATATATAATTCCAATATATATTGGAAATTATTATTACGCCTACGTGAAATGTTAATATTAAAGACAAAGCTTTTGCGCACGCAGTTTTAAGTATTGTTGTAAGACCTTGAATATATAAGAGTGTAGGCGTGTTCGTTGGCTTTCAGTTGTTCGTGACCTTCTTACGATAATTTTAAAATCTTTTTGCGTGTTGATGTTACAGCTCAGAATGTTTAGGTTTCTTCGCTTGCATTCGTCATTTCCTTAAAGCTTTTATTAATTTTACTCAGGTTAATTTTTCTCTCGATTTAAGCCTTTTAGAAATATCTCTCCTTGTAAACAAACAATCAATCAATCGAGCGAGTTACACTGAGTTGAAGATAATTAAAAAATTTTCCTTGTCTGATTATTGCATTTCATTGAATATATATATATATATATATATATATATATTTCTTAGACGAGGTATTATGTACATTATTTACATTATACGGACTATTGTCCTCATCTTTGTCGCCATATTTATTACAACGTTTCGGCCCTTCAGTATCTGTCTATATTTCTGAGATGAGGTATTATGTACACTATTTACATTATTCGGACTATTGTCCTCATCTTTGTCGCCATATTTATTACAACGTTTCGGCCCTTCAGTATCTGTCTATATTTCTGAGATGAGGTATTATGTACACTATTTACATTATTCGGACTATTGTCCTCATCTTTTTCGCCATATTTATTACAACGTTTCGGCCTTTGTACGCTCCGGACTTCTTCAAGTGGTTGGAATGTCGAACTGAGCCCTTTATTTCTATAGACTGTTCTATTGAGGACATCTGGGTATTATAAACCTAATGTCTTCAGCAACCATTTTTACCAGTGCTCAAGGACACATGGCACAGTGGATAAAGGCGTTGGTTAGATCCAGTGACAGGACCCAAAGAGTGTGAGTTCAATGGAGAACTTTCAGAGGGAAATTAGCAGGAGATAACTAATAACTGATATCCATAAAACATGGCACGTGGAACTAGAACAGTCTACCCCAGTAAGCGAAATAAAGGGTTCAGTTCGAACTTCCAACCACCTGAAAAAGGCCGGAGCGTACAACGGCCGAAACGTTGTGATAAATATGGCCCAGGTTTAGAGTGGTCACAACATTTCTATAGTAAAAAAAAAAAATTAGATTTCGGCATTAAATAACTCATAGAGATGTTGATATGCCGATGAACATAAATCGACCAACCAAATAATATCTAATATGTAAAGAGAATGAATTAATTAAACATCATTCTATAAAAAATTTATTTTTATCGTTTTAAAAATTTTAGACTTGTAAATGTATATATCGTCTAAGTTATTTTATTTTATTTTTTTTAAATACATGTTTTTGAGAGAAGTGTATTATTCTGAAGGCCTGGATCTTTTTGTGAAGACGGAGGTCGGTGCCCTTTTGAAATTTTCTGCCTTTGTTATTGCTTACTCTAAGGTTTTTTTTCCCTTTTTTTTTCCTTTTTTAAAATATTCAATGAATTGTCTCTGAATACGTGTCTTTATCAAGCAAATTGTAACATATTTTTCATGCCCTAATCTTATTTATTCTTTCCCAGCATTTTTAACATAACAAACAATGTCACCCTTGAACAAAACAATAACCTGTTTACATGAGCCATTATCAAAATAACAATTACATTACAATATATTAAACAATACACAGACAAAATAATAATGATAGTCTCTTTTTGTTTACATGGAAGATTTCCAAGCAACGACAAAACCGTGCATACGAGACGCTGGAATTCATGACTCCACACATGACCATGCGAGAGTGAATTCGAGAAGTATTAAGTATGGGAAGCATTTGGTATAAAGCAATGGCCAATTATTACCAATTATAGTCATTTAAGAATATTTGTGGAGATTTCGTAGTTTATTTTTTTCAGGTTATATTTCAAAAGTTTTATGTATATAGCTTCAAGAATTTTTAGTTTTTGTTTATTGTTTTCATGTTTAAGTATAGTTGTGATTTCAACGAGGATTTTACGGAATTGTGTATGCGGCCATGCACGTTGTTTTAAATGCCTAAAAATGTTACAGTTATCATACATATGTAGTGTCAAGCGTCGTGAAAGCGAGTTTGTGGTGTGACCAACATAAATATTATTTAATTCGTTGGAGACACAATCTCCCAAAGGGCACTTGAATTTGTAAACTATGTTGTTTTTTTGCCAATTGCTAACTGGGGGAGAAGAATCATTGAGAATAATTGAGTTGGATATACTAGATTTGGTGTAGTATATGATTAACTTAATTTTTTTGCTAGGATCTGTTGTAGATATATTAGTATTTACTAAATTTTTTTTTACTATTTTTTAATATTTTTTTTTAAATATGTATCAATATTGTGATTTTCTTTCTTCTTTTAATAATAATGTTATTAAGCTTATCAAACGTTATGAAAAGAATTTACATAAAAGAAAGACACAAGACTTGTCTATATTATTTAATGAAACATGCATCAATGAAACAATGCTGACTAAATACACACATAAACACACAATATATATATATATATATATATATATATATAGAGAGAGAGAGAGAGAGAGGAGAGACAGAAAGAATAAGGGACATCTTGATAGATATGAATAGGCAAAAGCCAGATTTAAATAGTATGACAGACAGATTTAAGTAGTATGATATATACATATATATATATATATATATATATATATATATATATATATATATATACAGAGAGAGAGAGAGAGAGAGAGAGAGAGGGTAAGGGACATCTTGATAGATAGATATAAATAGGCAAAAAGCATAGATTGATTAAAGAGGTGGTGAAACAAATAGATCAAAAGGGACAGACAAATTGTTACGAACAGACAGATTTAAATAGTATGTTATATATATATATATATATATATATATATATATATAGCAAGAGAGAGAGAGGTACAGTAAGAAAAAGTAAGGGACATCTTGATAGATAGATATGAATAGGCAAAAGCACAGATAGATAGATAGATAGATAGATAGATTAAACAAATAGATCAAAAGCGACAAACAAATTGATACAAACAGACAGATTTAAATATTATGATATATAGAGAGAGAGGGAGAGAGAGAAAGAGAGGATGAGAAGTGTGGATATGAACCAAATAGTTAGATATTAGCTTCTGTATATACGTGCGTTAGCGTGCATATGCAGATAAACGAATAAATATTTATTTAATTTAACATACGATGTAAACAAAACAGTGCTCAATGTAGTTAGACAGAGTTAATTTATAACATTAACATGAGTAAGAATGCCAAAACGTACAAGAATAGAAAACCTAACATAATTTAGTTTAACACGCCATTTAATAGCAATGTCAAAACCAACATCGGTAAAATTTTCTTAAATCTAATTCACAAACATTTCAACCATATCCCATTGCTCAGGAAAATCTTCAGTAAGAACACCATTAAGATAAGATACAGCTGCAACAAAAAGCAACTTATAGTATATCGTAGTATTATAACATTAAACAAATATTTAAATAACCTCAATAAGGATATTAACACAAGCAGTGTAATTGCCGAAAGATACTGTTTAGTAAATCATAAATGTATATATAAAGGCATCATATGCAAAGCTAGCATTAAAGATAATCGCGAAACAAAATTTTATATCGGTCCCACAGTCAACAACTGGAAAACAAGATTTTACCACCACAAAATGACACTTATCAATAAGAAATATGCAAACGCCACGGCACTCTCAAAATTTTACTAGGATATTAAAACAAATGACTGTACACCGGTAGTAAATTGGAATTTCGTCAAAAAACCTACACCCTTTTACTGGGATAGTAAAACAAATGACTGTACACCGATAGTAAATTGGAATTTCGTCAAAAAACCTACACCCTTTTTGGCTACGCCGACCAATGGAACCTGTGATTGCTGGAAAAAAAAAGATTCATCCTTAAAAATATAAATGACTGAAACCTACTTAAAAGCGGAATGAAATTATGATAGCTTGTAATAACAGGAAAAAACAAACTCTCCTAATGTATTTTAATTCTGGATAGATCATTTATCCCAATATCACATGTACATTGTATATTTTAGTTTACTTATTGATTACCACCCCCGCCTTCAAAATTTAAGCGCCTATTAATACTTAACGGACTACACGGCGTTCCTTTATTCTTATTTAAATTTCAAGCTTGCATATTTTTCCAATACTCTCTACTTATTAATCTAGTTTATATTTGAACTTTGAGTCTGCGTTTAATTTAGCGTTCAGCCCATGTGCCCTAAGATTAAAAAAAAACAAAAAAAAAACAACCTTAATAAGTATTTCATTAACCCGTTCGTGCCAGACGACTTCGGGAAAACCATGATACTTTAATTTTCATTACGAACATAGGTACATGTATATTATGGACTCTCCCGTCGTAGATCGAAATCGGGCCGTTGACCCTCGACTACCAGGAATACTTTGCACGGCTAGGCGGCGGAAGGCAGCAAGAAGGACCCGCTGGACCGCTTCGCCGCGATATCTCACCCTACGACGTATGAGCGTCTGACCACTCAGTTTCTAGGAATCGACAGTCCAGACACCAGCACATATGATTTGATTATAGTGGCAGAACCATTCACACTTTTTCAAGGGCCAAATACAGAGACCTGGTGCACTACGTGCCACAAGGTCACCAAAGGACCCTCTGCAAGTTTTAAATACTGGGTTATCCTTCTCCTAGACCAGTTGCCATCCAAGGCTATAGAAACCAGTCTGTCCTGCTATTTATACATAACTGGGAGGAAAAGAAGAGGATTCATATCTTTCCCATGCATATATACATACATATATATATATATATATATATATATATATATATATATCCGAGAATATTCATATTTCTCTCACTTAAACCGTCTTTGACTCCCCCTCTTTAAAACTTCTCTGTCAAATTTTAATCCCCCTTCATCTTTAGACCTTCCTGTTCTTCTCTCGTCTGTTCCCTCCCTATAGCTTTCATTTACTCTAACATTCGTCCCACACTCTCATACATGCACTCTCACTAAATTCTATTTTTTATCCCCGGTGAGGATGAAATGGAACTAATGTCTTTAATTTAATTACAAAATTAAATTCGAAGCTTTTAGCTTCCATTTTTGAAACATAGTTAGAACTGTGTAGCGAAAAAAAACATATTTTAAATCAATTAATTTATAATATTATATATATATATATATATATATATATATATATATATATATATATATATATAGAGAGAGAGAGAGAGAGAAAGAAAGACAGTGAGAGAGGGGGATTTTGTAGATTATTGGATAGCGGCTCGGATTGTGGGATCGGATTCAAGTCAAATCCATTACATTACGTGCTAATACCCTTGGAAACAGGTATTAATGCTCTTCTTCTCCATTCATGGGTAAATAGCAGGACAGCCTTGGATGGCAACTGGTCTAGGAGAAGGACAACTCTGAATTCAAAACTTTCAGAAGGTTCTTTGTGCACCAGGTCTCTGTATTTGGCCCTTCAAGAAGTGTGATTGGTTCTACGCAAAGCCTTCACTATTATAATCTAATTATATGTGTTGGTGTCTGGACTGTCGCTTCATAGGAACGGTCGGTTCGAGCTGCTTGACGCATGTCGAATATGATAGGAGAATATATATATATATATATATATATATATATACTCATACATGTTTCATTAAATAATATAGACAAGTGTTGTCTATTTATTTTATGTGAATTATTTTCATGACGTCTGATAAGCTTAATAACATTATCTTTAAACGAAGAAAGAAAATCACAATACTGATATATATTTTTTAATCCAATCTAAGCTTTCGGCTTACATAAGCCATTATCAAAGATGACAATTACAGTACAATATATTAAGCAATACATGGACAAGAATGTGATGATAGTCTGCTTCTGTTTACATAGATGATTTCCAAACAACTATAAACACGTGCATATAAGACGCTGGAAGCGAAAATCGCACCGCAGCTCATGACATCACACGTGACCACACGAGAGTGAAAAACGAGAAGTATTAAGTATGGGAAGCCATTGGTATAGACCAATGGCTTCTGTTACCAATTATAGGCATTTAAGAATATTTGTGGAGATTTCATAGTTTATTTTGTTTAGGTTAGGTTTTCACTTTTATGTTTTATATATATATATATATATATATATATATATATATATATATATATATATATATACGCACACATATAATCATTTATATATTTGTGCATGTTTTAATTTTTTTAAGCAAATACCTAAAATAAAATAAAACATCTTCAATTTTTCCTTCCTCAGATCTTGTGATCGCCTCTACGCGTTACTATATGATAGTTATTAATGCGTATTAAGTTTGTCATATATATATATATATATATATATATATATATATATATATATGGGGTGATTTATTGTTATTTTTCAACATCAACGAATTTACTATCGCCATCGCTTTCCACACACCACGCAACATTCGGCGCGGAGAACACTTTTAATCAAATTCCAGTGATTAATAATTGCTTTTCTTGACATCTGCCTTACATCTTTTTCAGGAGCCTGCAAATCTTATTTAAAATAATAAAATAATAATTTCCCTGTCTTATGACGAACTTCTTTTTCTTTCTGTGTGCCGTCTCCTTTCAGGGCGTAGGTGATCATGGCTCTCCACCTCCTTCTATCCCTTGCAGCGATCAACAAGTTCCTTCCCTCTGCTTCCTCTCCCAGACCAAGTTCCGTCATCCACTTGCTTAAGTCCGCCAGGTATGTCAGGCGTTGTTTTCCCTCTGTCTCTCTTTTCCCTCTATTCGACCCGTGAGTATCTGATTCTCCAGACCCTCCTTCCTCATTATGTGTCCCAGAAACTTCAGCTGCCTCTCCCTGATGTTAAGTATAAGCCTCCTCTTTGTTGCAGCCTCTCTAAGATCTCATCGTTGCTCACACGCTCGGTCCATGACATCCTTAGCATCCTTCTGTAGAACCACATCTAATTTATTAATAAAGATGATAGATAAATCTCCAACCAAACCTCAAGTTCTTTCTTTCTATATACCGTGTCCTTTTAGAACGTAGGTGATCATGGCTCTCCACCTCTTTCTATTCCTTGCAGCACTGAACAAGTTCTTTCCCTCTGCTTCCTCCCCCAGACCACGTTCTGTCATCCATTTGCTTCAGCCCGCCAGGTATGCCAGGCATTGTTTTCTCTTGCTTCTCTTTCCCTCTATTCGACCTGTGAATATTAGATTCTCCAGGCCCTCCTTTCTCATTATGTGTCCCAGAAACTGCAGTTGTCTCTTTCTGATGTTAATTATAATTCTTCTTGTTTGAAACCTCTCTAAGATCTCATTGTTGCTCACATGCTCGGTCCATGATATCCTTAGCATCTTTCTGTAGAACCACATCTCTGTCGCCTCGAGTCTCTTCTTCATCTTTGAGGAAATCGTCCAACATTCGCTGCCGTAAAGAAGGGCAGATGTCACGTAACAGCTCAGTATTCTTATCTTTGTTACAAAAGAAATCCTGCTCGCAATACTCTGCCCAGATTTTGGAATACGTCCTTGGCCATCCCAATACGTCTATGGATCTCAAAGTCATATTTACCATCCTCTGTCAGAACGCTTTCCAGATATTTAAACTTCTGTGTCTGCTTGATTCTAGTGTTTCCAACCTGCAAATCGCATTTCGGGTTCATCCTTTAACTGATGATCATGCATTCTGTTTTCTTGTAGTTTATACTTAGTCCCTTCTTCACACTCTCCGTCTACCTAAACAATAATAATACTGAATAATTTTATTTTTAAACATTAAAGTATATTTAATCGCATATCCCTAATACCTGTCGCGATCTGTAAATGCGACACAAAAAACTGGGAGACTTTTCAATATTTGAACACAGACGGGATCATTTCTACCGCTTTACCTTTAGTCAACAGCACATTGTTTCGCTGAATGGTAGCGAAGGCAATGCGCTGAGATGGCGTGTAAAAATGTTTGATTCTCCGATTGAAAACAACTTTCACAGGGCAACGACTGATAAATCACTGGACTGCGAAAATAATAGATGTCACGTAACGGCTCAGTATTCTTTTCTTTGTTACCAAAGAAATCCTCCTGTTTTGCAATACTCTGCCCAGCTTTTGGAATGTGTTCTTGGACATCCCAATACGTCTACGGATCTCAGTGTCGCATTTACTGTCCTCTATCAAAACACTTCCGAGATATTTAAACTTCCACGTCTACTTGATTCTAGTGCTTCCTATCTGCAAATCCCATTTCGGGCTCATCCATTTACTGATGACTACTGTTTTCTTGTAGTTTATGCTTAGTCCCTTCTTCACACTCTCCGTCGCTACCTTCTGTAGGAGATTTTGTAATTTCTCTTCCGTGTTTGCTATTTTCTTAAAACATTATCCCATTCCGTTTACCGCACGTCTGGACGATTCCCCACAAAAAGGAAGGCAGGTTAATCAATAAATAGACGATTTGAGCTCTTTTTTTCCCCTTTTTTTCTGTTTGTTTCTGTTTAATTACACCCCTACAATCTATTAGGTTCGAGGACGCTCGTTGGTTTCACTGACAGAATTTATAGAGACAGTTTCTGTTCAAATAAGGAAATCCGCGCTAGCCAGCCAGAATTTGCAAGCCTCGAGCCCACAATAGAATTGTTACACTTTACGATAACTAATCTAAAATAAGACTGCTCATAATCGTAGCAGACATTTAAAACATGCATCCTTTTGTGAGGGTTTTCAGCAGTGTTGCTTTTTGCTGAGGACGTTTTCATCTCTCGCTATTAAGCCGCTGCATTACCCAAAGGGGAGAGAGAATTCAAGAATCGACGGGTTTGATATGTTTTACCGATATTCCTGGATTCAAATGTCAATTTTCACTTTTTTTCAATTGGCGTCAGTTACGTTTATCTTCTTGTCTTAGTTCTTCTTCTTCCTCAACATCATCATCATCATCATCATTTCCTCCTACTTTTACTCCTCTATTTTTCTTTTTCTTCTCCGCCTCTTCTTCTTTCCTTTTTCTTCGTCTTCTTATCCTCTCCCTCTTCTTCTTTTTCTTCTTCTTATCCTCCTCCTCTTCTTCCTATCCTTCTCCTCCCCTTCTCCTCCTTCTTCTTATCCTCCTCCTCTTCTTCCTCTCCTTCTCCTCCCCTTCTCCTCCTCCTTCTTCTCCTATTCTTGTTCTTCTTCTTCTACTTCTTATCCTCCTCCTCCTTTCTTCTCCTCCTCCTCTTCTTCATCTTCTCCTCCTCCTCTTCTTCATCTTCTTCATCTCCTCCTACTCCTCTTCATCGTTCTCTTCTTCGTGCCATTCCACTTTAGGTAGGTGGCAATCATGGATGGTACCGGAACTAGTATTCCAACGTGATATGGCCGTATTTAAAAACTCATGAACCTGAACATTATTATTATTATAAGCATTTTTGTTTCCGTTTCGTAACACTCTCCTTCTATGTGAAATGCTTCCTCAGGACTTAGGCGATCATGGCTCTCCACAATTTCCCCTCTTCTAGCTCTAATTAAATTTTAACTTTTTTTCTATCTCTCCTAAATCATGTTCTTGCATCCATTTACACAAACTCTCTAGGTAAGTTATGCATGTTTTCCATTCTCTGTCTTGCCTTCAATATGTCCTGTGTGTGTCAAATTCTCCAAGCCCTCTTTCCTCATTAGGTACCCTGGAAATTTCAACTGTCTCTTTCTGATTCTAAGCTTAAGTCTCTTTTTTTTTTTTTTTTTTTTTTTTCTAAAACTTCATCATTGATCGCATGTTCGGTTCAGGGCATTCCCAGCATCCTTCTGTAGAACCATGTTTCTGTTGCCTCAAGTTTTCTTCGTCATCTGCGAGGAAAATTGTCCCGTATTCATTGCCATGTAGGAGGATTTATATAATAGTTCAGTACTCTTCTTTTCGATTTTAACAAACTTTTCCTGATTCTTCATACTCCGGACAAGTCTAGTTGTTAATATCTGTCTATATTTCTGAGATGAGGTAATGTAATTATTTACATTGTTCGGACTGTTGTCCTCATTTTTTATTGTCATATTCACGGGTGATTAGCATTTCGAACCAAGCCCTTCATTTCATCCACCAGGGTAGAGTGTCCTAGTTCTACGTGCCATGCTACAGATATCCCAGTTATCTCCCTTTAACTAATTTTCTCTTAGTTTTTGTTTAGCTATTAAACACACAACCATTTTGGTCAAATCCCCGGATTCAACCAACGCTTTCATTCACTGGGTCATATGACCTTGAGGACATCAATGTATGATTTTTTCGAATTTATAAGCCTAATGTCCTAGTAAACATTCTTTTTTTTTTACCAGATCTCATATCGTAATTTTGTTGTTTTTATTGCTTTTCTCTATCACTCCATACTACTAGTCCCCATATTGTATTCATTTCTATGCTTGGCCGGCTTAGGAGATTTTTGTGGCCTAGCATATGTGCTGATTCCTTAAGTTTACGTATTTTCCAGTGATGTTCTCTGTCTATTATTTCAACCTCATCAGACAGGGGGCGGTGATCTCTTTTTTCCCCCTCCATATGTAGTCAGCTAATCCTGATTTTTTCTGTTTCAACAGGTATTACAATTTATCCTGATGGACGAAATAAAAGGGTCAACTCGAAATTTCATTTACCTGAAGAATGCCAGAGCGTACAACGGCTGAAACGTCGTGAATAACGATTGTTAATCTTTACATTATTCGGACTGTTATCCTCATCTTCACTGCCATATTTTGTAGGAAAAAAAAATGGTGATGAGAGAGGGGGTCAAAAAGTGCAGTGCGGTGCTCGGCGGCAGGCAGACTATTTTTTCTTCTTCTTCGGTCGCCTCAAGGAAAATGGATTGCGTGGATTCCTTTCTCAGCCGGTACACTGGGCAGTTGTGAAACAAACACCAGCTCAGCCACGCCTACTTCGACTTCCTCTTTGTCCGTCTGTCAGTCCGTACGTCCAGCTCTAATGCACGCTGTTCGCCGAATGACTTCGGTTCTGCCGTGCTGCTGGCACCCCGCTTTTTCATGCTATTCCAATACGGCCAAAATTTGCATCTGTGCAAATATCGTCCCGTTTTGGACGGCATAGGCGCGCCTAAACTGCGTCTTCAATAGCGGCCATATTTCTTTTTGTCATCACTTTGCAGGCAAGACACGTTCGCGCTCGTTTCGAATACTGAGTAAGTCATGTCTTTCGTCACAATATTCAGAACGTTTCGGCTGTTGTACGCTCCGGCCTTCTTCAGATGATTGGAATTTCGAACCGAACCCTTTATTTCGTCCACCGGGGTAGATTGTTCTAGTTCCACGTGTCATAATGCCTCATCTCAGAGATATAGACAGATGTAGGGTTAATCTATTAACCCCCCCCCGATTACAGTTCTTTGTGGAACCGACTGCCAAGACGAAGCTTTCCCATCCACTACAATTTTGACCTGTTCAAAGCTATGTTTAAATGGTTTTATGATTTTAATATCCTTATAAACTGCGTGTATTTCATTTTACTCTTATCATACAACAAATCTCTACAGTGAATGGCTTTAGGGTAGACATTTTTTATTTATATGCCGTGAACTTTGATAACGTTGGAGATTATGTATTCACAGACTCTAATAATAATTCATTTACTGTCTCTCAATATATATATATATATATATATATAAAAATAACTAGCATAAACACGTGCACTCGCAACTATAAATATGAATGCCCTGGCTGTTAAAAAATAATTATTATACAAAACTTAATAAACCGTTCAGAAGTTAACTCTTCTATATTAAATTAAAAAAAAATTAAATGAACTTTCATTAATAATGACTTCCCTAATTACATTGTCGATGAACAAATTCGATTACCTATTAAAGATATTAACATAAATCAAAAGAACACTTTATCAAATAACCCAAAGCAGGTTAAGCTCTATACTGCAATCAAATACATTCTAACTACCAACAAGACGAAAAAAATCATTAAAAACAACTTGCGTCTACGATTTAAACTGAAATTAATTTTTCTAAATTTAATTTTCAATTCCAATCTAAGTCTGAACGTAAATTAAAATTGAAATTTTCTATTAAATATTAAATATTTAACAACAGTAATAACTTATACAAAAACTACAACAAAAACAAA
Source organism: Acanthosepion pharaonis (assembly GCA_903632075.3). Lineage (NCBI taxonomy): Eukaryota > Metazoa > Mollusca > Cephalopoda > Sepiida > Sepiidae > Acanthosepion > Acanthosepion pharaonis. The sequence goes on from CAHIKZ030004539.1 coordinate 168,968, forward strand.
AATATTAACCAGACAGTAACCAGCTTCCAGTACCTTAAAGATTGCGCGAGGCATAAAACTCTGAGTTATTCTGTCGGCGTTGGGTATAATGTATATTTATTAATAGACTAGTAGGAGAGCCCGGCGTTGCCCGGGGATGTAACAGTAAGAGATAGATCAAGTATCGACCATTATAAAGACTGAAAAATAAAATTGACAAAGATTATTGTTTAAGGTTGACGGACACGTATGTCTTAATTAGTTTTTTTTTTTTTTTTTTTTTTTTTTTTACGAATTGGTCAAACCCAAACGCAAACAAAAACATTGTTTTCAATCGTTATGAGTCTATCGATTGAATAGAATTTTATTATAAACAATTGTCTTGTAAATGGAAATACAAAGGTTAATGATTTAATTGGCGTGAAATCCATCGTTCCTACAGACATCCTCAGGTATGGAATAGATTTTGTTCTTGTTTTTACTCTCAGTAATAAGAGGACAACGAAACTGTAGGAACAGACGAAAGCTTGTAGTAAAAATAAGAACTTATGCAAAAGAAATTTATAAAAACAAGGATCTTTTCATTCATAAACAGGTTCGGGGTTTTTGTATAATATTTGAATTGTTTGCGACGATGGATTTCTCGCCAATTAAATCATTAACCTTTGTATTTGTTTTTTGTATGAATAATTCATGAATTTGTAAATTAATTGCACCTTTATTGAAATATATATATATATATATATACTAGCAGTAGAGCCCGGCGTTGCCCGGGGATGTAACAGTAAGAGATAGATCAAGTATCGACCATCATAAAGACTGAAAAATAAAATTAAATAAAAGGTTAATGGACATGCATGTCTTAATTAGATTTTTATTTATTTTTTTTTTTTTACGAATTGGTCAAACCCAAACTCAAATAAAAACATTGTTTTCAATCGTTATGAGTCTATCGATTGAATAGAATTTTATTGTAAACAATTGTCTTGTAAATGTAATTTTTAAAGCATTCTGAATTTAAAAAAAAAAAAGAAAAAGTGTGCAAGACAAAAAGAAACACTATCTGCCAAAAAAAAGTGGTTTTGTTGAAATCGGTTGAAAAATGTAGGAAATCCGATCCCATATATAAACGAACACAAACAAACAACCTGGGTTTTATAATAAGTATAACTCGATATGAGTTGTCCTCCTTTCATTCTGGTGACAGAATCGTGTTTTATCGTGTTTTCAAATAGATTTCGTGCAAAAACAATTGTGTTTTTCCAATTTTTGGCGCTGTCAGAACCACCGCAAGGTAATTTTACGTAGTCCTGTGAAGTTTTGTTGAAATCGGTTGAAAATTGTAGGAAATCCAATCAAATATATAAACGTACACACACACACACACACACACACACACACAATCTGCGTTTTATAATAAGTAAGATTCTAAATACTTCTGGGACACCTCGAGGCGGTGTAATGGTTAGCAAGCTGGTCTCGCTAGAAAAATTGCGACTGAGTAATGACTAGCATCCTCACTGGGTGCCCCCTAGCTGCGGTTAGAAAATCACTATAATAAACAACGCTGTCATTTTACCTTGAGCACTGTTTTACTGACACCTAAGTATATATATATATATATATATATATATATATTATAAATTAATTGATTTAAAATATGGTTTTTCTGCTACACAGTTCTAACCATGTTTCAAAAATGGAAGCTAAAAGCTTCGAATTTAATTTTGTAATTAAATTAAAGACATTAGTTCCATTTCATCCTCAAGCGAATTTTGCTTGAGGATGAAATGGAACTATTGTCTTAAATTTAATTACAAAATTAAATGGAAGCTTTTTAGCTTCCATTTTGAAACATGGTTAGAACTGTGTAGCGGAAAAAACCATATTTTAAATCAATTAATTATAATATTAATGCTCTGTAAATTTACATAGAGCACTATTTTGTAAAAATAAAAATACGTATAAGAACACCGGATTATATATCTTACTGTTCTTTTTATATATATATATATATATATATATATATATATATATATATATATATTATGAAATGGACAAGGTCCGACAATTATTTTTTAAGACATTTTTATGTTTATACGTTATTTTTATAGATGCAAATATTTAAGTAAATCCTCTATTTATAATAAACAGTTTTAACGACATTTACCGGCCTGAATATCCGAGAAATTTTCATAAAAAATATCCGTCCTCCTACAGGAATCGAACCTGTATCCTTTACGGAACCATCATATATATCGTCATATAGCCGTCATATATTCATAATGTGTGACGTCATTTGTTTACATTTGGATACGCATCGAGCAGATATGAATGTACGAGAGAAAATCATGGAGAATTGTAGTTTAAAAACAGTAAAATCGACTTTTTTAACCGAACGATCCTCTGTGGATCAATCGGTAAAAGCACGTCAGGCTATATGACGGTTTTGTATGGGATACAGGTTCGATTCCTGTCGATGACGCATATTTTCTATGACAATTTCTTATATATATATATATATATATATATATATATATATCTTTGTGTATGTTAGTAGAGGAAGATAGTCCACGTATGCTTCTTATAATATGAAGCAATTCGTAAGACAAAAGAACAATAAAAATATATATTGTACATTTTAGGCCTTCAGATCAAACAGAAGTTTTATGATAAAAACGGAATTTTTGGACTTGCATTTGTCGTTCTTCAACGAGAAAAGTTGGACATTGCGGGGGTGGGGGGTTCTACTTTATATTAATTTTATTGTCAATTCTGTCATTATTATATTTATTATCATTACTATTATTATTATTATTTTTGTTGTTGTTGTCGTTGTGACTGTTGTTGTTTTTTAACTCACGAATATCTTTCATTCTATAACTTTCTCCATCTATCTATCTATCTATCTATCTATCTATCTATCTATCTAACCTGCATTACCAGTTTGTATTATTACGTTAAAACATTATTTTCCTATATTCCTTCTTGGCGTTTGTTAATTATTGGTACCGGATTTCATCCCGGAATCCACAACAACTTGGCGACGAGGACTGACGATTTCTGCACGTTGAAGGATTTCGATGCGGGGGAATTTATCGCTTCAAGTAACATGCAAGGCAGCGAATATGGAATGTCTCAAGCAGTTTTATTTGCCGGCGATACTGGGTCCAGCATTCACACCAGTAGGGCAGTACATATATAGATAGATAGATAGATAGATAGATAGATAGATAGATAGATAGATAGATAGATAGATAGATAGATAATATTAGTGGTAAATATACATACATATGCAAAATATATAAATAAATACCCATACATGTATATTTTTAGAATAAAAATTCCAAGAACATAGAATCCAGGTAGAACTCAATGTCTAGGACAGAGTAAGGATATAATAAAAAGGCTTAAACACTAATATTCCATGGTCATAATTTATTCCATTGGAATCGTAAATACGATCAATTCATCAGACCTACAAATTCAAAAGAAAACAGAAAAACCCAACTCCGGAAATAAAAACAGAATTTAGAGAGAGTGTAAGTATGAGGGAGGAGGAGATTAAACCTTAACAGAGAGAATTTTAGGAGAGGTGGGTGGAAGGGGTTTAAGTAAGAGAAAAATGAATGTTGTCGGATGTCTAATGCATAAAGATGCATTTCGTGGTGACCTTGCTGGATTAGATAATCGTTATATTTATTTTTTATATGTTTAGATTTGATTTGTAACCTGTTGTCGATATTAAATTTGTCAAATTTTCTCAAGTACAAAGCGGCCCTTTAAGTAAACGCCGTTCAATTTTACTTTCCCTCGCCCCATCTCTCTCCCCCACCTCTTATTCTAACATTAGATTGTCTGTGGCGTGTGTATGTCACCACGAAATGTATCTTTATGCATTAGACATCCGACAACATTCATTTTTCTCTTACTTAAACCCCTTCCACCCACCTCTCCTAAAATTCTCTCTATTAAGGTTTAATCTCCCTCCTCCTCATACTTACACTCTCTCTAAATTCTGTTTTTATTTCCGGAGTTGTTTTTTTCTGTTTTCTTTTTGAATTTGTAGGTCTGATGAATTGGATCGTATTTACGATTCCAATGGAATAAATTATGACCATGGAATATTAGTGTTTAAGCCTTTTTATTATATATATATATATATATGAGTAACGAAAATCTTGGTAATCTGTATGGATAATCCCAAGGAGGATGAAGTCCTGAGAGCTCAATGTTAATTCAGAGCTAATAATTTAAAGATAAACAGACCACTTTAAGGCTTCATTGTAATAGTTTATTTCACCAGAGACATTTAACTTTCTCTGTATCTTCAGATGAAACATGAATTTAAAATTTACACTTTTGACGTGCAGTATTAAGCTTATATAAGTTAACATAGATGGTAGCGAGAGATGGTGTAAGAGATATGGTCGAGTTTAGAAAGGGGAAGGAGAGTTTTAAAATGTATTTTTATATTTCTATATCATGCTTAATATTGAGGAAGGAAGCGTAAGGATCAGGCATTGACCTTTTTAATCGGCCAACTCAACGGATATGATATGTGGAAGGGGGGAGGGGAGAAAAAGGGAAAAAGGAAAAAAGAAAAACGGAGGAATTAAAGAGAAAAGGGATATATTTAGGGCTTTCAGAGTAAGAAAAAGGGTTGTATAGCTTTAGCAATTTAGATCTAAATTGCTAAAGCTATACCACTCCTCTATTTTTATATATATATATATATATATATATATATATATATATATATATATATATATATACACTGAAAAATAAAAAAATGCATGTATATAAGTTTCCTGTATGTATCTTTTACTTTTATGTGTGCCTGTTTTTCTATATCTACCTCTATATTTTATTCTTTTCCGCGTCTACCTATCGGATTTTATTCATTATCAATCTAACTATAAGTCTATTCATATATATTTGTGAACATCTTCCACTTTCTTCGTATGTGCCAGTCTTTTTATATCTATATATCTCATTCTCTTCCGCATCTATCTATCTATCTATCTATCTATCTATCTATCTATCTGAATCTGTTCATTATCTATCTATCTATCTATCTATCTATCTATCTATCTATCTATTTGAATTTGTCCATTATCTATCTATCTATCTATCTATCTATCTATCTATCTATCTATCTATCTATCTGATTCTGTTCATTATCTATCTATCTATCTATCTATCTATCTATCTATCTGTTGAAACTTGGATAAGCATGGAATAATAATAATACAACACAAAATGTACGTAAACAAAATGTATTGAAACAAGGAAAAGGTACACAATATTTACAGTTACTTTTGGTATATTCTTGGGAAGACGGTTCCTGCAGGATGGGTGACTTAATCGCAGTCGGGCAGAGTCTCTAGATTGGATCTCTTCTTAATAACTACTATTTCCCCCGTCTTCCGGTACCAACCCATATTTATATGGTCGGTACTCCACTTATGTAAATTAGGTGTATCGTACACAACACTATCTATCTATTTGATTTTGTCCATTATCTATCTATCTATCTATCTATCTATCTATCTATCTATCTATCTATCTATCTGATTCTGTTCATTATCTATCTATCTATCTATCTATCTATCTATCTATCTATCTATTTGATTTTGTCCATTATCTATCTATCTATCTATCTATCTATCTATCCATCTGATCTATCTATCATGATCCATCCATTATCTATCTATCTATCTATCCATCTATCTATCTATCTATCTATCTATTTGATTTTGTCCATTATCTATCTATCTATCTATCTATCTATCCATCTATCTGATCTCTATTCATTATCTATCTATCTATCTATCTATCTATCTATCTATCTATCTATCTATCTATCTATTTGATTTTGTCCATTATCTATCTATCTATCTATCTATCTATCTATCTATCTATCTATCTATCTGATTCTGTTCATTATCATCTATATCTATCTATCTATCTATCTATCTATCTATCTATCTATCTATCTATCTATTTGATTTTGTCCATTATCTATCTATCTATCTATCTATCTATCTATCTATCTGATTCTGTTCATTATCTATCTATCTATCTATCTATCTATCTATCTATCTATCTATCTATCTATTTGATTTTGTCTATTATCTATCTATCTATCTATCTATTTGATTTTGTCCATTATCTATCTATCTATCTATCTATCTATCTATCTATCTATCTATCTATCTATCTGATTCTGTTCATTATCTATCTATCTATCTATCTATCTATCTATCTATCTATCTATCTATCTGATTCTGTTCATTATCTATCTATCTATCTATTTATCAATCTATCTGATTCTGTTCATTATCTCTCTCTGCCTCTCTCTCTCTCTCTCTCTCTATCTATCTATCTATCTATATATATATATATATATATATATATATATATATATATATATATAAATAAACAGATGTACATATAGATAGAAAGAAAGAAGAAAAGGAGAAGGGAAGATAACGTGGAAAAGTACATGAAGATATCGAGCGTTTAAATCGATATTGTGGGATTCTCTCTGTCTGACTGGCGTTCGTTGTACCGTGAAATTATACATGAGGTTAATATTAGTTTTCGTGTCGCCCTCGGTTCGAGTCGGGCCAGAACAGCACAGAAGGTCGTAAATCAACCGCACTTCGTAACAAATATTTATTATTATCATCATGGCTATCACTGAGTGGGTGAACGGCACGCAAAGTGTACAAATATGCGGAAGTCAATATGGCTATCCTGTCATCCAAGTCTAATCAAAACAGACCAACCCCATGCCCCTCGGCCAATTTGGGGTGACGTTTTGATAACAGCAGCGCATAGACGTGCAGGTGGGAATCTGTACGAGAGAAAATCAGGTCAGGGAACTCACTGAACTCAGATTGAGAGTATACCCCATATATTATTATTATTATTATTATAAGATAGATAGATAGATAGATAGATAGATAGATAGATAGATACTACAGAAATGATAGATAGATAGATACTACAGAAATGATAGATAGATAGATAGATAGATAGATAGATAGATAGATAGATATTGGTGAGAAAGGGATAGATAGATAGATAGATAGATAGATAGAATGCTGACATAGATAGATACATAAATAAATAGATAAACATTTAGAGAGAGAGAGAGAGAGTGAGTGAGAGTGATAAATATCAATATACTATGCGATAGAGTAATAGCAACATATTAAAAATTGATAAATATATAGATGCATATATATATATATATATATATATATATATATAAGTAACGAAAATCTCATACTCTGCGATAGAGTGATACATAGCAACAGATTAAGATAGATAGATAGATAGATAGATATGAGCATACTATGAGATAGAGTGATAAATAGCTCCAGATTAAAAATAGATAGATAGATAGATAGATAGATAGATAGATAGATAGATAGATAGATATGAACATACTATCAGACAGTGTGGTAGATAGCAACAGATTAAAAGTAGATAGATAGATAGATAGATAGATAGATAGATAGTATATTCTCTGTGTCGTGCCATATATATACTAAAATAATAAAACGCTGAATGGACCCCTACCGCTGTTTAGTCCGCCAAGGTAGTTAACTCAGCGAACTAATTGCAGACAACACAACACGAACTTAAATTTCTAAATGCAGCATCGGAAGTAATGTGTTGGAGGAGGAATGGAAAAAAATTTTTTTTTAAATAAATAAATATAATTCTTTTTCCAACTACATCCGCGTTCGTATAACCCCGATGCCAATTTCCTCATGTGCCTACATTTGGCCATAATTTATGACCTCTTAGATCCACCCCAGCTTGTTGTAATGGTCAACTTCTTCTGACACAGCTTACAGGAGTTGGTATTCACTATTCTAGCTTTTAGTCAAAAAGAAAAAAAATAATTGTCCCTTAAATGGGGTATGTTGCATATAAAGTGTAGTGTATTGTGCCGAAGTGAAAAAAAAGTGACAATAGCAGTTCAAAAGTATACATTGGTTGCACTGAGGGCCGATTTAAAAACAGGTGGTTTTATCATACCTCGTCATTTAGAATTCTCGAACACTAGGCTAGTAAATTATTTTGGGGGTTTTAAAGAAAAACAAAACATGAAAGAAGCATGGCCTTTAAATGGAATATTTTAAGAAAAGTAAAGGTAGCAATCGCGGTGGTGTACCATTCAGCGTTTTATTATTTTAGATATTAAATCACTCTACAGTCTTGATTTTTCTAACTTGATACTGAGCATATTTAACACACGATTTTAAACATGATTTTCAATAACAACGTGTTTCTCATTCTGGATTTAGGTTGGTGTCGCCCGTTTGGAATAAAATATAAAGCGGTGTTTTTATTTATCTACTTTTTAAGACGCCCTTTAACACTAGAACGCTAACCCTCAATTAATGTTACACCACTCCTAACCATGGGTATATCATACCCGATTTTGAAAATATCAAAAATATATTAAATATAAATCTTTATTTCATGGACTTCCAATCGGTTGTTAATTGGGGCAAGAATTGGCTGGTCAACTTTAACGCCTCAAAAACTAAACTACTCTCTATTAATCACCATAGAGATCCTTCCCTGCACCCCCCCCATTAGAATGTCTGATAGTCAACTTCTTGAGAGCAACTCTCTGCGTCTGCGCGGTCTCACGTTGACTGCTGACCTGAGATGGAACAAATACATTAAGTCAATAGCTTCGTCCACCGCGAGGAAAGTTGGCTCTCTGTGCCGCGCCAGGAAATTTTTCTCCCCGGAATCGATACTTCAAATATACAAATCAACTATTCGCCCTTGCATGGAGTATTGCTGCCATATATGGTCTGGGGCACCTTCTGTTTACCTCGGAGTTCTTGACAGGATCCAGAGACGAATATGTAATATAATTGGCCCTGATCTGGCATCTCGTCTACAGTCGCTCTCTCACAGACACGCCGTCGCCTCTCTCTGTCTTTTTTACAAATACTTTCATGGTAATTGCTCCGATGAGCTGCTTTCACTGGTTCCCAGACTTCATGAATTCAAGCGTCCTACGAGGCTGGCATTCCGCTCTCACCCTTTCACTGTCGAAATTAATAAATGTAGCCGTCTCTTCTACTCCAATAGCTTCATGTCTCGCACCTCTCGCCTGTGGAACTCCCTTCCCAATTACTGTTTCCCTGAGAGCTATAATCTCCAACTATTCAAATGTAATGTCAATCGACATCTCCAGTTACCTTGATCTATCCACTATCCTTCTCCTCATCCTTTCTTCTATCTCTCCTATCTGCTCTCGCTCCAAATCTTCTGCAAAACCCTGCATCCTAGTGGCTTCACGCCTTGCTCGGGGCGTAATGTTTATATATATATATATATATATTTTACATGCAGGCACTTCAAACTTTGTACTTTAACATTAATAGGAACTGAAAAACATTCAGGTAAGAAAATCAGGTACTGAAAGTAGTAATTAAAATTTGCGCTGGGTACTATATACCCATAGTCAGTGTTCTAGGGTTAAACAAGCATTAACTTCATCTTTTATAAGTAAGATAAAATGCGATTGATAGTGGTTTGGCACTGTCTGCATAGCTTGACGTGTCTAAATTGTAAATGTTTGAACTGGTGAAATTGAGTAATGTAGATTATTCGATCCTTTTCCAAGGAAACACCCACAGAGTAACGATAGACGTTGTGATGCTTCTTCTGTTACAAAGTGGTTTTAAGGGCTAATTCATCACCTTCAAGGACGCGTAAGTGCTTTTGTATTCTATCACGGCCGGAAGAAGGGTATTCGGCAGTTCCAGCCCAGATATGACACAGGTACTACATTTTTGGTATGATCTAAGTCTTGAAAAGGGATTCGATATTAGGACATTACCCAGGCCTTTCCTAGTTTGGAAAAAAGCGATACTGAAGCGGGCACATGTCAGGTTATTTTTAACTTATTTTGCTTACTGTACGAGATCTTTAGGGGCGTATTTGTACGAAGATTGACGTATGCCGGGATTTAATATTTGAAATCTTTGTTTTGTCTGGACCTGAGGATCTCTCTCTGCCATCACGAATGTGTTTACCACAAACACCATTCTTATTAATACCATCTCAGCAGTAAAACGATTTTCTCTCATTTAATTAATATAATATGCCTCTGGCACCAGGAGACAGGCTAACATACCTCATTCTTATTGATACCATCCTCTCTCTCGAACCAAAAGACAGGTGACCACACATTCTGATTAATACCATCTGCTCTCTAGAAGGAGAGAGGCTACGCTTCCCCACCTTATTAAAACCATCTCTCTAGTCCCAGGAGGCATGTTACCTCTCCTCAATCGTATTAATACCAGCTCCTCTCTAGAAGGAGACAGGCTACGCTTCCCCAACTTATTAAAACCATCTCTCTAGTCCTAGGAGACATGTTACCTCTCCTCAATCGTATTAATACCAGCTCCTTTTTAGAAGGAGACATGCTACGCTTCCCCATCTTATTGATACCATCTCTCTAGTCCCAGGAGACATGTTACCTCTCCTCAATCGTATTAATACCAGCTCCTCTCTAGAAGGAGACATGCTACGCTTCCCCATCTTATTGATACCATCTCTCTAGTCCCAGGAGACATGTTACCTCTCCTCAATCGTATTAATACCAGCTCCTCTCTAGAAGGAGACATGCTACGCTTCCCCATCTTATTGATACCATCTCTCTAGTCCCAGGAGACATGTTACCTCTCCTCAATCGTATTAATACCAGCTCCTCTCTAGAATGAGACATGCTACGCTTCCCCATCTATTGATACCAACTCTCTAGTCCCAGGAGACATGTTACCTCTCCTCAATCGTATTAATACCAGCTCCTCTCTAGAAGGAGACATGCTACGCTTCCCCATCTTATTGATACCATCTCTCTAGTCCCAGGAGACATGTTAGTCCCTCTCCTCAATCGTATTAATACCAGCTCCTCTCTCTAGAAGGAGACATGCTACGCTTCCCATCTTATTTATACCCATCTCTCTAGTCCTAGGAGACATGTTAACTCTCCTCAATCGTATTAATACCAGCTCCTCTCTAGAAGGAGACATACGCTTCCCCATCTTATTGATACCATCTCTCTAGTCCCAGGGAGACATGTTACCTCTCCTCAATCGTATTAATACCAGCTCCTCTCTAGAAGGAGACATGCTACCTTCCCCATCTTATTGATACCAAATCTCTAGTCCCAGGAGACATGTTACCTCTCCTCAATCGTATTAATACCAGCTCCTCCTCTCTAGGAGACATGCTACCTTCCCCATCTTATTGATACCATCTCTAGTCCCAGGAGACATGTTACCTCTCCTCAATCGTATTAAGACCAGCTCCTCTCTAGAAGGAGACATGCTACGCTTCCCCATCTTATTGATACCATCTCTAGTCCCAGGAAACATGTTACCTCTCCTCAATCGTATTAATACCAGCTCCTCTCTAGAAGGGAGACATGCTACTTCCCCCATCTTATTGATACCATCTCTCTAGTCCTAGGAGACATGTTACCTCTCCTCAATCGTATTAATACCAGCTCCTCTCTAGAAGGAGACATGCTACGCTACCCCATCTTATTGATGCCATCTCTCTAGTCCTAGGAGACATGTTACCTCTCCTCAATCGTATTAAGACCAGCTCCTCTCTAGAAGCAGTCATGCTACGCTTCCCCATCTTATTGATACCATCTCTCTAGTCCTAGGAGACATGTTGCCTCTCCTCAATCGTATTAAGACCAGCTCCTCTCTAGAAGGAGACATGCTACGCTTCCCCATCTGTGATACCATCTCTCTAGTCCTAGGAGACATGTTACCTCTCCTCAATCGTATTAATACCATCTCCTCTCTAGAAGCAGACATGCTACGCTTCCCCATCTTATTGATACCATCACTCTAGTCCTAGGAGACATGTTACCTCTCCTCAATTGTATTAATACCAGCTCCTCTCTAGAAGGAGATATGCTACGCTTCCCCATCTTATTGATACCATCTCTCTAGTCCTAGGAGACAGGTTACCTCTCCTCAATCGTATTAATACCAGCTCCTCTCTAGAAGGAGACATGCTACGCTTCCCCATCTTATTGATACCATCTCTCTAGTCCCAGGAGACATGTTACCTCTCCTCAATCGTATTAATACCATCTCCTCTCTAGAAGGAGACATGCTACGCTTCCCCATCTTATTGATACCCATCTCTCTAGGTCTAGGAGACATGTTACCCTCCTCAATCGTATTAATACCAGCTCCTCTCTAGAAGGAGACATGCACACTTCCCCATCTTATTGATACCATCTCTCAGTCCCAGGAGACATGTTACCTCTCTCCTCAATCTAGATACCCTCTCTAGTCCTAGGAGACATGTTGCCTCTCCTCAATCGTATTAATCCTCTCTAGAAGGAGACATGCTACGCTTCCCCATCTTATTGATACCATCTCTCTAGTCCCAGGAGACATGTTACCTCTCCTCAATCGTATTAATACCAGCTCCTCTCTAGAAGGAGACATGCTACTTCCCCATCTTATTGATACCATCTCTCTAGTCCCAGGAGACATGTTACCTCTCCTCAATCGTATTAATACCAGCTCCTCTCTAGAAGGAGACATGCTACGCTTCCCCATCTTATTGATACCATCTCTCTAGTCCCAGGAGACATGTTACCTCTCCTCAATTGTATTAATACCAGCTCCTCTCTAGAAGGAGACATGCTACGCTTCCCCCATCTTATTGATACCATCTCTCTAGTCCCAGGGAGACATGTTACCTCTCCTCAATTGTATTAATACCAGCTCCTCTCTAGAAGGAGACATGCTACGCTTCCCCATCTTATTGATACCATCTCTCTAGTCCCAGGAGACATGTTACCTCTCCTCAATCGTATTAATACCAGCTCCTCTAGAAGGAGACATGCTACGCTTCCCCATCTTATTGATACCATCTCTCTAGTCCCAGGAGACATGTTACCTCTCCTCAATCGTATTAATACCAGCTCCTCTCTAGAAGGAGACATGCTACGCTTCCCCATCTTATTGATACCATCTCTCTAGTCCCAGGGAGACATTTACCTCTCCTCAATCGTATTAATACCAGCTCCTCTCTAGAAGGAGACATGCTACGCTTCCCATCTTATTGATACCATCTCTCTAGTCCCAGGAGACATGTTACCTCTCCTCAATCGTATTAATACCAGCTCCTCTCTAGAAGGAGACAATCTTCCCCATCTTATTGATACCATCTCTCTAGTCCCAGGAGACATGTTAACTCTCCTCAATCGTATTAAGACCAGCTCCCTCTAGAAGGAGACATGCTACGCTTCCCCATCTTATTGATACCATCTCTCTAGTCCCCAGGAGACATGTTACCTCTCCTCAATCGTATTAAGACCAGCTCCTCTCTAGAAGGAGACATGCTACGCTTCCCCATCTTATTGATACCATCTCTCTAGTCCTAGGAGACATGTTAACTCTCCTCAATCGTATTAATACCAGCTCCTCTCTAGAAGCAGTCATGCTACGCTTCCCCATCTTATTGATACCATCTCTCTAGTCCCAGGAGACATGTTACCTCTCCTCAATCGTATTAATACCAGCTCCTCTCTAGAAGGAGACAACGTTTCCCCATCATTTATTGATACCATCTCTCTAGTCCCAGGAGACATGTTACCTCTCCTCAATCGTATTAATACCAGCTCCTCTCTAGAAGGAGACATGCTCTTCCCCCATCTTATTGATACCATCTCTAGTCCCAGGAGACATGTTAACTCTCCTCAATCGTATTAAGACCAGCTCCTCTCTATTGAAGGAGACATGCTACCTTCCCCATCTTATTGATACCATCTCTCTATTGTCCTAGGAGACATGTTAACTCTCCTCAATCGTATTAAGACCAGCTCCCTCTAGAAGGAGACATGCTACGCTTCCCCATCTTATTGATACCATCTCTCTAGTCCCAGGAGACATGTTACCCTCCTCAATCGTATTAATACCAGCTCCTCTCTAGAAGCAGACATGCTACGCTTCCCCCATCTTATTGATACCATCTCTCTAGTCCCAGGAGACATGTTACCTCTCCTCAATCGTATTAATACCAGCTCCTCTCTAGAAGGAGACATACTACGCTTCCCCATCTTATTGATACCATCTCTAGTCCCAGGAGACATGTTACCTCTCCTCAATCGTATTAATACCAGCTCCTCTCTAGAAGCAGACATGCTACGCTTCCCCATCTTATTGATACCATCTCTCTAGTCCCAGGAGACATGTTACCTCTCCTCAATCGTATTAATACCAGCTCCTCTCTAGAATGAGACATGCTACGCTTCCCCATCTTATTGATACCATCTCTCTAGTCCCAGAAGACATGTTACCTCTCCTCAATTATTAATACCAGCTCCTCTCTAGAAGGAGACATGCTACGCTTCCCCATCTTATTGATACCATCTCTCTAGTCCCAGGAGACATGTTACCTCTCCTCAATCGTATTAATACCAGCTCCTCTCTAGAAGCAGACATGCTACGCTTCCCCATCTTATTGATACCAACTCTCTAGTCCCAGGAGACATGTTACCTCTCCTCAATCGTATTAATACCAGCTCCTCTCTAGAAGGAGACATGCTACGCTTCCCCATCTTATTGATACCATCTCTCTAGTCCCAGAGACATGTTACCTCTCCTCAATCGTATTAATACCAGCTCCTCTCTAGAAGGAGACATGCTACCTTCCCCCATCTTATTGATACCATCTCTCTAGTCCCAGGAGACATGTTACCTCTCTCAATCGTATTAATACCAGCTCCTCTAGAAGGAGACATGCTACGCTTCCCCATCTTATTGATACCATCTCTCTAGTCCCAGAAGACATGTTACCTCTCCTCAATCGTATTAATACCAGCTCCTCTCTAGAAGGAGACATACTACGCTTCCCCATCTTATTGATACCATCTCTCTAGTCCCAGGAGACATGTTACCTCTCCTCAATCGTATTAATACCAGCTCCTCTCTCAGACATACTCAATCGCTTCCCCATCTTATTGATACCATCTCTCTAGTCCCAGGAGACATATTACCTCTCCTCAATCGTATTAATACCAGCTCCTCTCTAGAAGGAGACATGCTACGCTTCCCCATCTTATTGATACCATCTCTCTCTAGTCCCAGGAGACATGCCTCTCATCAATCGTATTAATACCAGCTCCTCTCTAGAAGGAGACATGCTACCTTCCCCATCTTATTGATACCATCTCTAGTCCCAGGAGACATGTTACCTCTCCTCAATCGTATTAATACCAGCTCCCTCTAGAAGGAGACATGCTACGCTTCCCCATCTTATTGATACCATCTCTCTAGTCCCAGGAGACATGTTACCTCTCCTCAATCGTATTAATACCAGCTCCTCTCTAGAAGGAGACATGCTACGCTTCCCCATCTTATTGATACCATCTCTCTAGTATATATTACCTCTCCTCAATATATAGCTCCTCTCTAGAATGAGACATGCTACGCTTCCCCATCTTTATTGATACCATCTCTCTAGTCCCAGAAGACATGCGTTACCTCTCCTCAATCGTACCAGCTCCTCTCTAGAAGGAGACATGCTACGCTTCCCCATCTTATTGATACCATCTCTAGTCCCAGGAGACATGTTGCCTCTCCTCAATCGTATTAATACCAATAGAAGGAGACATGCTACGCTTCCCCATCTTATTGATACCATCTCTCTAGTCCCAGGAGACATGTTACCTCTCCTATATTAATACCAGCTCCTCTCTAGAAGCAGACATACTGCGCTTCCCCATCTTATTGTACCATCTCTCTAGTCCCAGAGATATGTTACCTCTCCTCAATATTAATACCAGCTCTCTCTAGAAGGAGACATGCTACGCTTCCCCATCTTATGATACCATCTCTCTAGTCCCATATGTTACCTCTCCTATATTAATACCAGCTCCTCTCTAGAAGGAGACATACGCTTCCCCATCTTATTGATACCATCTCTAGTCCCAGGAGACATGTTACCTCTCTCAATCGTATTAATACCAGCTCCTCTCTAGATTGATACCATGCTACCCTTCCCCATCTTATTATACCATCTCTCTATATACCTCTCCTCAATATATACCATAGAATACGCTTCCCCATCTTATTGATACCATCTCTCTAGTCCCAGGGACATGTTACCTCTCCTCAATCGTATTAATACCAGCTCTCCTCTCTAGAAGCAGACATGCTACGCTTCCCCATCTTATGATACCATCTCTCTAGTCCCAGGAGACATGTTACCTCTCCTCAATCGTATTAATACCAGCTCCTCTAGAAGAGACATGCTACGCTTCCCCATCTTATTGATACCATCTCTCTAGTCCCAGGAGACATGTTGCCTCTCCTCAATATTAATACCAGCTCCCTCTAGAGGACATGCTACGCTTTCCCATCTTATTGATACTCTCTCTAGTCCCAGGAGACATGTTACCTCTCCTCAATCGTGATTAATGGCAGCTCCTCTCTAGAAGGAGACATGCTACGCTTCCCCAATTGATACCATCTCTAGTCCCAGGGAGACATGTTACCTCTCCTCAATCCTATTAATACCATCTCCTCTCTCTAGAGGAGACATATACACTTCCCCATCTTATTGATACCATCTCTCTAGTCCCAGGAGACATGTTACCTCCTCAATCGTATTAATACCATCTCCTCTCTAGAAGGAGACATGCTACCTTCCCCATCTTATTGATACCATCTCTCTATACATATTTACCTCTCCTCAATCGTTAATACCATCTCCTCTCTAGAAGGAGACATACTACGCTTCCCCATCTTATTGATACCATCTCTCTAGTCCCAGGAGACATGTTACCTCTCCTCAATATATACCAGCTCCTCTCTAGAAGGGAGACATGCTGCCTTTCCCATCTTATTGATACTATCTCTCTAGTCCCAGGAGACATGTTCCCTCTCCTCAATCATTAATACCAGCTCCTCTCTAGAGGAGACATGCTACCTTCCCCATCTTATTGATACCATCTCTCTAGTCCCAGGAGACATGTTACCTCTCCTCAATCATTAATACCATCTCCTCTCTCTAGGAGGACATGCTACGCTTCCCCATCTTATTGATACCATCTCTCTAGTCCAGGAGACATGTACCTCTCCTCAATCGTATTAATACCATCTCTCCTCTCTAGAAGGATACATGCTACGCTTCCCCATCTTATTGATACCATCTCTCTAGTCCCTAGGAGACATGTTACCTCCTCCTCAATCGTATTAATACCATCTCCTCTCTAGAAAGACATGCTACTTCCCCATCTTGATACCATCTCTCTAGTCAGGAGACATGTTACCTCTCTCCAATCATACCATCTCCTCTCTCGTGCTACGCTTCCCCATCTTATTGATACCATCTCTCTAAGACATGTTACCCTCTCCCTTTAATACCATCTCCTCTTCCCCATCTTATTGATACCAAGTCCCAGGAGACATGTTACCTCTCCTCAATCGTATTAATACCAGCTCCTCTCTAGAAGGAGACATGCTACGCTTCCCCATTTTTACCATCTCTCTAGTCCCAGGAGACATGTTACCTCTCCTCAATTAATACCAACTCTTCTCTAGAAGGAGACATTTCCCCCATCTTATTGACCATCTCTCTAACATGTTACCTCTCCTTTTGCTCCTCTCTAGACATGCTACGCTTCCCCATCTTTTGATACCATCTCTCTAGTTTTACCTCTCCTCAATTATACCAGCTCTCCTCTCTAGAAAAACGCTTCCCCATCTTGAATCTCTCTAGTAAAAGGAGACATGTTACCTCTCCTCAATTTAATACCATCTCCTCTCTAGAAGGAAAACCAAAATTTTTATTAATACCAGCTCCTCTGGAGGGGAGACTAGTCCCCATCTTGATACCAGAGTCTAGGAGACATATTTACCTCTCCTCAATCGTATTAATACCATCTCCTCTCTAGAAGGAGACATGCTACGCTTCCCATGATACCATCTCTCTAGTCCCAGGAGACATGTTACCTCTCCTCAATCGTATTAATACCATCTCCTCTCTAGAAGGAGACATCCCTTCCCCATCTTATTGATACCATCTCTCTCTAGTCCCAGGAGACATGTTACCTCTCCTCAGTCGTATTAATACCAGCTCCTCTCTAGAAGGAGACATGCTACACTTCCCCATCTTATTCTCCATCTCTCTAGTCCCAGGAGACATGTTACCTCTCCTCAATCGTATTAATACCATCTCTCCTCTAGAAGGAGACATGCTACGCTTCCCATCTTATTGATACCATCTCTCTAGTCCCAGGAGACATGTTACCTCTCCTCAATCGTATTAATACCTTCAGCCTCTCTAGAAGGAGACATGCTACTTCCCCATCTTATTGATACCATCTCTCTAGTCCTAGGAGACATGTTACCTCTCCTCAATATATTAATACCATCTCCTCTCTAGAAGGAGACATGCTACCTTCCCCATCTTATTGATACCATCTCTAGTCCCAGGAGACCTCTCCTCAATCGTATTAA
>CAHIKZ030004539.1:192500-195000 GCA_903632075.3 Acanthosepion pharaonis
CGCCCGCACGCGCACACACACACGCCTGTTCACGCGCACACACACAACACGCACGCGCACACACACACACACGCACGCACGCACGCACACACACACACACGCACGCACACACACACAGTTCACACACACACGCACGCGCGCACACGCACACACACATGCACACACACACACATGCCCGCACGCACACACACACACGCACGCACACACACACACACACACACACGCCCGCACGCACACACACACGCACGCACAGATACACACACACACACGCACACACACGAACACACACACGCACGCGTACACACGCGCACACACATGCACGCACGCACACACACACACACACACACACACATACCTGTTGACCGACAGTCGTCTACACTGGTCAATATTCATGTAAGAAATCAGGCGTTGTCTCATTAACATAAATCTTCTATTTTTCAACCAGTTCAACAAAAGTCTTCATGGTGTCTTCAAGCGGAATAAATGTCGTCGCCCATTGGGTTTTATGACATTTGCTTTATAGCAAATGAAAGGCAAGCGGATATTAATTTCTCACCTTGTTATTTGTGATAGACCAGGTGACGTGAAACTTCGGGAGCAAGAAGGAAAAAAATCTGACAGCCAATCGAAAGTCAACATTGTTAGATAAGAATATATTACGGTTGGTCATAGAATCTGGGGTCCACTTCTAGGAAGATTATCTATCTATCTATCTATCTATTTGCTTGTCTGTCTTTTAGTCTGTTCATATCAATCCATCTTTTAGTCTGTTCATATCTATCATTTAGTCAGTTCATATCTATCTATCTATCTATCTATCTCTTCCTATCAATCTATCTTTTAGTCAGTTCATATCTGTCTATCTCTTTATCTATCAATCAATCAATCAATCAATCTATCTATCTACCTTTTAGTCTGTTCATATCAATCTATTTTTAGTCAGTTCATATCTATCTATCTATCTATCTATCTATCTATCTATCTATCTATCTAGCTGTTCATATCAATCTATCTTTTAGTAAGTTCATATCTGTCTATCTCTTTATCTATCTATCTATCTATCTATCTATCTATCTATCTATCTACCTTTCAGTCTGTTCATATCAATCTATCTTTTAGTCAGTTCATATCTATCTATCTATCTATCTATCTATCTATCTATCTATCTATCTATCTATCTATCTTTTAGTCTGTTCATATCAATCTATTTTTGTCAGTTCGTATCTATCTATGTATCTATCTATCTTTTAGTCAGTTCATATCTATCTATCTATCTATCTATCTATCTATCTATCTATGTAAGTTTCAACTGAACGGATCGTGAGGGTAATCTGTCGTAGATGTATATTATACAGGCATTACAGTTTGTTTTTTTTTAATTTTCAAAATTATATTCATGAGGGATAAATGAAATAAATCCTAAAACCCGTTCCAGGGTTTTAGGATTTATTCCATTTATCCCAGCTCTACTTACCGTATTACGCACTCTACGTTTTAGCGTTATTATTCGCTTGGGGCTTTTTCTTTGGGCTAAATACTTAACGCTCTGGATGATTTATTTCACCCTCTTCGGATGTTTCGAGTTCTTCCTTTTATTTTTCTATTTTTTTTCCACAAATACTTATTTGTTTTAATAGACTTAAAAGTTGTGCTATCCAAGGTTTTTTTTCTTACCAATATATATGCGAATATAAATGCGAATTGAGTCACTGTCGGTCACTGGGCGTGTTTCTAAAAATAAATACGCTAAAAATCCAATTTCATCCCTACCGTGCGCCGACGGCTTAATGGTTAGAATCTCCGACTGACACCAATTCAGTCGGGTTTTGATCCTAGCTAGAGGCAACCGGATGTCTAGCCACACTGATGAGCTGTGAAACAGCGAAACATTCTGTCTGTGGATGACGTTATATATATATATATATATATATATATATATATATATATAATCGATTCACTTCAAGCAACGCAAGAATGCCATTAAAACGCAGGTTGGTTACAGTGAATGAAAACGACAGAGAATCAGAAGACTAAAAATATAGAGGATTGAAGAAAAGGCAAAAAAAAAAAAAAAGAAACGGGTTTCAAGAAGACAGAAGATGGCGATTGACGTTGCATTCAAAGTTTTGAAGATTGAAGTTATCAGGGAAGCACAAAATCGGAAGGGACTTCCACACGTGGGTTAGAAGTGCAAGAAAAAAAACTGTTAGAGTAGAAATCGCGATTGCATCTAAGCTAGTCCAACAGTAAACGCGTGAAACCGAGTTGCCAATATCTATATAGTCGTATTCGTGCTTTTCTCCGATGAAATCCAGTCTGAAGTGGCTGCTATACTTAACAACGAGATATTATCAAATAGACTAAGTCCGACAGTTATTTTAATATATTTTCTGTTTATACGTTACTTTTCTAGAGACAATCATTTAATGTAAATGCCCTGCATATAATAAACAGCATTAATTACATTTACCGACCTAAATGCCCGGGAAATTTCGTAGAA
>CAHIKZ030004539.1:200000-212500 GCA_903632075.3 Acanthosepion pharaonis
TTACTGGCCCAAATATACAACAGTATTCTTTACACTGATCAACACATTCTTATCATTCAGTCACCGTAATACCTCGAAGTCTCTATGAAGTCCTAACTAGTTCTCATATGTACAATTTGCCTGTTGGTGAGAGAGGAATAAAAATAACAATGAAGAAACTTAATATTTGTTGTGAGTAATACAAAAATGTGGCACAAGGCCACAAAAAGGGGGATATGAGGAAAGCTGGTCTTCAATCTGTCTTCTCTTATACTTAGCTAGCTAAGATTAACGACCAAAACATACCACAGTGTTTCTTACACCAAAACAACACATTCTTAATTACCATTTTCACTACAGCTACCATAATACCATAAAGTCTCTATAAAGTCCTAACTAATTCCCATATGTAAAATTTGTCTCTGGTGGGGAGGGATAAATATAACAACATTTAAAAACGGAACCTGTTGGGGCGCACCCACCTTCTAACTAGTAATGGACTGGTCCCTCTTATATAAGTCAGCTCTGGAGAGAGAGTGACAGAGCGTCAGAGAGAGAGTCAGATAAGCTTACCCGGTACATACCGTTGGACTATAGACTTTGGATATTGTTTCGTACTAACCAATCTTCGTTCTACTAATCACTCTATTGTTAATTGCTTTTATGAATATACCAGTATTTTCCTCTACAACTGTGTTTGTCTTGATTCATATACCGACACGCGGGAAACTCACAACATCTCAACAGAACCTCAATGAATATTACAAAATGCATCAAAGGAATTACCGTGAAAGTATTTATAGAAAAAAAAAACAGAGGGAAGCTACGTTAGGATGGGGGAGGGGGGAATTGAGTGACACCGAGATGCCAGGTCGGAACCAATAATATTGCAGATTCTTTGGATTTTACCAAGAATCTCTAAATATATAGCAGTCGTTTTTATGAAAAAAAAAATATACGCAAAAATTCGCCTTCGCTCTGCCGGGTGCCGATAACCTAGGGGTTAGAATGGGTGGCGATAACCTAGGGGTTAGAATGGGTGGCGATAACCTAGAGGTTGGAATGGGTGCCGATAACCTAGGGGTTAGAATGGGTGCTGATAACCTAGGGGTTATCTCCGACTGATGTCAAATTGGTCGGGTTTCGGTCTCGGCTTGAAGCGATAGGATATCTTGCCACACTGAATAGCTGTGATACAGCGAAACAGACTGTCTTTGGATCTCTCTTTTCTCTCTCTCTCTATCTCTCTCTCTCTCTATATATATATATATATATATATATATTAGCATAAAAGCTGTTTTGTTGGGCAAAGAGCTTTTGATTTGGCCTTTATCACAATAGGTATGGAGGAGTAGATGTGATAGGCAACAATAAACTACAGAGGAACTCAAAACTGATCGCTGCTTTTAAGTATTGCATTAATACCTTTTAAATTTCAACAATACTTTTTTTGATGTACGTAGGTCCTTATTTTTCGTGCAAACATTTTTTTTTCATGGGTGACTTTCGCTGGGTTTCGCAATTAATTTCGTTTATTCTAAAATTCCTTTCTAAGTTATAAAAATTGTAATCGAAAAAAAAAAGTTGTCGCAAAAAATCACTTAAAAATTCGCCGAAAACAATGGCAGTAATGAAAACTTGGGAATCCAAAATTTCACGATTGCGGGTCTGGATCCGGGTCCGAATATTTGTAATTTGTTCACGGTGTCAGCCTGATTCCAAAATGGTATATGTTAGGATATGGTCTCTTGGAGTAAAGTTGAATAAGTGTGACAGAGTAACACACTAACATTCGCATTTATTATATAGAAGATGAGCTAATGAAAGTTAGAGTTTTGTTCCTTTAATTAAAAAATTGTGACACAGTGACAGACTGACATTCGCATTTATTATATATATAAATATAGTTTTACAGATTTATATCTATCTCTCTCTCTCACTATATATATATATATGTGTGTGTGTATGTGTATGTGTGTGTGTGAAAAGTGTGTGTATATAAAATAGAAAATGCTCTGATTGCTGATATGTATACATTCACGAGACATTCACGAGAAATTTTCGCTACACTTCCGATCTTTGAATTTCAACATACAAATACGTTTGTATAGACAACAGCACACATATACATACATATGTCAAATCCCATACTGTCCATGTTTATATCTCTATGAGCCCCGCCGGACGAGCAAGTGTGTATATGTGTCTGCGTACCTCATCGGATGTATGGACATGCATCTATGTTTGCGTTAGCATGAGTGACATCACCACGACGATTCCCTAATAACACCAATACACGCAATCTACATACACCCAAAATTTTTAAAAACTTAGTCTGTTTGTCTGACAATGCAAAAGCGTGAAACCTAGGGTCACAAACTCACATCAATCCAACTATATATATATATATATATATATATATATATATATATATATATATATATATATATATATATATATATATTTTGTAAATAATTTATTACATGGAACCTTAAAAGTGGTCTGTTTTATTTAAATTATTTGCTTTGGATTTACATTGAGCTCTCTGGATTTTATCCTCCACAGGTTTACCCATACGGATTACCTAGTTTTTTTATAAACTAACTAACTATATATATATATATATATATATATATATATATATATATATATATATATATATAACAAAAAGACATGAATAAATAAAGTGAAAAATAAATAAATATAGTTTTACAGATTTTTTTCAGTTTAAACGTTATTTTTAGTGGATACCCACATTTGACTAGACGCCCTATTTAGGGGCATCGTTTTCTTTAATAAGATTTCTGGAATATTCAGACCAGTAGATGAAAATAAATCATAAATATACTGTTCAAAAATAAATGAAGACACCCCCGTAGATAAAATAAGGTGTTCAGTTCGTAAATCCGTGTAGCTTACTCGAATCGACATACACCTCGGTAGATTATAGAAACGGTTCAGTTCGCACTTCCCTGCAGGTTACCCAGACTGACATATACCCCCGTAGATGAAATAAATGGATCAGTCTGTCCTGCTATTTATCCAGTTATGGACTGGCAATGTTGCGCGGCAACTGGTCGGAAGGAAAACTCTGAATTCAAACCCCCTCCCACTAATGGATTAAATAGACTCACCAACCCGATATTGGCCAAGGATTATGACTTTTTTTTTAATCATTTCATCCCAAGGCGGCAATGTCAATAGTACGTAGGTGTGTACAGGTAGTGAAAGTGAAAGTGAAAGTGAAAGTAGAAGTGAAATCTGAATATAAAGAGAATTAAAGAAAGTATTAAAAAATGAATAAGGTTGAAGAAGACAGATGACGACGATTGATATTGTATTCACATTCATGACGATTGTCGTTATGAAAGAAGCAAGTAAACGGAAAGGAGTTCAACAGGTGGGAAGTGTGAGAAATGAAACTGTGGGTGTAAAAGTGGCGGTTGCATTTAGTTATTTCAACAGAAAAACGCTTGGGCCTAGTCGCCAATCTAATAGCACACTTAAATTCATGTAGTCGGGGAACCATGGGAAAAGCTCGTCAGAGTCGTTGCCGTGAAAATATTTCATGGAACGACAAAAAAGGAAACCATATCGTGTCTGTGAGAAAGTGACTGAAGTCGAGATGGCTTGGTCAGGATCGATTACATTAGGGATGCATTTTGGATTTTGCCAAGAATCTCGAGATGTACGGTAAGGGCTTAAGAGCGGGTAGGGCAACAGTATTTGGTTACACCACTGAACGCATAGACAAGGAGGTATTCGTCCGACAGCAGGGAATAGGCCGTGGATTTGTATATTGATACACAGAGGTTTGAAACTTCTTCTATGTGCCGTGCTCCTTTATAACCTAGGTTATCATGACTCTCCACTTCTTCCTGTCCGTTGGAGCTCTTAATAACTTTAGTCTTTATCTTTTTTCTCCCAAACCCATTTGCTGAAGCGCATCAAGTAGCTTACGCGCTGAAAGTGAAAGTGAAAGTGAAAGTGAAAGTAGAAGTGAAATGTCGTTCTTTCCTGCAATCTATCCCGTGGTTATCACATTTTCCAAGTCTTCTTTCTTTATTATGTACCTCGGAAATTTCAGCTGCTTTTTCCTGGTGTTAAGTATAAGTTTTCTTTTTCTTTCCATTCTTTCCTAAAACCTCGTTGTCGCTCAAATATTCGATCTTGATATTCTCTGTATCTTTCTTTAGAGCCACATTTCTATTGCGTCAAGTTTCTTTTTCTTCTTTGAGGAGATTCTCCAGAAACCGCTGCCATACAGGAAGACAATTATCACGTAACAGCTCGGGCAACTCGACGTGGCGTAATGGTTAGAAAGCTTTTCTTGCTAGATCAACTACGACTGAGTAGTGAGTTTGATCCCCATTGGGTGCCCCATACTTTCGGCCTTGTGCCACATCTAAGCTGTGCTTAGAAAAGCACAATCATATAACAGCTCAGTACTCTTTTCTTTGTTTCCAATTAATTTTTTTCCTGTTTCTTAATCTGTCCTGCGTATGACGATAAACTACATCCGCGTCCTGGGTAAGACGATGAACTACGTCCAGCAACAAGGCCTCTGATCAGGAGGTTTTGAGGACCGTGGAACCACCTCTTAATTGCTGGTGTTCCCAGGTCCACCCTGACCCGGGGTGGTAGCGCTTGTTGGGGTCCCAGCTATGGGTAAATTGTTAACTTCCAAACTGGGGTCAAAACACTGTGAAAGTAAAAAAATAGATTTTAATACCAGCAACACATTTTTTGCAAGGAAAAATTATTACCAGCAACACATTTTTGGGAAAGATATTGACAGCCATAAAAATTTTGTCGGCACTAAATAACCCACTGAGGTTGATATACCGTAAAACAAAACAAATCAAACAAAACCAATCTGTCTCTTAATACTCTGCTTTTTGGAATTTGGAATGCTTATTTCGACATCCTAATACACCGTCGGATCTCAGTGTCGCACTTTCTAGCCTCTGTGAGAAATCTTCACAGATATTTAAATTTCTGTACATGCTTCATTTTACTATGCCCGACCTAAAATTTGCATTTGAAAGTTACTCAACAAATTCTAGCTACATTTCGCTTCTTAATTATAAATATATACAAATATTTTTTTTCACTGCCGTCTCAGATTTATCGATCGGCTAATGCTGAAAACGATTAATGCGAACTGGTGGAGATAAGAGACGCAGTCATTGAGCAGGTACAAGAAAAAGATAAAAAGATAAAAAAGAATTATATATCACATAAAAAGGGGGCTAAATATTTAGAAGCTATAGATCGTTAAGATATATTTTAACGCTAAACAAAGAAATCAGAGAGACAATGAAAAAAATGTATTAAAAATGTATATGAAAGAAAAATGGCGGAGAAGTTGATGATGACGTCAATAAAGATCATAAACCAATAGAAAGAGAGATAGAAAAAAAATAACGGGTAACGAATAGGAGGGAAATTGCTTTGAGGGATGGTTGAAGGAGGAGGAGGAGGGATGTGTCAGATGGCCAGACGAAAGGAATAATGACGGCCAAAAATTTAATTTAATTTGATCGCCCTGTATGTCTGTTTTCGATTTGCTTACATTAGTCACGTGTCATGTTCCTTGATCATGACGTCACTCTTTTGTGTATGCTTCCAGTTCGTGGCCAGAGGTGCAGGGGAAAAAGGTACCGCGAACGTACCTATCTTCTTCTGTATGCCAGGACGTAGGCGATCATGGCTCTCCATCATTTCCTGTCTTCTTTAACTCTTAATAAATTTTGTCATCTTGTTCCGCCGTCTGAAGGTCACTGGGTAGGTTATGCGTTGTTTTCCTCTGTCACTCTTGACTTCAAAAAACTGCCCTGTGAATATCAAATTTTCCAAGCCGTCTTTCCTCATTATGTGCCCGAGATATTCCAACACTCTCTTCTAGATGTTAAGTATAAGTATTATTTTTTGTTTTTATTTTCTCTAATTCTTTATCGTTTCTCACAAGTTCGTGCCATTTAATTCTTAGCATCCTTCTGTACAACCGTTCTTTCAAATCTATTCTTCATCTGTGAGGAAATTGTCCTGTATTCAGTGTCATATATTGGAGGACTGATATCACGTAACTGTTCAATACTCTTTACTTTTTTTTGTTTTTGTTTTTGTTTCTAACAAGGTTTTTGTTATGATGTTGATTTGGGGTTAGTAGAGACAAACGCCAAACGACGTAACACGTAACACTAAAAAGGGTTTTAATAGGTTGGTAAAAAGGTACAGAAATCGCCTGAGTAGTCAATAACTAGCTCAGCTAAGAACTTATCTGTCTATCTGTCTTAGTATTTATCGATCCACCCACGAGAACCGAATATGGCACAAGGCCGGTTTTAATGTGGGTATCTCCGAGCCCGTAGGCTCGGCCAAAAATCTAGCCTTTGAACCCGCCTAGACGGGTTCAGGCCCTGTCTACCTCTCCGGACGAAACCTTGCCCTTCGGCAAAGCTTCGTCCAAGCTTCGTCCGGGTTCCTCTCTGCTAACGCAGAGAGTTCGACAGACGTCGCTTACAGTCAAAGACTGCATCACGACTCAGCTAGACTCGGAGGTCTTACCCTCTCTGTCTATCTGTCTTGGTATTTATCGATCCACCCACGAGAACCGAATATGGCACAAGGCCGGTTTTAATGTGGATGTCACCGAGCCCGTAGGCTTGGCCAAAAATATAGCCTTTGAACCCGCCTAGACGGGTTCAGGCCCTGTCTACCTCCCCGGACGAAACCTTGCCCTTCGGCAAAGCTTCGTCCGGGTTCCACTCTGCCAACGGAGAGAGTTCGATAGACGTCGCTTACAGTCAAAGACTGTATCACGACTCAGCTAGACTCGGAGGTCTTACCCTCTCGGTCTATCTGTCTTTTCCCATGTCAACTGATATGCCACTATTTAAAGTCTTTGTTCGCAGACAAGTTTATCTTCAAGAGGGGTGGTAGGTTTCCGACACAACAGGTTTTTTTTCTGTTTCTTAATACCCTGCTTAGCTTTTGGAAAGCATCTTAATTGTTAGAAAGCTTGTCTTGCTAGATAAACTACGACTGAGATCTTCTATTACCGGACGACTAACGCAGAAATCGAATCGAAAAGGAAGGAGTACTGAACTATCTATGGCATTGAATGCTGGACAATCTCATCAAAGACGAAGAAGAGACATGAAGCAACAGTCTCAGACGGTCTGCCCTGCAATGCGCCTTCGGATTTCATTGTCGCATTAAAGCATTTCCCGGATATTTATATGTTTGCACTTGTTTGATTTTGGCATCCCCGATGTGTAATTTGCATTTTAGGCTGACATTAGCTTCATAATACCCAGAAATTCATACACAGATGTCCTCGAGGACACATAGCACAGTGGATAAAGGCGTTGATTAGATCAAGTGACAGAACCCAAAGAGTGTGAGTTCAATACCCGGTTAAGGCAGTGGAGAACTTTCAGAGGGAAATTAGCACGAGATAACTGATAACTGACATCCATTGGCACGTGGAACTAGAACAGTCTACCCCAATGACCTCAGTTCGACATTCCAACTACCTGAAGAAGGCCGGAGCGTACAACGGCCGAAACGTTGTGATAAATATGGCGACAAAGATGTAAATAGTAAACGTTGTCCTTGCTATCACAATTTGGGTCCATGACATTCTCAGCATCCTTCTGTAGAACCACATTATCTACGGTTAAATCTCTTGGAAATTAAACTTTTCAATCCAGTGAACAAGGAACTACATCGAAAGAAGAAAGAATGTGTATTCGAGGCGCTGGGGATATACCGGGATCATGGCTCTCCACAATTTCCTGTCCTCTTTTTGTTATCTCTCCCAAAACCTTGTTCTGAAGGTATGCGTTGTTTTCCTCTATCCTTGTTGTCTTCAATCTGCCCTGTGAGTATCAAATTTTCCAAGTTGTCTTTCCTCATTATGTGCCCGAGAAATTTCAACACTCTCCTCTAGATGTTAAGTATAAGTAATATTTATGTTTTTGTTTTTTCTAATTCTTTAATCTGCCCTTTAAGTATCAAATTTTTTAAACTCTCTTTGCATTTTAGGGTGACCCCTTTGCTAGCAGCCCTGCATTCTATCTTATTCTAGTTGATGTTTACATATGTGCTTAAGATTATGGCCGTCAATAATGAACCCAAGTACGAATTCTAATTCTCCCCCTTTTCTGATATAAGCTTGCACATAGAGTTGTGGACAGAATTATTCCCCCACCCCACAATTTCCATAATCTTACTTATTATAAAACGCAGATTGTGTGTGTGTGTGTGTGTGTGTGTTCGTTTATATATTGGATCGGATTTCCTACATTTTTCAACCGATTTCAACAAAACTTCACAGGACTACGTAAAATTACCTTGTGGTGGTTCTGACAGCGCCCAGAATTGGAAAAACACAATTTTTTTTCAAGAAATCAATTTGAAAACACGATTAAGAGGCATCGCTGTCGCGAGAATGAAAGGGGGACATCTCATATCGAGTTATACTTATTATAAAACCCAGGTTGGTTGTTTGTGTGTGTGTTTGTGTGTGTGTGTGTTCGTTTATATATTGGATCGGATTTCCAAAATTTTCAACCGATTCCAACAAAACCTCACTTTTATTTTTGGCAGGTAGTGTTTCTTATTATCTTGCACACATTTTTCTTAATTTTTACATTCAGAATGCTTTAAACCGATTTCAACAAAGTTTCATAGGACTACGTAAAATTACCTGGCGGTGGTTCTGACAGCGCCAAAAATTGGAAAAACAGAATTATTTTCGCATGAAATCAATTTGAAAACACGATTAAGAGGCATCGCGAGAATGAAAGGGGGACAACTCTTATCGAGTTATACTTATTATAAAACCCAGGTTGTTTGTGTGTGTGTGTTCGTTTATATATGGGATCGGATTTCATACATTTTTCAACCAATTTCAACAAAACTTCACTTTTTTTTGGCAGGTAGTGTTTCTTATTGTGTTTCACATTTTTATCTTTATTTTTTACATTCAGAATGCTTTAAAAATTCCATTTACAAGACAATTGTTTATAATAAAATTCTATTCAATCGGTACACTCATAACGATTGAAAACAATGTTTTTGTTTGAGTTTGGGTTTGACCAATTCGTAAAAAAAAAAAACCTATTTAAGACATTCGTGTCCGTCAACCTTAAACAATAATCTTTGTCAATTTTATTTTTCAGTCTTTATGATGGCCGATACTTGATCTATCTCTTACTGTTATATCCCCGTGCAACGCCGGGTTCTACTGCTAGTTAAAAATAAATCTGTAATACCTCAAGTTTCCATGGAAACTTCATGTGCATTTTTTTCACAAAAAGAAATAAATTTGAAAGAATATGCCGTGATGCGTACAACCCCATTTTTATTTGAATGTTAAACAATAATACTAAAAATGCCTAAAACATTTAACATTGGACAAAATTATTGACCTTCTCCCCTCAGTAATCAATATCATAACTTTTATTTTAACTTATATTTAAGTAAATGCTCTGTTTATGAAAATTTCTCGGACATTCAGGCCGGTAAATGTCGTTAATACTGTTTATTATAAACAGAGCATTTACTTAAAGATTTGTATCTATAAAAAGAATAAAAACATAAAAAAATAAAAGAACAATAAAACCATAAAAGAATATAAACATAAAAAAGTATCTTAAAATAATCGTCGGACTTTGTCCATTTCATGATGCGTGACGTCATTTGTTTACATTTGGATACGCATCGAGCAAATATGAATGTACGTGAGAAAATCATGGAGAATTGTAGTTTAAAAACAGTAAAATCGACCTTGCTAACCGAAACGATCCTCAATCGGTAAAAGCACGTCAGGCTATATGACGGTTCCGTATAGGATACATGTTCGATTCTTGTCGGAGGACGCATATTTTCTATGAATATTTCTCGGACATTCAAGACGGTAAATGTCGTTAATACTGTTTGTTATAAACAGATCATCTTCTTTAATATTTGCATCTATAAAAAAAAAGAATGTATAAGCATAAAAATGTCTTTAAATTATTGTCGATTATTGCATTTAATCGTTTTTAATAGTGCCTTTTAAGATCACGACACACCTAATATATATTTCACTTCATTCTTCCTTCCGATTTGAAGGACTTCTTTCTATTACCTTTCTTCTGCAAATATACTATTTCAGTGTGGTTTAGGTCAGGACTTTGTGCAGGCTATGCTAATATCTTAATTTGTGCTTTTGATAATGCTACGAATTATCGATCTAGGAACATTTAAACGCTTGGAAAATGTTGTATGTCTATCACCTTATTTGTACGCATCAACAATCTTTATTCAGAGTTTCTTGTCAAGTCCAGCTGTCTTCGCCATAGTTGCAGAACTAACGAGTTATCACGGTACTTGGCATTCACATATTGTCTTCTTCATTGCCTTTTAGAATGTTATAGAACCCGGTTAATACTATTTTATTTTCAAAGGCTGTTTGTATTAAATGTCAAATTAAAAAAAACAAAAACAACAACAAAAAGAAAACATTACAGTTGTAGAGCAATATTATTTCATAATTTTCATAAGCAGGGGACGAATAATTAAAATCTATAACCATTAATATAACAGATCGAAATTTCACGAATTATTCAAAACGAAATGCGGAATCAACAATTTATGGTAAATTCGCTAAGTACTTGCAGATATTCGCATTTCCTTAGAAAATTGTCCACATCGTGTAAAAGTAAAATTGTCAATTTGTTAAATTAAGCTTTGAATCAGTGTATCTTAGAAATGATTAAAGATATCTTATTGGAATTCCTCAAGCATATTTATAATACTACTAGACTCCACTTCGAGCAATAACAATGTATAATTACTCTCCGAGCTTAACAGAAGAGTCGTGATGAAATCGATCATAAAACGAAAATGACATGTTCATCATTAATTAATCATATGTATTGATCGGAAGCTCATGAAGGATTGAAATAAACTTTATATATATATATATATATATATATATATATATATATATATATATATATATATTATAAATTAATTGATTTAAAATATGGTTTTTGTCCGCTACACAGTTCTAACCATGTTTCAAAAATAGAAACTAAAAACCCCGAATTTAATTTTGCAATTAAATTAAAAGCATTAGTTCCATTTCATCTTCAAGCGAATATCTATAAGAACACCGGATTTTATATCTTACTGTTCTTTCTTTATATATTATATATATATATATATATATATATATATATATATATATATATATATATATAATATTTTCGGAACATTTTCTAACTTACTGAAGATGATCTTCACCCTGTCTAACCTCCTAACTGTCTGTCCTGGAGTAACAACATACCTCACAGGTTTTCACATACAATTTCATTTTTAAGTCTTTTTTTCACGGCTCTTTGGACTGTCATTGCTGAAACTCCTCTCTGACGTGCCAAAAGTTTCATGCATTGAATTGGATCTTTTCTAAATGATCTCTTTAGCTCTATGTTAAAATGATCCTCCCTCTTCCTGTTGTGACTTCGTGATCCAGTTTTCTTATCTACTCTTCCCCCTTTTTAAAACTTATTCCCCGTTCTCTCGATGGTTCTCGAATGGACTTTGAAGATGAAAGTCAGAATACGAATGCTGGATGCTATTACTGAAAGCTTGAAAGCTATTTTTCTACACACTTTGCAAGATATCGGGCCTTGACACAAAACAACTTTAAACTGTTCTCTTTCTAGCTGAATAACTCAAAGGGATTTTTCACTGATTCGTACGACAAATGGTATCAACATGGCTAAACGTCTTCTCTGAAAACCTCGCAAAAACAAACTCAATTAGTTTAGTGTTTTATATATATATATATATATATATATATATATATTAAACATTTTGTGGGATGAACAATTATGCTGTTACACGGTTGGGACAATTTTGCTGTTACACCCGGTATATCCCCTTTACTTCCTGCTCCCTTACAATGCACTCAGTAACCCGCAACCTTGAAGGATCCTGGTCTATTTGGTGAAGTATCAGCAAGAAAAGAAAATGTTGGTGATGAAGGCAGTAAAAACAATGATTCGGCTGAATCGGCAGGCGAGACATATCAAAAAAAAATTGTCCTTTTGGGGGGGTGTCGGGGGGGAGCAGTTTTAAAAAAATAAAAAAAAATCTCTGAGGGAATAAAATAGATTTTCCAGAAAACTCTAACCTAATTGTTGTGAAGGGATGTACTAGATTGGCGGCGTGGTCTCATCATTTTGCAATTAAAATTGTCAGAGGTAACCGTAAGTTCTATGTTAACAGTTCCTTCGATCGCTTTTGGCACTCTATTCCGGCTTCATGCTTTCCGGCCGACTTTGATCTTCAAACATTGATATGCTACTAGCAGTAGAGCCCGTCGTTGCTCTGGGATGTAACAGTAGGAGATAGATCAAGTATCATAAAAACTGAAAAATAAAATTGACAAAGATTATTGTTTAAGGTTGACGGACACGCATGTCTTAATTAGTTTTTTCTTTTTATGAATTGTTGAAACC
>CAHIKZ030004539.1:217500-230000 GCA_903632075.3 Acanthosepion pharaonis
AAATTAACAGGAGATAACTGACATCCATCTTGTTTTATTTTTGCTAGCCACAGATGACAGCCGTTTGAAGATCAAACTCATCCGACTCTCGTGTCAGCCATTACTTCATAGAAATGCAAATAATTTCCCTTGTTTCTTTACTCTTGATTTTGACTGAGTCAAATAACAATAATTATTCGAAATGAAATTTCGTTGCACTTGACCTCCCACTCCCGAATCTCTAACTCTGGAGCGAAACTTGCAAATATTCATATTCATATTCATTTTTTTTTTTTTGTTTTGTTTGTTTCTTGTCTATTTATGTTGGCGGGAGAAGATTAAAATAAAAAAGAACGTACAAATATATGATAACATGTCCGTTGATCATGCCCTGACCTCTGGCTTCTACTTTGATCACGAAACTGAACCTGTTTTTGTTCACGTCCACCACCTTTTTCTAATTTAATTCATTTCGGTGTTTAAATGAATATGCATTTTTATCGTCCTTTGTTCTTTTGAGCGCAATTTCTTTTCAAATAAACCTTTCCAAACACACACAATTACATATATATATATATATATATATATATATATATATATAGTAAAATCGAGATCATGAACCCGAGCGATTCGGACGTTGAATAATAATGCATAACTGCCACAGTCGAGTAATCAAATAAACGTTCGTCATTTAAGCAATGGAGTATATATCCTGTTACAGAAATGCA
Source organism: Acanthosepion pharaonis (assembly GCA_903632075.3). Classification (NCBI taxonomy): domain Eukaryota; kingdom Metazoa; phylum Mollusca; class Cephalopoda; order Sepiida; family Sepiidae; genus Acanthosepion; species Acanthosepion pharaonis. The sequence goes on from CAHIKZ030004539.1 coordinate 218,208, forward strand.
AAAAGAAAGCAAAAAAAAAAAAAGAAAAAAAAAAGCTCAATGGAGAATGATTCATGTTTGAGTAATGGTTAATAAGCTACAGTATTGAGTTGTTGTTTTTTTTAAGTTCCCAATATTAACAGCCTTTTACCAAGCTAAACTGAAGCTATTTCATAAAGGGCGCCTTTTGGTTAAGCAACATTTGTCCTGGCATTTTCTTTCACCCTCTCAAATCTTCTTTCAATTCCCTCTTTTTCTCTCTCATGCAATCACTCTCTCTCTCTCTCTCTCTCTCTCTCTCTATCTATCTATCTATCTATCTATTAGGTTGGTGCAAAAATAATGACGTAAGAATGTCGTTTTTTGACGTTGAAAAGTACGTCAAAAAACGACATTATTACGTCATTAGTTTTGCACCAACCTAATATCTCTCTCTCTCTCCCCTCTCTTTCTCTCTGTTATTTTTTTTTGGTTTCTTTCTTTTCTCTTACTCTCTCATAAACTTCCTTCAATCCCTTCTTTTTTTACTCCCCCTCTCTCTTTCAGGCTTTCTACGAATTCTTTCTCTTTCTCTCGCAGTCTTACTCTTTCTTTAACTCTTCTCTCTTTCTCTCGCAGTCTCTCTCTCTCTCTCTCCCTTCCTCTTTTGCTTTGTTCGATCTTTTCTTTCTTTATCGTTCTAACGTTCTCTCTCTCTTTCCGTCTCTCTTTCTCAATCTTTCTTTCAGTACGTTCTTTACTTCTCTCTCTCTCTCTCCTTCTCTCATGCATTCTTCCAGTATTCTCTTTTTTTCTCTCTATCAGTTTTCTTTAACTTCTCCCTCTCTCTCTCTCTCTCTCTCAATATTTCTTCTATTCTGTCCTTCTTTTTCTTCCCCTCTTTTACTCTACCATTGTCTTTTCTTTTCTTTTCTTTTCTTTCCTTTTTTTTTCTTTTCTTTTTCGTATCATTTTTTTTTTTTTTTGACGGTCAGCATTGAACTTTGACCTCATGCCGCCTGGAGATTTGACAGGAGTGATAAACCTTCTGACGATCCAGACAAGACTCATTCACATACACGCACTGGCGCGAACGCACACACAACCAGAGAACGATAGTAAAGCCAAGATAAAGACATGGTGGAGGCGTGGAAAGATGTCGTCAAAACGAAGACGTCTGTTTCCTAAGTGGTACGAGTTTAAGAGTTACTGTACTGAATGGGAAATCGATCACTGATTACTGAACGCTAACAGATCTATAATCAACGAATCAGCGCTCAGGCGGTGTGGGACGATGATGCCTGTAGACTGGAGTTGGGTGGACAGTGAAGCGATTTTGACAGTCAGGGTGTGGGAGGGCTTAGTGGTAGACAAACGAATGAACACTGGCAAGGTTTCTTGTATATGTCATTGGATACGAATATATATATTTACGTAGGTCAGTATACGACGTTTCCTAAACTTGTGGCCTATGGTGTAGAAAGCAGGCATAGAAAATGCTAAATTTTATAGACTGCACGCTTATGTGACACTATTAAAGGACATAAGATAACTTCTACTTTCCTGGGCTGACGATAAACAACATCCGGCAGCAAGGCTTCTGATTGAGAGGTTTTAAGAAACGTGGAATCACCTCTTAATTGCTGTTGTTCCAAGATCCACTTTGAACCGAGGAGGTAGCACTTGCTAAGGGCCCAGCTATGGGCAAATAGTTTATACCCAAACTGGGGTCAAAATACTATGAATGTACATTTTCATAGTAAAAATATTACCAGCAATATTTTTTTTTTTTGTAAAAAAAGAAAAATTACCAGCAATAAAGTATTGTAAAAGAAATTACTAATGCCCCTAAGGAAATTAAATTTAGGCATTAAATGACCCATAATGAGTTGATGTGCCGCTAAACAAACCGAAAATGCACTGGCGATGTACTTGTAGCCTTCTTTCTTTCTATGTGCCGTGTCCTTTCAGGACGTAGGCGATCATGGCTCTCCACCTCCTTCTATCCTTGCAGCTCTCAACAAGTTCCTTCCTTGTGCCACCTTCCCCAGACCACGTTCTGTTATCCACTGGCTTACAGCCGCTAGGTATGTCATGCTTTGTTTTCCTTTGTCTCTCTTTCCCCTCTATTCGACCCGTGAGTATCAGATTCTCCAGGCCTTCCTTCTTCATTATGTGTCCGAGGAAATTCAGCTGCCTCTTCCTGATGTTAAGTATAAGCCTCCTCCTTGTTTGCAACCTCTCACCGTTGCTCAGACGCTCGGTCCATGCTATCCTCAGCATCCTTCTTTGTCGCCTCGAGTCTCTTCTTCATCTTCGAGGGAATCGTCCCAACATTCGCTGCCGTAAAGAAGGACAGATGTCACGTAACGGCTCAGTATTCTTTTCTTCGTTTCCAAAGAAATCCTCTGCCTCGCTTTCGTTTTGGAATGCGTCCTTGTCTATCCGATTTGTTAGCTCGTCATCAAGGGATACATTTGCATTCATCTTGCTTCCTAAATATGTAAATGACTTCACATATTTCACGTTCTTCCCACGTACGTACAAGCGCACATGCACACACACACACACACACACACACACACACACACACACACACACACACATGCACACATAAACAATGAAAAAAAAGAAGTAAAAAATCAACCCTGCAACGATGAAAACGTGCATAAATTTTATTCATAAATCAATATAAAAATGACGAAAAACGAGAAATTAAACTGTCTATTGTTGGTATCTCCGTACGAGTGGGCGGAGCGATGGCTGGAGCGTTTGTGTACGAAACTCTAGAGCCGGAACTCTGAAAATAACATCAATCAGCTACGTAACAAATTTTATATTTAATCATATACATACATATATACACACACATACACACATATATATATATATATATATATATATATATATATATATATATATATACTTATTATAAAACCCAGGCTGTGTGTGTATATATTGGATCGGATTTCCTACATTTTTCAACCGATTTCAACAAAACTTCACAGGACTACGTAAAATTACGTTGCGGTGCTTCTGACAGCGCCAAAAATTGGAAAAACACAATTGTTTTTGAACGAAATCAATTTGAAAACACTATTAAGAGACATCGCTTTCGCGAGAATGAAAGGGGGACAACTCATATCGAGTTGTACTTATTATAAAACCCAAACTAATTAAGACATGCGTGTCCGTCAACCTAAAACAATAATCTTTGTCAATTTTATTTTTCAGTCTTTATGATGGTCGATACTTGATCTATCTCTTACTGTTACAACGCCGAACTCTACTTATATTATAAGTATTTTTTTTAAAAAAATAGGATTCCATCGCGACACAGAAATTACTATATTTCAAAACAGGAAGCTCAAATACAAACATTTCAGATTGTTTGTGTCTCAATTACGACAGTGCAGAGGATTCTGAAAGAGTTGGATGAGTCTAATGGTGATTACGAAGATGTGGCAGCTTAGAAAAATCATTCTGAACATTCTGATAAGAAAAGAACTCCCAAAAGTGTTGGGGAGGGTCTCCAACCCAACACATCAAGTGCCGTGAGGATGTAGTCCTGCCCTAGATCAAGAGGGTGCTAGAAGACCCTATGTTTGGCAACAGGACTCTGCAACATGCCACACAAGCAGGAGAAACCAGTTATGGCTGTCAAAGAATTTCTGTGACAACATCATCACTTTTACCTGCCCGAAGGAGACTCCGTCCTTCGGCGTAGCCTCCTTCGGGTTCCTCCCGCCCGTAGGAAGAGAGTTTAACCGTGCAGTCGGTTCAAAAGTGAACTACTGACAATATTCAGTCACCCCCACGAGGGTGTCATGTGGCACAAGGCCTTTTTAACGTGGGCATTCCCGAGCCATTGGGCTCGGCAAAAAATAGCCCATTTGAACCCGCATAAACGGGTTCTGGGCCGGTTTAACCTCCCGAAGGAGACTCCGCCCTTCGGCGTAGCCTCCTTCGGGTTCCTCTCGCCCGTATGAAGAGAGTTTAACCGTGCAGTCGGTTCAAAAGTGAACTACTGACAATATTCAGTCACCCCCACGAGGGTGTCATGGCACAAAGGCCTTTTTTAACGTGGGCATTCCCGAGCCATTAGGCTCGGCCAAAAAATAGCCCATTTGAACCCGTATGAACGGGTTCAGGGCCGTTTTACCTCCCGAAGGAGACTCCGCCCTTCGGCGTAGCCTCCTTCGGGTTCCTCCCGCCCGTAGGAAGAGAGTACAACCGTGCAGTCGGTTCAAAAGTGAACTACTGACAATATTCAGTCACCCCACCACGAGGGTGTCATGTGGCACAAGGCCTTTTTAACGTGGGCATTCCCGAGCCATTAGGCTCGGCAAAAATAAACCCATTTGAACCCGTATAAACGGGTTCTGGGCCAGTTTAACCTCCCCGAAGGAGACTCCGCCCTTCGGCGTAGCCTCCTTCGGGTTCCTCTCGCCCGTAGGAAGAGTTGAACCAACAGTCAGTTCAAAAGTGAACGACTGACTATATTTAGTCGTCCCCCACTAGGGCGTCATGGCACAAGGCCTTTTTAACGTGGGCATTCCCGAGCCATTAGGCTCGGCCAAAAATAGCCCATTTGAACCCGTATAAACGGGTTCAGGGGCCGTTTACTTCCCCGAAGGAGACTCCGCCCTTCGGCGTAGCCTCCTTCGGGTTCCTCCCGCCCGTAGGAAGAGAGTTAAACCGTGCAGTCGGTTCAAAAGTGAACGACTGACAATATTCAGTCACCCCCACGAGGGTGTCATGTGGCACAAGGCCTTTTTAACGGGGAATTCCCGAGCCATTAGGCTCGGCCGTAATAGCCCATTTGAACCCGTATAAACGGGTTCAGGGCCAATTTACCTCCCGAAGGAGACTCCGCCGTTCGGCGTAGCCTCCTTCGGGTTCCTCCGCCCGTAGGAAGAGTTGAACCGAACAGTCAGTTCAGAGGTGAACGACTGACAATATTCAGTCACCCCCACGAGGGTGTCATGTGGCACAAGGCCTTTTTAACGTGGGAATTCCCGAGCCATTAGGCTCGGCAAAAAAATAGCCCATTTGAACCCGTATGAACGGGTCAGGGGCAGTTTAACCTCCCGAAGGAGACTCCGCCCTTCGGCGTAGCCTCCTTCAGGTTCCTCGCCCGTAGGAAGAGAGTTGAACCGTGCAGTCAGTTCAGAGGTGAACGACTGACAATATTCAGTCACCCCCACGAGGGGTGTCATGTGGCACAAGGCCTTTTTAACGTGGGAATTCCCGAGCCATTAGGCTCGGCCAAAAAATAGCCCATTTGAACCCGTATAAACGGGTTCTGGGCCGGTTTTACCTCCCCGAAGGAGACTCCGCCCTTCGGCGTAGCCTCCTTCGGGTTCCTCCCGCCCGTAGGAAGAGAGTTTAACCGTGCAGTCGCTCAGAAAGTGAACGACTGACTCCTTGCCTACTCCTGAGGCGCAGTATTTATTAAGTATGGAATAGTCCATTATTATTATTATTATTATGGTTAAGATCACATAACATGGAGGAGGCAGTGCTACCCAGGGTCAAGAGGGTGTCTGCTGGAAGACCCTATGTCCGGCAACAGGTGTCGGTACCATACCATACAAACAGGAGAACCCAATCAGATAATTTCTACGACAATATCATCCCTTATTCTCCAAACTGCAAACCCCTTGATTATTATGTGTTGGGCGCAGTTGAATGAGAGACCAACAAAATTCCTTGTAACACCAAAGACAAACTGAAGGCATGGATTATGGCAGCATTCAACAACTTAAGCAAGGAGACTATCTAGAAGAGTTGCAGGAGATTCTGAAGTCGTCCGGAGGCTGTAGTTGAAGCCAATGTCGATTTTATTGAATATATTTACTTTAGTATTTCAAGATATTTATGTGTAATTTTGGTAAATATATATGTTACAATGAGATGTCAGTGTTTATATATATATATATATATATATATATATATATATATATATATATATATATATATATATATATATATATATATTCCTGTCTGGTCACCTTTTTGTGTTTGTATATCTCAATACGTCTGGGTGTTTATGTATTATAATCTGAGTGTGTTTGTATGTCAGTGTTATTTTCATTTTTGCGTAATTCAGACGATATATATATATATATATATATATATATATATATATATATATATATATATCATGTTGTATTGATAATGTTATAATTTATGAATATGTCCTGAAGATGGTTTATTAGACCGAAACGTCCGACGTTGACATATTAACATTAAAACAGTATAAATTGTATATAAGGATTTTTGTTTGTTTTATATATATGTGTGTGTGTGTGTGTGTGTGTGTGTGTGTGTTTAGACTGCATTTTTCATTAATGCATGTTTCATTAAATAATATAGACAAGTTTTGTCTCTTTATTTTAAGCAAATTCCTTTCATATAGTCTAATAAACTATTATCATTGAAAGACGAAAGAAAATCACCATATTGCTACATGTTTTTTTCAATCCTATCTTAGCATTCGACTTACATAAGCAATCATCACAATTTGTTAAACAATACACGGACATAACAATAATGATAGTCTGTTTTTTGTTTGCATGGAAGATTTCCAAGCAACGACAAAATCGTGCATACGAGACGCTGGAAGCGAAAATCGCACCGCGGCTCATGACATCACATATGACCACGCGAGAGTGAAAACTTATCTATATTATTTAATGAAATATGCCTCAATGTATATATATATATGTGCGTGCGTGCGTGCGTGTGTGGTGGGAGGAGATACTGTTCACTGGCAATGCAATTGTGTATGTGTCGTTTGCGCCCGAATTTACCCCGAGGTGTGTTTGTTTTTAAAATCCGCCTATCATCACGTCTCCACTCAGCCGATAATCGGAAGACAACGTACGTGACAAGAGGCATCTTTTTGAATTGGGCACGATCGATCGGCGAGGAAAATGTAACCCCGAAGCCATCAACCCGGTTAAACCGACATTTACCCACTGAAGACAATTCCCCGTGTGACCACAGCAAACAGTAAAAGATAATGGCAAACCGCTGAAAGGATTTTGAATGTACCAAGCAGGCGTTCAGCGAAATCGAGGCTCTTATTACTGCAACTACTGCTGCTACTACTACTACTAATAATAATAATAATACTAATGCTACTACTACTAATAATAATAATAAAAATTGAACTATAAATAAATAACTATAAAGGTTTTTTGCAATAAACGTGATGCTAAAACCAGAGTATTTACCGTTTCAGTCAGAATATTTTTGACCCAGAAATGTTCATGTTACGCATCCATTCACACAAACACTGCGCATGCGTGCGCACGCACGTACGCTTGCATGAGCATACAACTATATATATATATATATATGTGTGTGTGTGTGTGTGTGTTATATGTATATTATATATATATATATGTGTGTATATGTATATTATATATATATGTATATTATTTTATATATATGTGTATATTGTATATGTATATGTATATTTTAATTTCAATAAAGGTGCAATTAATTTACAAATTCATGAATTATTCATACAAAAAACAAATACAAAGGTTAATGATTTAATTGGCGAGAAATCCATCGTCGCAAACAATTCAAATAATATACAAAAACCCCGAACCTGTTTATGAATGAAAAGATCCTTGTTTTTATAAATTTCTGTTGCATTAGTTCTTATTTTTACTATAAGCTTTCAGGTATTCACTTATCTTCAGGTATTCACTTATCACCATATTTGTACAAGAACGAATGTTTATATGAATAATTCATGAAATTGTATATGTATATATATATATTATATATATATGTATATATTATATATATATATGTATATATATATATTATATATATGTATATGTATATTATATATATGTGTGTGTGTGTATATATATATATATATATATATATATATATATATATATATATATATATATTGGCAGCATATTTCGTTAAACAAATTTAGACGTATTATGTCTATTTATTTTAGTTTTAATCCTTTCAAGTCCAGGAATTAATTTCTTGGTGGCTGTAGAAAATTGAATAAGAAAAATTCCTAAATTTTCTTTCACAAAAATGTTTATTTTCCCAAGTACTTTAAAAAAAAAACAAAAAAAAACAGAGATTGCTTGTTTGGTTTAAATGTGATTGGATTCTAGCGTTTTTTTTTTGGGGGGGGGGTTATTGTTTTTTGTTTTGTTTTTTTGTTTTGTTTTTGCCTCATTCCCTCAATTCATTCTTTTAGTCCTCTAAGATATACCCAGAAAATAAACTTGGTAAGATCTGGATCTAAACCGATCGTTTTAGTTTTTAGATAAATGCTATCAAAAACTTCCTTGCTGTTATAAATTTCTGTACCATTAAGTATCTGTTCAAATATATATATATATATATATATATATATATATATATATATATATATATACTTAAGTAACGAAAATCTTGGTAATCCGTATGGATAATTCCTAAGAGGATGAAATCCTGAGAGCTCAATGTTAATTCAGAGCGAATAATTTAATTTAAAGAAAAACTGACCACTTTAATTCTCCATTGCAATAATTTATTTCACCAGAGAATTTTATTTTTCTCTGGATTTTCAGACTTCACTTTCAAAAGGTGAAAAGAAAAATGAAATTAAAATTTACCCTTTTGACGGGCAGTATTAAGCTTCTATAAGTTGACACAGTGAGTGGGGAGGAATGGTATGAGAGACATGGTCGAGTTTAGAGAGGGAAGGGAGAGTTTTAAAAGTTATTTTTATATTTCTTTTTATTATAATATTTAATATTGAGGAAGAAGGGTGTAAGGATCAGACATTGACCTATTTAATCTGTCAACTCCATGGAAATGATATGGGGAAAAGGAAAAGGGGAAAAAAAGAAAAAAGGGGGGAGTAAAGAGTTAAGAGATGCACGTAGGGTTTTTGGAGGAAGAAGAGGGGTGGTATAGCTTTAGCAATTTAGATAAAAATAGATTTTAACGTTTGATGGTAATTTAAATGTTTAAAAACTCGACAAAGAAAATGAATTATATATAAAATATTATATGTATATAAGTGAACATTGAAGTCAACACTCAGAGGCCACAGGCTGTTTCATTGCTGGACGCAATCGTCAGGCCGCCTGAGCAGCAATGCATTTTTGTAAATGGGTAATACACAGCAATACGTTTTTGAAAAAAAAAAAAGAAAGTATTACCAACAACAAAATTCTTCTTGACATTAAATAGCCCTTTGAGATTGATATCCCACAAGATAAACCAAACCATACCAAAACCAATGGCACGTACCCACAAATGACATTACGAAGTCCGAACCAATAACTACTCCAACGCAAAGAAGATATTTACCTCTTTCTAAATTTTGCTCACTGGTTGGACTCCCAATAATAAAAATTTAAAAAAAAAAGACTTTTAAAAACAGTTTATTTCTATTAATGTGGTTTACATATCATTGTATATTATGTGATGTGATGGGCGGTTTTTGGCTGTCAGTGTTCGAACTGGAAGAACTTGGAGGTTTGCCTTTGATATAACGATAGAGTATCGAGAGGCTTGCAACGTTACATAACGTTGTTTAACCAAATATGCTGCCATATATATATATATATATATATATATATATATATATATATATATATAAAGAAAGAACAGTAAGATATAAAATCTGGTGTTCTTATAGATATTTTTATTTTTACAAATGATACTGACATAAGGAAAATCTAGACATCCCTTGTCCAATTCAAGTAGAATATTCTGTAACCATGGAAACGTGATTTTAGCTGTGTCTTTAAAACCCAGTAATAATTAAAAGTTACTTCTAAATTCGCTTGAGGATGAAATAGAACTAATGCTTTTAATTTAATTGCAAAATTAAATTCGGGGCTTTTAGCTTTTATTTTTGAAACATGGTTGGAACTGTGTAGAGGGAAAAAAACCATATTTTAAATCAATTAATTTATAGTATATATATATATATATATATATATATATATATATATATATATCCTCAAAATCTGAACTTATATCAACCTTCTCTTACCTACGTTCTTACACTAAAATATATTGTGGAACAGGTATATTGACAATGACTTATCTAAAAATACGTATGCTGTTGGCACACTGAATGAGTTTAAATTCCTAAGTCGGCTCATAGCAAAAGGTTGCCGACCTCTGTGTTAGATCATAATAAATAGAAAATATAGATAAAAGTATACATATCACCATAAGTTATGGCATAAGTGATAAGACTAAATGTATGTATGTATGACTAAGTTATGGGCATAACTTATAAGACTAAATGCTTTCAATTTGAATTGTTTATTGGAAATCATACTAAAAATATTGCACTGTATAGGATCATAATATGTCTAAATTGTTCAGTATAACTTTCCTTTCAAATAAATGGAGGTTTTATTTGATGGCTCAGTGATTTCCTAATAATATCCTTGTGACAGGCATCTTGTCTATATGCAATTTTAAAAAGCTTCAGTAAATTATAAATCGTATAAAGCCGTTCTATAAGGCTTTCACTGATTTCATGCAATGATTTTGAAATTAAACTTAATCTTTAAACCTGTTTCCTCAAAAAAATAACGATAACGATTTGGAAAAGAATATTTTGTGTCTTTATTTATCATGTGAAACCACAACTTTAAATCAAAGTGCAATGCCAGGTTTCTAAAATCGACATGCCCTTTCTTATAGAGAATCAGGAAACAACCAGAATGAAAGAGAAAAGAAAGTCCTCAACTCAAGAGACTTATAAAAAAAGACTAATCACAACGACGTTTACTGACCGGAAGTATATTTCAAATACTCCTTCAAATAAGTTTACTTCAAATGAAGGAAAAAAGGAAACTTCTTTTCAGACATTAATCGGAGGTTTGTCGAAAAAAAAAACATCTTCAAATGTCAAATGTCTCTGATAGAAATGTATAAGGTGCAGTCGTAAATCATTTACCGCTTTTGATGAGCAATTTTATTCTTCAAAAAATGAAGTACAATTATATCTTATTCAATGGCATATTCGCCATCTTTTGGAATGATTACTGCCATTTATCGATACATTTTGGGCACAATTCCGCAGGTTTTGACGTGACAAACCTTTCGACAAAATCTTGTTTCCATTAAAGAAGGTTTTCGACATCAAATTGTTTTGCAACTTTTACTTATCCTCATAATCCGAACTTACTTCACCGTCCTCTTACCTGTGTTCTTACACTAAAATCATTTACTCCCCCTCTACTTTGAGTGGATCATAGGCCTTATATTACGTTAACATTTAGTAAATAAAACATCTTTGGGTCAACTTTTACTTATCCTCATAATCTGAACTTACTTCACCCTTCTCTTACCTACGTTCTTACACTAAAATCATTTACTCACCCTCTACCTTGAGTGACCCATGAGCCTTATATTGCGTTTACTTTTAGTAAATAAAACATATTAGCGTCAATTTTACTTATCCTCATAATCTGAACTTACATCATCCTTCTCTTACCTACGTTCATACACCAATATCATTTATCAGTTATCTCCTTGAAGACACATGGACGGTGGCTAAAGATCCAGTGACAAGACCCAAGGAGCGTGAGTTCAATACCGGGTTAAGGCGGTGGAGAACTTGGAGGGGGAATTAAGCAGGAAATAACTGACATCCATTAGACATGGCACGTGGAACTAGAACAGTCTACCCCAGTGAGTGGAATAAAGGGTTCAGTTCGACATTCCAACCACCTGAAGAAGGCCGGAGCGTACAACGGCCGAAACGTTGTAATAAATATGGCGACAAAGATGAGGACAATAGCCCGAATGATGTAAATAATGTACATAATA
>CAHIKZ030004539.1:235000-267500 GCA_903632075.3 Acanthosepion pharaonis
CTACTTGTAAACAAACAGTTATTTCTGAAGAAAGATTGAGGCCAATCTTAAATATCAAATATATATACAAATAAATAAATACTTTACATAAAAGTACATTATTATTTTTTTTAATTTGCAACTTTTTCTATATATACATATTAAGAAAGTATACGTGACTTCTCATTATGCTATATATATATATATATATATATATATATATATATATAGCATAATGAGACATATATATATATATATATAAACAAATGTTTAGAGGTACAAAATTTATATATAGTTTTAAAAACAAGGAATGTATTGATTTTAATTTTAAAAGTCTCTAAGGCCCTTTCAACCAACATCTCATCAGGAGACAATCGTTGGATCAACGAAAAGAATATTAACGACAATGAAGAGCAAAAACAGGGGGGGGACGCACTAAAATAAGAAACAAGTGTATATATTTGTAACGAGGGGAAGGGAAATAATCGTGTAAATAAATTAGCGAGGGACAGTTAAAATAAAACATCCCCCAACAGATTAAGAGACTTTACAAATTCTTTCTGCCGGCAGAGAGAAGGTTTCCTTAATCCTATACAGACTGATTCCAAAATCTTCAAATGATTGTTGGAATCGGCTGTATGAATAATTTTAAACCACTCTTTTTTAAACGACTTGGCGCAGGCTATATTCTCAACTAAATGTAGAGCAATAGCCGATTCCATATTCATGGGGGGAAGATAGCATATTTTATCTATCTTACCAAGTCGTATTTTGGAAGGTCCATGCAGATTGATTCTAGTTTCCAAAGAAAGAATTTGTAAAGTCTCTTAATCTGTTGGGGGATATTTTATTTTAACTGTCCATCGCTAATTTATTTACACAATTATTTCCCCTCGTTACAAATATATACACTCGATTTTTTATTTTAGTGTGTTTCCCTCCTGTTTTTGCTCTTCATTGTCGTTATATATATATATACATATATATATATATATATATATATAGTTTATGAAAAACTAGGTAATCCGTATGGGTAAACCTAAGGAGGATAAAATCCAGAGAGCTCAATGTAAATCTGCTAACTCACTCATGTCTTCTCTCTCCCCCCTCACTTCGTTAATATACATGTTTAATACGACCCGTTAAAAATGTGTATTTATTTAGTATTGTTCGGGACCCTAAATTAATTTCTTTTTAGTTTCTTGTTTCGCCTCCTCCTTTTTAAATATTTTGTTTATATTTATATATTAAAAATTAAAAATGTCCGTGTTTAAAACGCTAAAACAGTAAGCAGTCTTGGTTAGAGGCTACGAAGGGTTATTCAACAAACGATTATGACAAGTGAGATTTTTAAACTTTTCTTCTATATATTTTTGGATTTTCTAGAATGTAGTCCAGCTCCCGCCAAACACGCTGTAGCATGTCTTCCGTAACAGGCTCTAGCGCCACGGTGCTTCTCTGCTTAACTTCCGCTAGGCTTTTAGGAATAGGGGGATATAGACCTGTCCTTTCACATAGCCCCAGAGAAAAAAAATAATCGCAGACTGCCGAGTAAGGTGAACGTGGTGACCATTTCAACAGCACATTGGCATTACCACTGGCACGCCGGATTCTTCTTCTTGACCGACTCAACATTTTTTAGACATTTTCTTAAAATTTGAGATCATTTGAACGAGAATTCGCTATGTTATTAAACCACAAAATGGTGTGAATTTTGGGGGGAAAACATCCTGTATAATTCCTTCAGTCTTACCCTTAGAATCTGGTCGCTTGCGAATTGATTGTCATCAGTATTGTGACAGGAAACGGAAGCAGCGTTTCAGCTGTTGTTCAGAGACGGAAATAGCATGTCGGCCATATTGTGCATATGCGAATAAAAAGCAGGAGTATAGCTCCTGCAGACAGAAGTCACCAGACAAAATTGCGCTGTCGTTGTTATTACAGATCCCGGTTAATTTGCGACTGTAACACCCGCGCTCAATTCGCATTAAACATTTCCAAAGTACTTTCATTTATGTGTAATCCTACATCCTCCATTAGAATCTGGCTTGATAAATAAGATAAAATCTACCGTTTTGGAATTATCGACAGTGAAAGTTCGGATTCATTTGCGTCATTGGCAGCAGCCATTACTGGCGTTGTTTACATTCGCTGCGGAAATCTAAACGCGGAAGACTACGAAAAGCCAAGCGCGGAACTAATTTTTCTTGTCTAGATTTGTCTCAATTACTGCGCACAAGAACTATTTACGTAGACACGCTCAGTTTGCGCAATGATACCTACACTGATAGCTATTCTGCAGTGAATATATGCAAACAACGCCAGTAATGGCTGGCTACGACGCGAATGAATCCGAAATTTCACTGGTGATATAACTGCAAATGGTACATTTTATCAAATTTATCAAGCCAGATTCGAATGGAACATGTACAATTACACATAAATGTAAGTTTTCTCGAAATTCTTAATGCGAAATGAACGATGGTGCTACTCTGCAAATTAACCCTATATACTTTTAAAAAAAAGTCTGTTTTAAACCTGAATAAAATTATTTTTAGCCTCCACATGCTGTCTATTGCTCGGGACCCTAAATTCATTTGTTTTACTGTTCTTGTTTCGCATCCTGCTTTTTAAATATTTTGCTTATATTTATATATACGGACCCCTTTGCCAAGTTGTGACAGTATTTTTCCTTCGGTGAAAGAACCCAACATGTAGAGGATTTTGACTCCAGTTTTATTGTATTTGATTTTTTTGCTTCTTGTTTCGATTTTCCTGTTGATTTTGTGGCAGTTATATCTACTTCAAATGTATTTTCCAGATTTAACCAGAATTATCTTGTATATTTTGGAGTTTCTTATCATACAAAATAAAACCTTTTTTTTTTTCCTTTTTTTTGTATGCACTATTAATACTTGCAACGACGATTCTTGTCGTGCAAGACAAGGTCTTAATAAATCCATTGCTTAAATTTTGCAAAACAGTTTCAGCTGAATCATCACCTTATCCCCACTATTATTATTATTATTATTATTGTGTCGTATCATCTTGCCAGAGAATAATTTCAAGCGCCCAATTACTAAATCCCTTCCAGAGTCTATGAGTAAAAACAGGAACTGTAGAAAAGTTATGTATGCCCATTTGGGATATTTCATTTAGATGGATAAGGATTTGCGGATATGTGCAGTTCCGTACAGAGTAATCTTTTCTATATTTGTCTAGGCTATTTCAATCTTTCTTCAATCTGTATTGATAGGATAATCCCAGAGGATGGCAACATCTACTCCCTCAACAAAGGATATTCATATCAGTTTTGCAGCAAAGCTGATGTGTCCAGGGATTTTGCTCACATAATTTTTCGTACCTTTCTTTGGCATGGACCAATGCCCGTATCACAAAAGGGATAATCGCAGTTTTAAGGTCCTATATTTTTTGCTACATAGATTTGGGGGTCCTTATAATTTGGCAGTATTTGAAATTCTTTTTTAGAAATATTGGAAGCCTGTCATATCGATTAGTTGGCAGGGCTTTTGTAAAAAATCTTTTGTGACAATGTTTCGTCTATTTGAATCAATTTTCTTGTCTGTGGGGATTGAGATATTCCACAATATATTCATTCTATTATTATTATTATTGTTGTTGTTGTTGTTGCTTTATTTCTTTTGCTTTCTGGTATATACCCACTTCTTTCCGTGTGCCGACCAGAGACCTAAGGTTAAAAATGGCATCATGACATTTTCCACTGAGCAGTTTTGAAAAAAATAGCACATATTTTAGATAGATAAAGCCATTCGTAAGGTGTAGACTGTACTTCTTAGTATTATTATTATTCTTATGGTTCAGGTTAGGATCAAGGAAGGACAACACGAACACAAGAGTAGAAATAACGAAGGTATATTACACGAAATAATAATACAAGATGTGGAAGGTGTTAGTATGACTGTCAGCCTGGTTTGGAGTGAACTACTATCGGCTCGACTCGATTCAACCCTCTCTCTTGAGAGCCGTAGTATACATAGTGTTAGTTCATTCTGTAGTTATAGGTAAGGACCTATGACAGATAGATAGATAGATAGATAGATAGATATTAAAGTGACTTAGTGTTATGGTCCAGGTTAGGACCAAGGAAGAACAACATGAACACAAGAGTAGAAATAACGAAAGTATATTACACGAAATAATAATACAAGATGTGGAAGGTGTTAGTATGACTGTCAATCTGGTTTGGAGTGAACTACTATCGGCTCGACTCGATTTGATATTTATTTGCCCCTCCCATGAGGGAAAGATGTGGTACAAGGCCGAGTTTTACGTGGGTTTTCCGAGCCTGTAGGCTCGGCCCAAAAATGCCCGTAGAAATTGTAAAAACAGAATCGGGTTGGTCAAGCTCCTCGAACGAGACTCTGCCCTTCGGCGGAGCCTCGTCCGGGTTCCTCTCTGCTCAGAAGCAGAGAGTTCGACCGTCAAGCCGAGAAACTCGAATCGATTCGGTATCTACCCCCCCACTAGGGTTGCATATGGCACAAGGCCGAGTTTAACGTGGGTTTTCCGAACCCGTAGGCTCGGCCAAAATATCCCCGTAGAACCCGTACAAATGGGATCGGGTTGGTCAACCTCCCCGAACAAGACTCTGCCCTTCGGCGGAGCCTCGTCCGAATTCCTCTCTGCTCAGAGGCAGAGAGTTCGACCATCAAGCCGAAAAGCTCGGCTTGATTCGGTATCTAGCCACCCCACCACGAGGGTTGCATGTGGCACGAGGCCATGTTTATCGTGGGTTTCCCGAACCCGTAGGCTCGGCCAAAAAATGCCCGTATAACCCGTATAAACGAGATCGGGTTGGTCATTCTCCCCGAACGAGACTCTGCCCTTCGGCGGAGCCTCGTCCGGGTTCCTCTCTGCTCAGAGGCAGAGAGTTCGACCGTCAAGTCGAGAAGCTCGGCTCGGCTCGATTCGACCCTCTCTATTGAGAGGTGTAGTATACATAGTGTTAGGAAGAGTTCATTCTGTAGTTATAGGACAATTATTATTATTATTAATATTTTATTTCCTTTGATTTCTGATGTATACCCATTTCTTTCAGGGTCCCGACCAGAGACCTAAGGTTAGAAAATGGCATCATGACAATTTCCACTGAGCAGTTTTGAAAAAAAAACAAAAAACAAAACATTCCCCCATATTTTACATACATAATGCCCTTCGTAAAGTGTGGGCTGTACATTTTTTTTTATCTCTTTAAGGTATAGACTATCAAGGATTTCTTCAAGAAGTCTATTAGAATCGTTTCCAATCAATCTGAGGGCTCCAACTACAACTGGAGTTATTAGGTTGGTGCAAAAATAATGACGTAATAATGTCGTTTTTTGACCTTAAAAAATACGTCAAAAAACGACATTATTACGTCATTATTTTTGCACCAACCTAATACCAATTTCCTATTAATATGCAAGATTTTTTAGATTTTCGTCCTTGTATTTTGATAGCTTTTTGAAGGTCTTCAAAGATACATTGCTGTCTGCAAGGAACGCCGTGTCAATAAGGAGGCACATTTTGTGCTTACAATCTCTAATCACGATGTCAGGGCGATTAGCTTTGATTGTTCTGCCTGTGTGCACTGTAAAAGATTGTTCTGTCTGTCTGTCTGTATGTATGTATGTATTATTATTATTTCCATTGATTTCTGTTGTATATACATTTCCTTCTGGGTCCCAACAAGAGACCTAAGTTGGAAAATAATTTCATGACATTTTCTCCTAATGATTTTAGTAAAAAAAAAAAAAATATCCTAAGAACACGCACATTTTACATAAAGTTCTTCGCAATATGTGAGCTGTTCTTATGAGTACAATTTTTGGCAATTCTTTAAGTCGTGTGGTACCAGGAATCTCTTTAATGATTTTACCGGACCCTTTTCCAATCAATCTGAGGGGGCCAGCTATAACTTCTGTTGTGAGTGTGAAAAAAAAAAAAACGATATATCAGTGAGGAAGGAAGAATGTAAGAAACACATATGAAAGAAAGAGAAAGAAAGAAAGAAAGAAAGCAAGAAAAAAGAAAGAAAGAAAGAAAGCAAAGAAAGAAAGAAAGAAAGAAAGAAAGAGAAAGAAAGAAAGCAAGAAAGAAAGAAAGAAAGAAAGAAAGAAAGAGAAAGAAAGAAAGAAAAAGAAAGAAAGAAAGAAAGAAAGAAAGAAAGAAAGAAAGAAAGAAAGAGAAAGAAAGAAAGAAAGAGAAAGAAAGAAAGAAAGAAAGAAAGCAAGAAAGAAAGAAAGAAAGAAAGAAAACATTGTGGAAAGGAAAGGCTAAGAAAAAGAGGTGAGGGTTTCAAAGAAAGAAAGAAAGAAAGAAAGAAAGAAAGAAAGAAAGAAAGAGACAGAGAAACAAAGGAAAACCAAACAAACACACAAAGAAAGAAAGAAACAGAAATGAAAGCAAGCAAGAAAGAAAGAAAGAAAGAATATGAAAGATGGAAGGAATAGAAAGAAGGAAGAAAGAAAGAAAGAAACAAACAAACAAACAAATAAAGAACGAAAAAAACAGAAATGAAAGAAAGAAAGAAACAGATAAGAAAGAAAGAAAGAAAGAAAGAAAGAAAGAAAGAAAGAAAGAAATAGACATGAAAGATGAATGTGTTGAAAGAAAGAAAGAAAGAGATAAGAAAGAAAGAAAGAAAGAAAGAAAGTATTAAGGGGTCCACCCCTTTTTCATACAAGTGGACTCGACCAGTGTGTACTTGAACTGCTGCCGGTGAATACCCAGAGAGCAGAGAGATAGAGTGAGTAAGAGAGAGATACACTGATACAGTGAGAGAGTGAGGTAACCGCTTTGTAGGAGTCACAGTTGCGAGCACGTAGACTCAGAAGGAAGTCATACTTCGATACTGAATTTCCCAGACTGTATATATATTATTATTGCTACTAACCGCATTTCTGGATCTACTAACCGTATTACCAATTGTATTATTACGTCACTACATTTATTTGTTATATTTCATTCCTGCGTTTGTCATTCATTTGAGACTCGATTTCATCCCGGAAGTCACAACAGAAAGAAAGAAAGAAAGAAAGAAAGAAAGAAAGAAAGAAAGAAAGAAAGAAAAACAAACATAGAACGAAAGAAACAGAAATGAAAGAAAAAAAGAAAGAAAGAAATAGACATGAAAGAAAGAAAGAAAGAAAAAAGAAAGAAAAACAAACAAAGAACGAAAGAAACAGAAATGAAAGAAAGAAAGAACGAAAGAAAGAAATAGATATGAAAGAAAGAAAGAAAGAAAGAAAAACAAACAAAGAACGAAAGAAACAGAAATGAAAGAAAGAAAGAAAGAAAGAAATAGATATGAAAGAAAGAAAGAAAGAAAGAAAGAAAGAAAGAAAAACAAACAAAGAACGAAAGAAACAGAAATGAAAGAAAGAAAGAAAGAAATAGATATGAAAGAAAGAAAGAAAGAAAGAAAGAAAAACAAAGAACGAAAGAAACAGAAATGAAAGAAAGAAAGAAAGAAAGAAAGAAATAGATTTGAAAGAAAGAAAGAAAGAAAGAAAGAAAGAAAAACAAACAAAGAACGAAAGAAACAGAAATGAAAGAAAGAAAAAAAGAAAGAAATAGACATGAAAAATGAAAGAAAGAAAGAAAGAAAGAAAGAAAGAAAGAAAGAAAGAATATGCAAGATGGAAAGAAACAAACAGAGAACGGAAGAAAAAGAAAGAAAGAAAGAAAGAAAGAAAGAAAGAGGAAGCGATTACGTTATCAGGTGCTTCAGTGAAATGTCAATTTTTAGTCTGACCTCTTTAAATAACGCCCTACATTCTAACACTTGATTGTTACAGCAAACATTTTGTTAACGTTTACCATAATTGATTTTCTACGGATATTCTATAATCGTGAAAGCCGAAATTTTCTTTCAGTCATTAGACTGAGAATTATGACTCAACAGAAATTTCAAAACGTAAGAAAATCTTCATGGATACTTCAAGCACCAGTAATTCGAATTGTTATTTACATGCTAGTCATCAAAGCATTTGTCATTCCCTGCTCGACTGCCTTCAACTTGATCATGATTTTCTGTTCTTAGCGTTTAATCACCCGGAAAATGAGGCGTGCCTTATGGTAGAATAAAAATTAGTATATATATA
The DNA here is from genome assembly GCA_903632075.3 of Acanthosepion pharaonis. Classification (NCBI taxonomy): domain Eukaryota; kingdom Metazoa; phylum Mollusca; class Cephalopoda; order Sepiida; family Sepiidae; genus Acanthosepion; species Acanthosepion pharaonis. The sequence goes on from CAHIKZ030004539.1 coordinate 243,106, forward strand.
TATATATATATATATATATATATATATATATATATATATGTCTGACGATCGCAAAAGCGTAAAACCCAGGGTTACAAACTCACATCAATCCAACCAAATATGTTAGCTCTATCTCTGATATTGAGCGCTTTCTTATAAGTACCGCGCATATATATATATATATATATATATATATATATATATATATATATATATATATATATATATATTTCTAATGCTCTAGAATGAGCGACTTGGTGAGAGTAGTCGTGGCTCAGGGGGGCACAGTCCTATGGTTACAGAGAACTCAGTAAGAGTTCCACCACGGAATATATAAACTGCGCTATATTGAGTCTGATTTGCGGCCCTTTTCCACCAAAGGTTGGAACAGTTGGTATGACGTTTGCTTGATAACCTCCCTGTCCGGGTTTCAATTCTCGGTAGTGGATGCGCGCTGCTGATGAGTCCCAAATATAGGACTAAACGGCCGTCCAGTGCTTTCTGTTGAGGTTTCTTTCAGACCCGATGAATTAATTAAAATATATTTATATACGCACACACTTTTCACATATATATATATATATGTATGCACACACAAACATAAACAGTAAGATTTATAATCCGGTGTTTTTATTTAAAAAAAAAACAGTGCTCATTACAATTCTGCAGAGCATAAATATTATAAATTTACTAATTTAAAAATATGATTCCATCGCTACACAGGAATTACCATGTTTCAAAAACAGTTCAAATTTAATTATAGAATTAATTTAAAACTCTTAGTACTGTTTCATTTTCAAGCGAATTTTGCAATGATTTTGAAATTTACTCAGTTTTATAAGCATATACATTCCTAATATAAGTTTCTAAGGATACGGGGAAATTCAATCATTTTGACAAGGGGTGGTACGGTATTCATTTTCACTGACAACTATTGTATCAAAATATGAGTTACTTTCGAAATGTGCTTAAGGTACGGTAGGGGTGCCTGTTCAAAAAATGATGACATCCGCATTTCGCATGTCGTCTGGTTTTTTTCAATGACAAAAAAGTTTTTCGGCACTTTTTTTTATATATATTTGTGTATTTAGGTAGCAAACCTTCTTTCATTCATATTTCATTAAATGCGACAGACAAGATGTTTTGATTTAGTTTTTTATACAATTTCTCAGATAATAAATAATATAAAAACTCTCCTAATGTTCTTTTCATCCGAGCGCTTTCGGCTATACATTTAGTAATTTTCAATGATGAAATATTTTTACTGTTCAATAAGAAATAGTTTGTTGCATCTATATATTTATATAATGTCTTCATTTAAGGAAAAACACAGTCCATGTTCATAGGTGATATTATTGAGTGTTTTCCTTTTTGTCTTTATTAATAATACCTCAACCTTGAAAATGGCTAAATGTATAGCCGAAAGCGGTTGGAACATTCAGACAGTTTTTATATAATTTATCATCAGAAAAAAAAAATATTAGATCAAATCAGAAATTATATAAAAAACTAAATCAAAGCATCTTGTCTGTCGTTTCTAATATATATATATATATATATATTTAGTTTATGAAAAACTAGGTAATCCGAATGGGTAAACCCAAAGAGGATAAAATCCAGAGAGATCAATGTAAATCCAGAGCAAATAATTTAAATAAAAAACAGACAACTTTAAAGTTCCATGTAATAAATTATTTCACCACAGCCCTTTTAAAAGGACTGTGGATCATCAGACTTTTCCAAACTCTTTTTTTATATATATATATATAAATATATATATATATATATATATATATATATATATATAATTACAAAACAGATTTTTTTAAGGTTCCATGTAATAAATTATTTCACCACAGCCCTTTTACTACGGATCATCAGACTTTACTTCCAAAGGTTGAAATGAAAAATGAAAATAAATTTGTCATGTCTTCTCTCTCCCTCCTCACTTCCTCAATTCGTTAATTTACATATGCTTAATACGGCCCGTCAAAAATGTGTAAATTTCTTTTCATTTTCAATTTCAACCTTTGGAAGTAAAGTCTGATGATCCGCAGTCCTTTTAAAAGGGCTGTAGTGAAATAATTTATTACATGGTGGTCTGTTTTTATTTAAATATATATATATATATATATATATATATATATATATATATATATTGTTGAAATTTTGACTAATGCATGGAATAATAATGCGGGTAAAAATGTATTTTTAGAACAAAATGTATTGAATCAAGAAAGTGTACACAATATTTACATATAGTCTTTTGTATATTCCTGGTAAGACCGTTCCTGGAGAATGTGTTGACTGAGTCGTTTCGGGCAGAGTGTCTGGTTGAATCTCTTGATTCCTCCTCTCTTCCCGGTACCAACCATATTTATATGGTCGGTACTCCACTATGCAAATTTTGGATCCTACACAAACATATATATATATATATATATATATATAATATAACATAGCATAAAACTATGATAAATGGCCGGATAAATTACCGTACAAAAAACGGGCGTATAAAAAAAGTGCTCAATGCACCAGCTTGAGAAAAACAGACGTGAATCTGAACACAAACGAACAAAAAATAGTGACAGAAATACATTATGTAATTGCAGGATTTGAAATTAATTGCCCTTTGAACGGGGCGTGCTGTAGAGAAGGTATGGTCTTACCAAATTGAAGCTAATGACGACTGTGGATAAAGGAAAGTCAACATAGGATGTGCCGAGGGCCCGTTTAAAAAACACTGGTCTAACCATACTTCCTCTTTTAGGTTGGAAAACGAAGGTACGACAGAAAACTGGCGAAACACGACTGTAAATGGAAGGAAGAACACGGTAAAAGTCCGTGCATGAAGAGAAGGATTCGAAGAACAAAGTCTGGCAAAAGAAGGGATAACTCTTAAAAGTTCTGTCAGGAGGAGAAGTTGGCGATAGCCACGTATAAAGACAGCGCGGTGTTGTTGAATGTGAGAATAGAAATGATGTCTAAATGTAGACAGGTAAGAAGGAATGTTCTCAGTGTGTAATACTCCGCGTGAAGAAAGATAAGTTTTTTCGGTCACACTTCCTCTCCTTCTTGACTTCCGGTCTCGTAGCATTCTGGGTTGACGAACACATGTTTCCCAGCATCCTGGTGGTTGAAACTAGGATAGTATCCGGTGTTTTACTGCTTTACATATATATATATATATATATATATATATATATATATATATTCATGAATTATTCATACAAAAAACAAATACAAAGGTTAATGATTTAATTGGCGAGAAATCCATCGTCGCGAACAATTCAAATAATATACAAAAAGCCCCTGAACCTGTTATGAATGAAAAGATCCTTGTTTTATAAATTTTCTGTTGCATTAGTTCTTATTTTTACTACAAGCTTTCGTCTGTTCCTACAGACATCTTCTAAGGTATGGAATAGATGTTGTTCTTGTTTTTACTCTCAGTAATAAAGAGGACAACGAAAATATATGTATTGTTGTATCCGAAAAATGCTATTAGAAATGAGTTATTGTTTTTGGGTGTGCAGTAGCAACGCTGAGTTTGATTTTAAATTTTTACAGTTGTGCGTTCTTCTACAAATATGGTGATAAGCGAATTCTTTTTTACTGGTAAATTTTCTGTCAAAAGTGGCATGGACTATATTGTTCAATAATTACAGTAATAAAAAATCTTATTATCCAAAAGTTGCACTTGGATCAGTCATTTTTAATTTCAATAAAGGTTAATTAATTTACAAATTGATGAATTATTATATATATTATATATTATTATATATATATATATATATATATATATATATATATATATATATATATATATATATAAAAAGCTTAAACACCAATATTCCATGGTCATAATTTATTCCATTGGAATGGTAAATACGATCCAATTCCACAGACCTACAAATTGAAAAAAGAAAACAGAAAAACAACTCCGAAACAAAAATAAAATTTAGAGAGTGTAAGCATGAGAGTGGGACGAATGTTAGAGCTATAGAGATGGGTAGCAGATGAGAGAAGGTGGGAGATTAAAAATTTAACAGAGAGTTTTTAGAGAGGAGAGTCAAAGATTTTTAAGAGAGAGAAATATGAAATGAAGAAATAAAATCTCTCTCTCTCTCTCTCTCTATATATATATATATATATATATATATATATATATATATATATATGGAGAAATATAGTGTTAAGATAATGCTATATTTATGGGATAAATCTCAATAACAGAGATAGAGCTCTTGCAAAAAATATAAAAGTGAACATAAAAAAAATCAACACTTAGATTCGTCAGTCTGTTTCATGCTAGATGCAATCGTCACCCCACGAGTGGTGTTATATATATATATATATAATTGAATCTAGGCAGCAAATTCTCTATTAGGAATGTGTGCTTGAATAAATTAAAAACATTATGCCTGCTTATTTATATCATAAACCTTTCATATTCACGAATATTTTCCGTGTCTTACAATTGAATTTTATTTTTTCTTGCCTCATTCAATTGTAATATACGGAAAAATATTCATCATTAAGAAAGGATTATAATAAAAATAAGCTGACGTAATATTTGCAATTTATTCAATATACCCCATACACACACACACACATATATATATATATATATATATATATAGAGAGAGAGAGAGAGAGAGTGAGAAAGAGAAAATAGGCTTTTTATTAATCCAATATATATATTTTAGTGGACACTCGTATTTTTCTGCGTTTATGTTTTTTTAATCACATTCACACTCACATACACACACACCACAACTCACGCACATACACACACACACACACAAACACACATATATATATATATATATATATATCTACACACACACACACACACACACACATATATATATATATATGTATATATGTATATATATGTATACACACACACATATATATATATCTACACACACACACATATATATATATGTATACAAACACACACACAGATATATATATATAAAATCTATACACACACACACACATATATATATATATATATATGTATACACACACATACATACGTATATATATATATATATATATATATATATATATATATATATATATATATATAAAAGTTTAATGGATAGTGTTGAATTAGACCAGGAAACACTAGTATGAAAATGTGCTCAATAAATAAATAACATGTAGAGCTTTTAACTTTAAAAATTAGAAGATCAGATGCATTCGCTATCTTGCTTCCAATCTTATGGTACCCTCAAGGGATTTTTATCAATTGACCTCCCAAACTCTTTATACAGAGAAATCATAATTAACTCCTAATTAACTTATAATTGGTACAATAATAGTTAATAAAAATGAACACGCTGCCGTCCCTGTCTAAATGATTGGATTTCTCTGTATCCTTAGAAACAAACAATTATGAATGTATGTGCTTTTAAAACTCAGTAAATTTCAGAATAAGTTATTCCAAAATTCGCTTGAAGATGAAACAGGACTAATGCTTTTAATTTAATTATATAATGAAAAGTTGATATTTATTTAGCTTCGGTTTTTGAAACATGATAATATATGTATATGAAGGAACCATTTTTAAATATATTAATTTATAATATTTATGCTCTGTAAATTTACATTGAGCATACTATTTTGTAAAAATAAAAATTCAATAAGAATACCGGATTATATATCTTATATCTTTTTTTACTATATATATATATATATATATATATATATTATATATATATATATATATATATATATATATATATATATGCAGGGTTGTTTTTTGCTATATGTGTCATGACGTATATTCTATATATTTATCTGGTTTCTGGTTTCTTTTTTCTGCTTAATCACTTTTATCTCTTTCCTTTCTTTCTCTTTGTGGCTCCACTTTCTCTCTCTTCCTATCTGTCGCTCCTAGTCTCTCTTTCTCTCTCTCCCTTCTCTACCTCTGCATCACCCGCATGCTCTCTTTCACCCTCTTTTCCTTCTCTATCACTTTTTTTTTCAATCGGTATATCACTTTCTCCTCCCTCTGGATTTTGTTCTTACTTTCTCTGTCCCTCTCACTCCTATTCTTTACATTTTTACTCCCTCGCTTCTCTTACTCATCCCGCCACTCTCACTCTCAATCCTTTTCCATCGTTCGTTCTTTCTTTCTTTTTCTATTCTAACCCTTCTGTTTACTTTCTTTATTCTGACATTTTTTTCCCTAATTTTGCCATCAGACGTCATATTATGGCAATCAATGACAATAATTTCTTAGTCAGCCACCAGTCAGTCAGCCTCGTTGCCGTCTTCGTTCCCGCCACCTTTCCTTCGTCAGCCTCGTTTTCGTCTATTATTCATGTTGTCATTCATTCAATGGTTGATTCGTTTACCTCATTATTTTCAAGTTTTCTTTTTCTTGTATATTTTTTTTTAACTGCGCGTGTGTATGCGTCGCAGTATGTCGATAAAATATCCTGTGAGATTATATGCATTTTCCTGAAAAACTATCGGCGAACATATATATATATATATATATATATATATATATATATATATATATATATATATATATATATATGTGTGTGTTGCCTGAAATTTAAAGTTTAAAAAATTCTACACAAATAAATACTGACTCCGTTCCACTCGTGATTTTCACATAAAAATTCTCCAGCACTCAATAAACATGGACGCGTATAGAAGCGCGAATGTGTGCGCATGCGTATAGATGCATACATGGTGGCGTATCGGTGCCTGCGTGCGCGTACACAGAAAAAACAGATGCCTGCAAAAAATAGCGGTGCGTGTGCATACGCATTCAAATATTTCCAGTGAATTAAACCCAGAACTAAATATGAACAACCACACATAGCATCGCCTGCTTCGGCGTGTACGCGTACAGCAAACACAGAGAGATGTGTGGGTGCAAATGTAAAATGTTACTCAAATTTCCTAAATACATGTCGTCTCAAAATTGATTCACTATGAACATATAAACCAGTTTTAAGCAATATTATTATATCAACGTTTACTTCCTTTTCTTCTCCCCAATAAAAGTGGCCAGAAACGTTTCGTTTTTCGAGTGTGTTTTTCGTATTTGCTGTCGTGTCTGAGTGTGTATTTATGGAGCATGTTGCTCAACTTTCTCGAGAGCCTGTACTTTAGAATGCTGCATAAGTTTTCTATGGGGTTGAGGTCAGGAGATTGGGGCGGCCATGTCATAACACTCACCTGCTTCTCATCAAAGTATTCCTTCATCAATTTTGATTTGTGACAGGGAACATTATCCTGCATAAAAATGAGTTTGGTGGGGTCGATTTGCACCCTTTCAGCAGAAGGGAGCAAACAAGACTCTAAAATTCCCTTGTACAGCTCGCTCCTGAGGGTCTTTTCAATGGGTTTTAAGAAACCAGTTCCATGAAAAGAAAAGCATCCCCAGAATATTATACTGAACGGATGCTTGACAATACTTACTGCTAAATTCAAAGAGCTTTCAAAGCTTCTTCTTCGGATTTTAGATCGCTTATCCTTTGAATTTAGCTCAACTTTTGCTTCATCCGAGAAGAGAACATTTAGCAAAAAAAAAAAATCAGGTGAGTCACTTTTATCGAACAGCACTATATATATATATATATATATATATATATATATATATATATATATATGCCGAGTATAAGAAAAATGTCTATATATATATATATATATATATATATATATATATATATATAACTGAGTATAAGGGTAAAAATGTCCATATATATATATATATATATATATATATATATATATATATATCTGATCGTAGAAGAACGAACAAGACCTCTAGAATACCTTTTATGAAAATTTCCAAAGGACGGAAGTGGGGTGATATTTGCTTCGATAACTGTATTTCTGAATAAAAGTATTTAGTAACATCGTGATTCCCCACCTGATGAGACCTTTTAAAATGGTTTTCCTTTTTGATGTTGAAAATGTACAATTTTGTAGTGGATATGTGCATGTTCTATTGCAACACTGCTTAAGAAATTAATATATATATATATATATATATATATATATATATATATATATAAATTCCATCCCACAAAATGTTTAATATCTAAAAAAAAAAAACACAACTAATTGAGTTTCTTTTTCCAGGTTTTCAGATAAGACATTTATTCATCTTGACAATATATTGTAATAATTGCTGAAAAAAAATTTGAGTTATTCAGCTAGAATATGACAGGTTAATATATAAACATACATACATATGCAAGATGGAAGGAATAGAAAGAAGAAAGAAAGAAAGAAAGAAAGAATATGCAAGATGGAAAGAAAGAAAGAAACAAACAGAGAAAGAAAGAAAGAAATAGACATAAAAGGTGAAGGTAAAGAAAGAAAGAAAGAAAGAAAGAAAGAATATGCAAGATGGAAAGAAAGAAAGAAACAAACAGAGAAAGAAAGAAAGAAATAGACATAAAAAGGTGAAGGTAAAAAAGAAAGAAAGAAAGAAAGAAAAATATGCAAAAAGAAAGAAAGAATATGCAAGATGGAAAGAAGAAAGAAAGAAAGAAAAACAAAGAGAAAAGAAAGAAAGAAAAATAGACAAAAGAAAAGGTGAAGGTAAAGAAAGAAAGAAAGAAAGAAAGAAAGAAAGAAAGAATATGCAAGATGGAAAGAAAGAAACAAACAGATATCGAAAGAAAAAGAAAGAAAGAAAGAAAGAAAGAAAAGAAAGAAAAAACAAAGAAACGAAAAGAAACAGAAATGAAAAGAAAAAAAAGAAAAAAAACAAAAACGAAAAGAAATGAAAGAAAGAAAGAAAAAGAACGAAAGAAACAGAAATGAAAGAAAGAAAGAAAGAAAGAATATGCAAGATGGAAAGAAAGAAAGAAACAAACAAACAGAGAACGAAAGAAAAAGAAAGAAAGAAAGAAAGAAAGAAGGAAGGAAGGAAAGAGGAAACCATTACATTATCAGGTGCTTCAGTAAAATGTCAATTTTTACTCTTTTCATTTCTATCCTCTTACTTCTTGAAATAGCGCCCTACATTCTAACACTTGATTGTTACAGCAAACATTTTGTTAACGTTCACCATAAGTGAATTTCTACGGATATTTTATAATTCTGAAAGTCGAAATTCTCTTTTAATCATTAGACTGAGAATTATGACTCAAGAGAAATTTCAAAACATAGGGAAACTGCGAAATCTTCATGGATACTTCAAGCACCAGTAATTCGAATTGTTATTTACATGCTAGTCATCAAATCATTTGTCATTTCCTGCTCGACTGCTTTCATTTTGATCATGCTTTTCTGTTCTTAACGTTCAATCACCCGGAAAATGAGGCGTTCCTTATGGTAGAATATAATATATATATATATATATATATATATATATATATATATATATATATATATATATATACACCTAGTAGAACAAACCTACCTAGGTTTTCACCTGAACGGATCGTCAGGGAAAGTTTGGTTTCCCTGACGATCCGTTTAGGTGAAAACCTAGGTAGGTTTGTCTGGCTCACTAGGTGTATCTAGGTCTGCTCTACGGTTATATTGAGCTCTTTTTGTTAGTTAGTTGTTTACTCGTATCGGGGTTTTTTCTTTGGGCTTCAGACCTGCATCTGTGCGTTTTTTTGTCGGCAGAAGTCCATGTTTGTAGCTCTTTTCTTTTTAAAACCTTTTTTTCCTCGAGATTGATTTGATTAGCAAATAAAAAATTCGACGTTTTTTCGAAACGAGTCTAGTTATCTATATTTATATTTATATTATATATATATATATATATATATATATATATATATATATATATATATATATATATAAATAAAAAAAGAAAGAACAGTAAGATTTATAATCTGGTGTTCTTATAATTATTTTATATTTAAAAAATAGTGCTCAATACAATTCTGAAGAGCATAAATATTATAAATTTATTAATAGAAAAGTATTGTGCTATCGCTACACAGGAATTACCATGTTTCAAATACAGAAACTATAAACTAAAAACAATCGAATTTTGGAATTCCAATTCTAATTTTGCATTCCAAAATTTGTTTGAAAATGAAACAGTACTAGGGATTTTAATTTAATTCTATACTTAAATTCGAAGTTTCTAGTCTCTGTTTTTGAAGCATGGTCATTCCTGTGTAGTGATGGAACCATATTTTTAAATTAGTAAATTCATTATATATATATATATATATATATATATATATATATATATATATATATGAATAAAAAGAGGAAAAACTATTCTTAGCCAACGCGTTTCCTCCTGTGAGGGACTTTATCCATACAAATGTAAGGATTTATTTTGTTGCACGTGTTTATATACAAGAGCAAGGATGTCATTCTTTTATCAAGGCTTTTGATTTTGGGGACGTTTATGAATATTCATCAGGTGGTTGGAACATCAGTCAAAACATATTTACGCGGCCTTGCGGTTGATGGATTATTTTCCTCCGTACAACCCCCATCTACAGATAAAACGTTGCTAGACTCTTGTTTTTCTATCGACGTTCTATTCTGTTTCATTATCAATGTGAGACGTTCAGACTCATTTGCGGCATCCCAAACTTGCGGCAACGTCTTTTATGAAAAAGGATTTATCTCTTAGTTTTAATTCCTGGTTGTTGAAACCAAAGGAAGAACAATAGAATAATCACACGAAAGTTGGTAATGAACGATAATACTAGGAAAAAGAACAACACATATAAGATTCGCCAGCGGCGCGTAGAAGTATTCAACTGCTAGAAGTGAGTGAAGTGTATCCCACAATTCAACAGAACTAAAAATTCAAAAAGATTTTCCGATTTCTTTTTGAATTTGTAGGTCTGATGATTTGGATCGTGATTACGATTCCAATGTCATAAATTATAACCATGGAATATTAGTGTTTGAGCCTTTTATATTATATTCTTACTCTGTCCGGGACATTGAGTTTTATCTAGATTCTATCCTCTTGGGAATATATATATATATATATATATATATATATATATATAATATATATATAAGTAAACAACACTTAGAGGCGACAGTCTGTTTTCATACTACATGCAATCGTCAGGCCACGAGTGTTGTTAGGAGAAAAATAACAGCATTCATGGCCTGACGATTGCATCTAGCATTAAACAGCCTGTCGCCTCTAAGTGTTGACTTTATGTTCTTTTATATTTACACACGCCCTATCTCTGATATTGAGCACTTTATCCCATAAATATAGCACATCTTAAGACTATATTTCTTCATATATATATCTATATATATATATATATATATATATATATATATATATATATATATATATGTATATATTGTTACCGAAAGTTTCTTTTACAGACACCGACGAATAAACACGTCCAACATATAAACATATATTTATGCCCTTCTGAGATTAAAGGATCAAAATGTAAACTTATACGCCTGGTAAAAGTGTTAGCTACTGCTTGGGTTTTACCATAGTGCCCTAGTTTCTTAGTTACTATATTAAAAACAAATAAAAAATTTGTCTGAAAATGAGTTTTTCCCTAAAATAATTGGCTGTGAAGGGGTTAAGCAAAGATTAAAGAAATCCTCGAAACGAAAACTACCCACGTTATCACAAACAAGATAAACAGTATATGGACTTTATTTATGTGTTTTGGATACACCTTTGGCTGATAAATAAATGTAATTTAGTAACCCCCACAAACCTCAGATATTTACCAACCGATGTCTCAGGAACATCCTCAGTATCAGGTGGCCGGAAGTCGTCTCCAACGTCAAACTGTGGGACAGGACCTGACAAACCCCAGTCGAGATTCACATCAAGAAACGGAAATGGGTATTGTTGAGATGTTGAGTGTTTCCCCGTGCGTGTATTGAAATAAGGACAAACACATACGTAGGGAAAAATACTGGTATATCTGAAGAGGTATTTACAACAGAGAGATTAGTAGTCAAACGAACGCAGGTTAGTCAGTAACAATCAGAAAGAGTATAAAGTCCAGCTGTATGTTCCGGTAGAGAGACAGAAGTGGGATGGTCACCTGATCTTCCCAGAACTCTCCAATTAGTAGTAGAGAGATCAGTCCATTCTGATGAGAAGGTGGATGTCCCCAACAGGTATGAATCGACCACGCCCAAGCCTGCTTCTAGTGTCACCAGGCAGGCCCTTGACTGGAATCCACAGAGGAAGCGAAAACTGGGTCGTCCAAAACAGACTTGGCGCAGAAGTGTTGACGCAGAGGTGAAGGCAGCCGGCACGACATGGGCCGAGCCGAAGAAGAACGACCGAAACCGTTTCCGATGGAGAAGTGTTGTTGCGACCCCATGTACCCCAAGCAATCAAGAGGTATAAGAAATGATAGATTCATATTCAAAGTCGTCTTCGGGGTAGATTCTTAATCAGGGTGGCGTAACATTTTCATACGAAAACAAAACCTGCGATCCGTGTTCGAATTCCTGCTGACATTGTACCCATATCCTCTTGTTAAACAATTATTTTGTGATGTCAACGAATACTCGTTGTCACTTCCGTAATGCTCGTTGTAGCAGAGCCTTTGTAATCACAGATACAAGTATACAAACGCCGTTGGACACTGGTGCCAGACGCCTTCGAATAGCACTCGCATTAATAGTACATGTGTTGGAATTTTTGGGTACCCTGGTGTACTAGTGAGCCAGCCAAAATAAGCTGACTCATTTTATAGTTCACCAATAGAAGGATTAACCAATCAGAAGTCTCAAAATATTCAATGCGACGTGTATAAAGGCGTTCATGTTTTTCCCGAATATTCACTGCCAGCCTTTGATAACCCGGACAAGGCTCCGCCGAAGGGCAGACTCTCGTTCGAGGAGGTTGACTGCCTCCTGAACCCGTTTATACGCGTTCGAATAGAGAATATTTTTGACCAAGCCTATGGACTCGGAGATTCCAGGGTAATCACGGCCATTTGTCACATGTAACCCTCTGGGCGTGTGGCTAATTATCCCTGGCAGCCTTTGATATCGAACACTGAACAATTACGGAACAGCTGCTGGTGGTATTGGCGATATAGTCAGATTCAGTAGAGTGTCTGACTCGTGAGTGTTAATCTTTAATGTTGTTTCATTGAACAGATTACGTACTGCGCTGTAGTTTATATTTAAAGACTATGGTGAACATGGTCAACAGAGGTTATGAGCCCAGCAGGCTTCCACTGCGCTGTATTCTATATTCATAGACTATTGTGAACATGGTCAACAACTTGCTCGACAATACTCGCTCGAGAAGTAACCTGTATAGGGATCTGAATAGAGAAATAGTATAGTAAATAGAGTAGACAATACTCATAGAGGATAGACTAGAGTTAGAGATCACTAGTCGTCAACTACTTCCTAGATATGTGTGCTTTCATTATGGTCATGTGGTCTACCTTATTCACTAATGGGATCGCCTGTGTTTATATTGAATATATTCAAACTGAAGTGTCGGCAGTGACACTTTATTCCAATATACAACAAAATTAATGGCAGTGGATTTTTTTTTTTGGCGACGCGTTTCGTTATTTAGAACTTCACCGAACTAAAGCGATACAACAAAACATGGTTGAGTGGCGTTGAAATTTTAAATTTGTTTTTTTAATATAATCTGTTTGAATATATAGTCTAGCCAATCTCATTTAGTATCTTTTACTTTGCATTAATATTTTATGTCTTTCTTTTTATGTGTCGTGTCCGTTCAGGACGTAGGCGATCATGGCCCTCCACTTCCCCCCTATCTCTTGTACGTCACAATAATTTTTATTCCTTTGCTGCTTCCCCCAGTGCATGTTCTGTAATCGACTTGCTTAAGCCCGCCAGGCTTGTCATGCATTGCTTTCCAATGTCTCTTATTCCCTCTATTCGACCTGTGAGTATCAGATTCTCCAAACCCTCCTTTCTTATTATATGTCCCAGAAATTGCAGCTGCCTCTTCCTGATGTTAAGTATAAGCCTCATTTTTGTTTCCATCCTAAGTCCTCATCGTTGCTCACACGCTCGGTCCATGATATCCTTAGCATCCTTCTGTAGAACCACATCTCCGTCGCTTCGAGTCTCTTCTTCATCTTTGAGGAGACCGTCCAACAGTCGCTGTCGTATAGGAGGACAGATGTCACGTAACAGGTCAGTACTCTTTTCTTTGTTAACAAAGAAATCCTCCTGTCTCCCAGTCCTCTGCCCACGTTTTCGAATGTGCATTTGGCCATCCCAATACGTTTTCGGATCTCAGTGTCGCACTTACTGTCCTCTGTCAGAACACTTCCCAGATATTTAAATTTCCGCACATGTTTGATTATAGTGTCCCTAAACTGTAAATCACATTTCGGGCTCATCCTTTTACTGATGACCATGCATTCTGTCTTCTTGTTGTTTGTGCTTAGTCCCTTCTTCTCACTCTCCGTCGCTACCTTCTGTACGAGGTTTTGTAATTTCTTTTCCGTATCTGCTATCAGTACTGAGTCATCTGCATATCTTATGCTGGTAAGATTGTGGCCGCCAATGATGACTCCCGTAGGGTTTTTAATTCTCTCAAAATTGCCTTTTCACTGTAGTTATTAATTATTCCACATTATGATAAAAGAGGTTCTGTCACGAAAGATGAAATATTGTAAAAACCTCGAAACTGAAGATGATCTAGCAATCAAAGCACTTTCTATAGATTTTCGGATATATATATATATATATATAGTTAAGTTACGAAGAACTTGGTAAACCGAATGGGTAATTCCAAGAAGGATGAAATCCTGAGAACTCAATGTGAATCCAGAGCTAAAATTTAATGAAAAAACAGACCACTTTAAGGTACCATTACAATAATTTATTTCACCAAAATCCTTTTTGAAGGACTCCGGATCATCAGGTAAAACACTTCCAACAATATTTCGTTGTTATAGAGATAGGGACTTGAATTAGAACTCGGCCCTTCTTTTTTCCAATTTCGATCCTTAGTCCATTACACCATCCACACATCCATGTTTATAGCATTTGGTATTCCCAATCGCTCAACCATCTAGGTACTGACCAAGCTTGTCGTTGCTTAACTTCCGTGATCGTACAGTTGATTAATTTGTCTGTTTAACGGCATATCACCTCCTTATGGGTAATTTAACGCCAACATTTAATTTGCTTGTATCTTGGAAGTCATAAAAATATGATATATGTTATTCTGCTTTCGCAGTCGAGTACATGGTAGATGATACTCAGCTTTTGTGTATCTATATGTTTGTGTGGACATAAGGTGGTGATATGTATGTTTTATATTGTAATTTTGCCGGAGTTTTATTTTGGGATACAGTTTGATTTCTTTAAATTATTGTAGGATATTATATGGATTAATGTCATGAATGAAGACTTGTTTGGTAGTATTTTAAAAAGATTTGCCTGAAGTTGTTGCAATTTGTTAAGAGATTATTGGTCATTTTTTTATATATATAAATCTATTTTTTGGTATTTTTACTTTAGACATGTATTTTATACTTCCATAGTATTTCGTTTTTGCTAGGGGCTTCCCTTTTTCGGCCAAAGTTGGGACCCTAACAGGTGCTACCAAACCTGGGTCAGGGTGGACCTAGGAACAAGAAGGATCGCACGGGCACGGCGTTTCAACATATTGCCGTAAACTACTGTTATGAGACATTCCCAGATCGGGTTCGATTTTTTTGACGAGGTTTGATTGTGCATATACACTATTAATCCCTTTAAAAGGCATGAAATTAATTTTCCTTGCGCAAATATCTCGCCATTTGTGTAACAAAAGGAGTTAAATGTTTCACTAAAGAAATGCGCTATCCTAGACCTTTCCAAAAATTGTTAGTCCCATAAGTACCCTGGAATCTCTTTGATGGTTCCAAATCAATAGGAATGTAGATTTATTGCAAATTGAATTACCATTGTGGCGTGAGACCGAACGGAAAGTGATGTGTGGCTGGTCTACACCCTGAACTAAGCGAATTCGTTTCCAACACTCATTCATCCATTTCAATTTGCTCATTCGCCAAAAGAATTTATCCATTGCCATTCAATCCACCCCAACACACTCTCAGGAAACCTACAAATACACCCAGGCCATAAATGTTTCATGGTATAACAACTGTTCCTTTTTTTTTAGTTTTTATCATTTTCTTATAAAATTTTAATTCTATTCAAAGGGAGGGAGAAGTGGAAAACCCGCAAACGAAACTAAAATATAACAAAACATTCAAACAAAAAATAAAATATGTTAGTAGGACCTGTCCATCCCACAAACATAAGAGCGGCCGCTGTATTCCGCCAAGAAGCAGAATCAAGAAGCTCTCTCAATAGATTAGAAGGAAGGACCCAAATAAATTACGGAGTAGAGAAAATATCAATGGCCCATCCAGTCGACATGAAAAGGGGACAAAAACAAATTTGGGAGGTTTCTAATCTTGAAATTGACTATAACAAAAGAAAATGCTGGGTGCAAACTGAGAACAACAATTACGACGTAAACAAATTGTTCTGATGCTTTTTCCTCGTTAGTATCCCGTTATGATAGGTAAACAAATAAAGTGTAGCTTAACAAAGGGTGGGTTCTGTCAGGAAACCGAACCCTTGCGTCAAAAGGCAACTTTAAAAAAAAAAAACAACAAAAAACAAGGCTGTTCCGGGTTCACACGAACCAAGCTCGCCACTTGCACCCACCGCAATCTGCCGATAACAAACGCTTTCTGTGAGAATCTGAACGTCATTTTGGCATAACACTCAAAGTATCCCACCAGATCCTGATGCGAATAACGTTCGTATCGTAAAATCCCCTCCATCCAAGACGTCCGACCACCATTCTTGTCACGGCCAGCAACCTGAGAAACCACCATTCATCTCACACCAGAACACGGGGGCAACACATTATCGCACGCGTATGCGAGATCGATGAACACGAGATGTTTGGTATCGATCTAACACTTTCGCCCCAGTTCATCAACCTCCGACGTCTTACTCTCTGGGTTGAGGTGTCTACTCGGTCCTAACCGAACTTAAGGGAGTGGCCGTAGGTCTCCTGAGCATCCGTAGATTATTCGACCGGTCCGCTGGTTTAATCCTGCTTCTTGCCCACGTTGTGTTTGGTTTGATCCAGAAAGCAGAAGTGATGTTCATCCATTCACGGTCGACTGAAGATGTAGACACGACTGGAGAGTCTGCGCTAAGAAATTTAGAATGCAGCAAAAAAAAAAAAATATCTGCAGAAAGCTGGACAAACAAGTATTCAACGATTGAATTGTTAATGTCTTTTATATAGAAAAAAAGAGAGAGGTGGGGAGAAATAATAAAAAGAGAGAAATAAAGAAAAGAGAGAGAGAGAGAGGGAGAAATAATAAAAAGAGAGAAATAAAGAAAAGAGAGAGAGGGAGAGAGGGAGAAATAATAAAAAGAGAGAAATAAAGAAAAGAGAGAGAGAGGGGGAGAAATAATAAAAAGAGAGAAATAAAGAAAAGAGAGAGAGGGAGAGAGGGAGAAATAATAAAAAGAGAGAAATAAAGAAAAGAGAGAGAGGGAGAGAGGGAGAAATAATAAAAAGAGAGAAATAAAGAAAAGAGAGAGAGGGGAGAGCAAAAAAGCGAAAGCAATAAAAAAGAAAGAAAATAAATAAAGAAAAGAGAGGAATAAAGAAAAAATGGGTGAGAAGAAAAGAAAAAGAGAGAGAGAGAAGTAAAGAAAACAAACAGAGATAAATAAAGGGAAAAAAGAGAAAGAAATCTATGCGTGAAATGGTGACCTTTCGTTGTTGTTCTTTGTTTCTATTTGTTTTTGTTTTGTTTTTTTGTTTTTCGTTTGGGAAATCTTGTGGATCATATCTATCATATTCTTGATTTCACTGTTCACTGTTGATCAGCTGATCCACACACGTGACCTTGTGCCGGTCTAAATCAAATCGAGTAAACATCAGTGGTTGCGATAAAGCTTTTCCCAGAATGCATTCGCTTAACAGACGCACGCGCCCAAACGCCATGAATCAGAAGATGTGACAATGAAATTACAGACATTATTAATATACCGACAGACACGAATATCTATCGACTCGAGCTTCTCTTTAGGCCTTCATACGTGATAGATATTTAGCTATTTTACTTCGACCTGTTAACGACATTTCATTTCAATTTTGTTGCCTCCATTCCATTTCCCGGGGAACTTCCGGTTGACATCGTCAATATTTCAATTTGAAGGAGATTTCAGAAAAAAAACATTTTCATGATAGAGTTTGGGGACGTTATACTACAACTTTCTATCTCATTCTATCTTTCTATCTATCTATCTATCTATCTATCTATCTATCTATCTCGTACTATTCCTATCTATCTACCTATCTATCTATCGCATTCTATTCCGATCTATCTATGTCTATCTCGTTCTATTCCTATCTATCTATCTAATTCTATTCCTATCTATCTATCTATCTATCTATCTCGTTCTATTCCTATCTATCTATCGATCTATCTGTCTATCGCATTTTATTAATACCTATCTCATTCTATTCTTATCTATCTATCTATCTATCTATCTATGTCATTCTATTCCTAACTATCTAATTCATAATATTCCTATCATTAAATCTATCTATCTATCTATCTATCTATCTATCTATCTATCTATCTATCTCTCAGAATATTTATATATATTTAGGAATATATTTCACTTAATTCGTATGTGCCTGTCTTTTTATATCTATCTATATATATCATTCTCTTCAGTATCTATCTATCTATAAATTTATTCATGCCTATCTATCTATCTATCTATCTATCTATCTATCTATTCCTCTTTCATAGTTCATATCTAACTATCTATCTATCTATAAATTTATTCACACAATCTATCTATCTATCTATCTATCTATCTATTCCTCTTTCATATTTCATATCTATCTATCTATCTATCTATCTATATATCTATCTTTTATAGTTCATATCTATCTATCTATCTATCTATAAATTTATTCATATCTATCTATAAATTTATTCAAACAATCTATCTATCTATTTATTCCTCTTTCATATTTCATATCTATCTATCTTTTATAGTTCATATCTATCCATCTATCTATCTGTTTATTCATATATATCTATCCAGTTATCTATCTATATAATTTCCTTCTCTTCTGTATCTAAAATATTTTATACCTTTTGATTATTTCTTCCCAATGGCTTTTTGTATTTAGTATTATTCTGCTGAAAATTTAAAAAAAAAGAAAAAAGAAAATAAAGATAAGAGGAATTCTGGCTCAGTCTTTCTAATCGGGATGATGGCGTTTGTGAAATCATTCCCATCATGCAACAGCAACTGACTGTTCTCTCGAACTGTTTTCAAATTACGCCTTCTCCACCCACCCCCGAACGTCGATAGAACTGTTCCTCATTTGTTTATCCATTCATTCATTTATTTTCCGCTCACCTCGCATTGTCGGATCGGTTGACGCTACTTTTTACAAGTATTGTGTCAGCCACGATGTGTGATTTGTGCATGACGTCAATAGTCACGTGGTACTCGGAGGAAGTTGAAATGTTAGGCGGAGGCAGCCTCTCACGTGCGCACAATAGAGAGAGAGAGAGAGAGAGAGAGAGAGAAAGAAAAATAACAAGAGAGAGAACGAGGGAATGAATGAATTGAAAGAGAAAGATAAATAACTTTCTTTTTTCTAAGCAAATCTGATGACGATTTCCTTTCATGAATTTGAAAGCCGATGGGAAAAGTTGTTTTAGCGGTGTAAATCTATTACTGGTGTATTCAAATTAAAATTCCTTTTTTTTTTATTATTTAAATAAATTTCCCATTACATTATTCGGATCATTGCCCTCTTCTTTGTCGCCATATTTATTACAACGTTTCGGCCGTTGTACGCTTCGGTCTTCTTCAGGATGTTGGAATGTCAAACTGAACTCTTTGTTTCGCTCACTGGGGTAGACTGTTCTAGTTCCACGTGCCATGTTTAATGGATGTCAATCTTAAAATCCTGTTAATTCCCTTCTTCAATCTCTCCACTGCCTTAACCGGGTATTGAACTCACACTCTTTGGATCCTGTCACAGGATCTAACCAACGCCTTTATCGACTGTGCCATGTGTCCTTGAGGCCTTCCGTATATGAATTTCTGGGTATTATAAACCTAATATCTTCAGCCGCCATTTTTTACCAGTCCTCAAATTGCAAATTTTTGCTGTTATCATTCCGTGTTTTTACCAGAGCTCATATTACATTTTTTGTTGTTATTATCGCTTTTCTCTGGCACTTCTTATTACTGGTTCCCATATTGTATTTATTTCTATGCTTGGTAGGCTCAGGGGATTTTTGTGGCCTAGTATATGTGCTGATTTCTTAAGTTTACGAATTTTCCAAGGAGGACAATATTCCGAATAATATAAATACTGTACATCATACCTCATCTCAGAAATATAGACAGATACTGAAGGGCCGAAACGTTGTAATAAATATGGCGACAAAGATGAGAACAATAGTCCGAATAATGTAAATAATGTACATAATACCTTATCTCAGAAATATAGACAGATACTGAAGGGCCGAAACATTGTAATAAATATGGAAACAAATATGAGGACAATAGTCCGAATAATGTAAATAATGTACATAATACCTCATCGCAGAAATATAGACAGATACTGAAGGGCCGAAACGTTGTAATAAATATGGCGACAAAGATGAGAACAATAGTCCGAACAATACCTCATCTCCGAATAACGTTGTAATAAAATGGAGACAAAGATGAGGACATTAGTGTAAATAATAATACCTCATCTCAGAAATATAGACAGATACTGAAGGGCCGAAACGTTGTAATAAATATGGCGACAAAGATGAGGACAATAGTCGAATAATGTAAATAATGTACATAATACCTCATCTCAGAAATATGATACTGAAGAGCCGAAACGTTGTAATAAATATGGCGACAAAGATAAAGTCCGAATAATGTAGATAATACCTCATCTCAAAAATATATAGACAGATACTGAAGGGCCGAAACGTTGTAATAAGAATAATATGGCAAGAAAAGATGAGTAAAATAGTCCGAATAATGTAAATGTACATAATACCTCATCGCAGAAATATAGACTGATACTGAAGGGCCGAAACGTTGTAATAAATATGGCGACAAAGATGAGGACAATAGTCCGAATAATGTAAATAATGTACATAATACCTCATCTCAAAAATATAGACAGATACTGAAGGGCAAGAAAGATGAGTACAATAGTCCGAATAATGTAAATAGTGTACATAATACCTTATCTCAGGAATATCGACAGATACTTAATTTCCCTTGCAGACGCGGAGCTTTATTTAACTTGTATTAAGGTAATGCATAAGAACATATCCACTTTCAATAAAAGACTTTATAATGAATACAACTGCTAAAATGGCTTTAAGTCAACTGATAAAATGGCTTTATTAAAAAGCATTTACAATACTTATTAATTGCTAAGTCGGCAGCTAATTTGTTTTTTGTTTTGTTTTACGGCATATCAACCACAATGGGTTATTTAAGACCGACAAATTTTCCTTTTTTTCCAAAAATGTATATCTGGTAATATTTTTTTTTTAAATGTATAGTTTGGTTTGTTTTGTTTTGTGGCACATTAACCTCAATGGGTTATTTAATGCTGACAAGATTTTTATTTCTAGCAATATTTTCTTTTTTCAAATATTTATTGCTGATACTAATTTTTTTTTTTTAAAAAAAAAAAAAAAAAGTATTTCTGGTATTAAAATCTATTTTTACACTTTCATAGTGTTTTGAGTCAGGTTGTGGGGTCAACTATTTGCCCATAGCTGAGACCCTAACAGGTGTTACCACCCCGAGTCAGGGTAGACCTGGGAACATCAGCAATTAAGAAGTGGCTCCACGCTCCTCAAAACCTCCTGATCAGAGGCCTTGCTGCTGGACGTAGTTTATCGTCATACCCAGGACGCAAGTCGGCAGCTCAGAATGTTTCCTCATTAAGACAGGGACTAGAATTGAAACACGGCTTTCCGGTTACTAGTTCCGAGCCGTTAGCCATTACACCATCCGCACATCCAAGCTTATAGCACCCTTTTATTCCCCTTGATGACCCATCTAGGTACTGACTATGCTTGGCGTTGCTTAACGGTTGGTTGACTGATTTGTCTGTTTATCGGCTTATATACTCCGTATGGGTCATTTAATACAGAAATTTTAATCTGCTTTTAGCATGGAAGTAATAAAAATATGATTTATGTTATTCTGCTTTCACAGTTGAATACATGGTAGATGTTGCTCAGCATTTGTTCATATTGTGTTTTATTGTCTTGACGTGAAATATTGACTGATTTTTGAAAGAAAATATAGTTTCTTAAGTGATTAGGCGTTCCGAACACAAGATTTCGTGTAAGGGCCCAGATTATACGCGCAGATTAGTATATACCCGAGATTATTCAAGGTTAGTTTTTTTGTTGTTTTTTTTTAAATATATATATCAGGTGTGGGTTAGGTATGTGTTACGGTAGGTTATACTAGGTAAGTTTATATATATATATATATATATATATATATATATATACAAGATGTGTATTACCTCTTTCTTTTCATTTCTCTTGGAGCTTTTTACCTCTTTTTCTTTATCGTTTTTTCTTTCTTTGTCTCTTTCTTTCTTTCTTTTCATTTCTCTTGAAACTTTATTACCTCTTTCTTTCTTTCTTTCTTTCTTTCTTTTAGTCCGACAACATTTTTTCCTTAAACCTCCATTACACAATATTTTCTTTCTTTCTTTCTTTCTTTCTTTCTTTCTTTCTTTCTTTTCGTTTATCCTGAAGCTTTCTCTACCGCTTTCTGTCTTTCTCTTCATTTCTCTTGAAGCCTTTTTACCAGGTTTTTCTTTCTTTCTTTCTTTCTTTCTTTCTTTCTTTCTTTCTTTCTTTTCGTTTATCCTGAAGCTTTCTCTACCGCTTTCTCTATTTCTTTCTCTCCATTTCTCTTGAAGAAATTTTTTACCTCTTCTTTCTTTCTTTCTTTCTTTCTTCCTTTCTTTTCATATCTCTTTGAGCTTCTTAACCTCTTTCGTTTTACTCTTTTTCTTTTTCATTTCTCCCGAAGTTTTCTTTCTATTTGGCATTCATTCATTCTTTCATTCTTTCATTCTTTCATTCATTCATTCTTTCATTCATTCATTCATTCATTCATTCTTTCATTCATTCATTCATTCTTTCATTCATTCTTTCATTCTTTCATTCATTCATTCTTTCATTCTTTCATTCATTCATTCATTCATTCATTCTTTCATTCATTCATTCTTTCATTCATTCATTCTTTCATTCATTCATTCATTCTTTCATTCATTCATTCTTTCATTCATAACGTGTCAATGCACAACTCCCATATTTTTATCACCCCTTAAGACTGTAACGAAAATATCAACAGAAACCGTTCGAGGATCATGATCTCTCCACACGAATTATAACTTCTCTCCCTAACATCTTCTCCTGAATTATTTGTACGCATGTCATTCCTTCGCCATGACTTCCTCGTTTACTTCCTGTTCTTTCTTTAGAATGACGGCCATGTCAAAAAAAAAAAAAAAAATATATATATATACAGCATTGTTACCATCTGAGATAATGACAGCAATAGCAACTCTAGTAAAGAAATATATATATATATATATATATATATAAAAAGAAAGAACAGCAAGATATATAATCCGGTGTTCTTATAGATATTTTTGTTTTTACAAAATAGTGCTCAATGTAAATTTACAGAGCATTAATATTATAAATTAATTGATTTAAATTATGTTTTTTTTCGCTACACAGTTCTAACCATGTTTTAAAAATGGAAGCTAAAAGCCTCGAATTTAATTTTGTAATTAAATTAAAGACATTAGGTCTATTTCATCCTCAAGCGAATTTTGGAGTAACTTTTTAAAATTACTGGGTTTTAAATACACAGCTAAAACAAAATTCATGTTTCCAAGGTTACAGATAAATCTATTTTCCTAGACAGGGTTGACTGGGTTTTCAATATGTCTATATTTTAATGTATCAGTTATTGCGACGTTTGGGTCGTGGGAAGGGGTGTATTTTTTAATGAAATCTAACTTCCGTTAAAAGCCTGTCGTCTAGATTTTTTTAAATTATATTGTTAACGGCTAAAAATCTTACGGTTTTTTTTTCTTTCGTATATTTAAAGACTTTTTTTTCTTTTTCTTTTTTTTAGCTGTGTATTTAAAACCCAGTAAAAAGTTACTCCAAAATTTACTTCAAAATTACATTCGGAGCTTCTAGCTTCCATTTTTGAAACATCGTTAGAACTGTGTAGCGAAAAAAAAAACATATTTTAAATCAATTAATTTATAATATATATATATATTATATATATATATATCACCTAACTTATCATCGGCTTCTACTTGCTGTTTCTGAACTAATCCATCTTTTTTTTTTTTTTGT
>CAHIKZ030004539.1:275000-295000 GCA_903632075.3 Acanthosepion pharaonis
TGATGATCCGCAGTCCTTTAACAGGGCTGTGGTGAAATAATTTATTACATGAAACCTTAAAGTGGTCTGTTTTATTTAAATTATTTGCTCTGGATTTACATTGAGCTCTCTGGATTTTTTTCCTCCTTGGGTTTACCCATACGGATTACCTAGTTTTTCATAAACTATATATATATATATATATATATATATATATATATATATATATATATATGTATGTATATATAAATATATATATATATATAATATCGCATATTGGATGCTGGTGCTGATACAATAGTGCCTGATATAATATATCACAGCTATAAATTACAATATATATATATATATATATATATATATATATATATATATATATGTCGAATTCTCCGTCGAATTCGACGTATGAGGGTCAAGCAGATCAGTTCCCAGAAAACCGACAGCCCGACAACAGCACAAGAGATTTTGATTATAATGGTGAAGGCTTCGTTCAGGACCATCCACACTTTTTGAAGGGCCGATTACAGAGACCTGGTGCGCTACGTGCCACAAGGTCCCCAAACGACCTTCCGCAGGTTTTGAATTGAGAGTTGTCCTTCTCCTAGACCAGTTGCCATCCAAGGCTATAGAACCCAGTCTGTCCTGCTATTTTACCCATAGCTGGAGGGAGAAGAAGAGGATTCATACCTTTCCTATTAGCACGTCAGTGAATGGGTATATTACAAATGTATGCCAATAAATGTAAAGTTGCTGACAGGATTGGTACCATTCATTTGAAAAAAATGCTTACCTCCTTTTTAAGGATTATAAGCCCAATTAATTTTATCAGTAACATCCAATCCTGATTACTTAATCCTTCTAAATCCGATGGGAAGGAGAAGAAGAAAAAGGAGAAGTAGACGAAGTATCGTATTAAAAAGAAGCATTGTAGAATGAAAATGAAAAGAAAGAGAATCATATGAAGAAGAAGATGAAAAGTCATCGGAAAGAGAAGAAGATAGAGAAAAGGGATCATTGGAAGAAGAAGAAGAAGAAGAAGAAGAAGAAAGAAAGAAAGAAAGAAAGAAAGAAAGAAAGACTGAAAGAAAGAAAGAATTGTAGGAAGAAGAATACTCATTGAAAGCAGGAAAATAATACAACAAAACTCATCTGAAGGAGACAAGGAAAAAGAAGAAGAGAAGACTCATCGGAAAGAGAAGAAGAAGAAGAAGAAGAAGAAGAAGAAGAAGAAGAAGAAGAAGAAGAAGGAGGAGAAGGAGAAGAAGAAGAAGAAACGTCGTAAAAAGAAAATGAGGAAGAATCATCGTACAGAGTAGAATCGTCGGGAGAAGAAGAGGAGAAAAAAACCAGAAGAAAAAAAAAGAAGAAGAAGGAGAAGAAGAAAAATAAGAAATAGAATAGTCGAAAAAAGAAGAAGCATTGTCTGAAAAAAAGAGGAGAAAAAGAATCATAGGAAGTAGAAAATGAAAACTCATCGGAAGGAGAAGAAAGAGAAGACGGATGGCCGTGTGAAGAAGAAGAAGAAGAAGAAGAAGAAGAAGAAGAAGAAGAAGAAGAAGAAGATGAAAGAAAGAAAGAAAGAAAGAAAGAAAGAAAGAAAGAATCGTCGGTAGAAGAAGAAAACTCATCGGAAGAAGTAAAAGTAAAGACTCATCAGAAAGAGACGAGGAAAAAGAAGAAGAGAAGATATATCGGAAAGAGAGTAGAAAGAAGAGGAAGAAGAAGAAGAAGAAAAAGAAGAAGAAGATGAAAGAAAGAAAGAAAGAAAGAAAGAATCGTCGGTAGAAGAAGAAGACTCATCGGAAGAAGTAAAAGTAAAGAAGACTCATCTGAAAGAGACGAGGAAAAAGAAGAAGAGAAGACATATCGGAAAGAGAGTAGAAAGAAGAAGAAGAAGAAGAAGAAGAAGAAGAAGAAGAAGAAGAAGAAGAAGCATTGTAGGAAAAAGAAGAGAGGAAAAATCAGAAGAAGAAGAAGAAAAAGAAATAGAAAAGTGAAAGGATCATCGCAAGAAGAAGAAGAAGAAGAAGAAGAAGAAGAAGAAGAAGAAAGGGAGAAGGAAAAGAATCTTAAGAAGAAGAAGAAGAAGAAGAAAAAGTAGAAGAAGACGAGAAAGAAGAAGCTTCGTTTCTATCAAATTAATGTTTAGCTTGATGTGCGTGTTTGGAATCTGTCTGTCTGGTGTTAAATATATACAATTCAAGGCTCTAATATAAAAGTTTGATCGAACAATGAATTTTGAATCGAATGTAATAAGTTTCAAACATAATGGCGAAATACATTTTATTACACCTCGATTTTTATTACGTGATTTTCAACCGATCCTTATAAGACTTGCGATCTCGTTTTTTTTAATGGCATTTCTTTACTTTTATCGCCTCATCTAAGTAGACCTGTTCGTAGCTTTCTGTCAGTATTCATCATCTGTTTTTATTATCTTTTGCTAAATGTTATTTTTATCTTATTACCCTTCATTCTGAAGTTTACATTGGGACTATCCCTAATCATTTGTGTTTCAGTTCTTCTGTCTATCACGAAATACCTACGATTCAAGTTGATGCATAAACATTTCATTGGGCAAGGAATCTTTTAGAAGCGAAGGTGACTCGTTTTAAACGTATTCGCAAAGTAAATTTTATTATGTCTCCATTTTTATTACGTCTCCATTTTTATTACGTCTCCATTTTTATTATGTCATTTCGAAACCAATCGTCATACGACACAACATTTCATTCTTTGACTTTAATAGTATTAGGTGATATTATTTTTCTTCTTTGTTTCCGATGGTCATTTTCGGAATGTTATCATTTAAAATACTTTTTTTTTTTTTACCTTTACTGCGTTTCATTTCAAACTTTCATGGAAACTTTCTCTATTTAAATCATTTATTTCTTCTGGTTGGACTGATGATTCTTATATGAGTTAAATGCTATTTACATACGTACTTATAGCTAGTTAGCTAGTTATATATAAACAGAGTGATATATATATATATATATATATAGAGAGAGAGAGAGGGGGGGAGAGATAGATAGATATCAGATTGCGATAGATAGATAGATATCAAAGTGTGATAGATATCAGTGTGATAGATGATAGATAGATAGATAGATAGATAGATAGATAGATATCAGAGTGCGATAGATAGATAGATATCAAAAGTGTGATAGATAGATAGATAGATAGATAGATAGATAGATAGATAGATAGATATCAAAGTGTGATAGATATCAGTGTGATAGATATATCAGATGATGATAGATAGATAGATAGATAGATAGATAGATAGATAGATATCAGGTGCGATAGCTAGCTAGCTTAGCTAGCTAGCTATAATAACTAGCTAGATAGATAGATAGATATCAAAGATAGATAGATATCAAAGTGTGATAGATATCAGTGTGATAGATAGATGAATGATAGATAGATAGATAGATAGATAGATAGATAGATATCAGAGTGCGATAGCTAGATAGATGATATCAAAGTGTGACAGATATCAGTGTGATAGATAGATAGATAGATAGATAGATAGATAGATAGATAGATAGATAGATAGATAGATAGATAGATAAAAGTGTGAAACAATGCTAACCCACGTAGGCTTAACTAATTAAATATATAAGAAAGAAAGAAAGAAAGAAAGAAAGAAAGAAAGAAAGAAAGAAAGAAAGAAAGAAAGAAAGAAAAAGAAAAATTGTTAAATATGATCTGGGAGATGAGTTACTGGCTGGCTTGATAGTAGAATCAACGGGGAGTGATAGCTAGATAGCTAGATAGATAGATAGATAGATAGATAGATAGATAGATAGATAGATAGATAGATAGATAGATTGAAAGAAAGAATGAAAGAAAAAAGAGTAAAATGCTACTTAGCTAATTAACCAGTTATATATTAGCAAAGTGTAATAGATATGTAAGAAAGAAAGAAAGAAAGAAAGAAAGAAAGAAAGAAAGAAAGAAAGAAAAGCAATACAATTACTGTTAGAGAGAAACATACCGGAAGCATAAAAGTAATGCAATCACAGACTTCTGCTATTTTTTTTTTTTGGCAATACTTCGAAATGAAAGCACTGCCAAATTGAACGACAACGCCATTATAGACTTAAAGATTACGTCTGGTTTCCACAAACCGACCAGCCTTTTCTTTTCGTCAACAGACGCTTTTCATTCTGATAAACAACGCATCCCCTCAGGCTGTCTTTTGCTTTACTCACGAATCTTTATTCGGATCACATGCGATCGGCATTCCTTTCTAAAACAGATATTAACCTTGAAACCAGTTAAAAGGAGGGAGAAATTACATCCTATCACCGTTTTATGTCATCGCCATAGTGTATAGGTTGGAGCTAAAAAGGCGGGAAAAGGTAACACCCTGGTATTTAACTTGCGTGGAACGAAATTTGATTCATGCCTTTTCGAGTGGCATTATTGCGAAAGTAATGGCCGTGTGGTTAGAACGTCCGATTTCCACAGGTGTTTGATGTTTCCTATGGTCCCATTGAACTTAAATAAAGTCAATTCAGGTTTGCTATGGTAAAAATGTTCTATCCCAAGTAAAAATCATCACAAAAATGGCAAAAGGCATTTTGTCACAGTTTATTTTCTCTCAAAATAATGAATTTTCATGCTTATATAGGGGGTAAAATATTGAAAAATGTCTGTTTTATCATCGCCTAAATAAATATCAAGGAAAATTTTGATCTGAAGCCCATGAAACTAGGTATTTTCTGAAAACAAAGTATATATTCTTTCATTTAAAAGTAAAAATGGCTGGTATAAATGACTCATTTTTTTTTTTTTTTCAAGGAGTAAAATATGAAAAAATAGTGAAAATATTGCTTTTTTTTCTAGTTCTAAACAAAAATTTCCCCGATTAATGGGAAATTAACCATTTTTTTTTTTGGGGGGATCAAAAGCCTAAATCATAATCAAACTATTTCAGGCATAAAATTGAAAGTTTTGAAGGAAATCAACATTCCTAGGAGGTCAAAATGTGACAAAGTCTATTGGTAATTTTCAATTATATGACCGCCAGGGTTAAAAAAAAAACTGACCCCCGGCCACGGAAATCTTGGGTAAGACTTTCTGATGTTATGAAACTGGCGGAGTCGATCCCTGCATGCGGCACCATTAAAACCTATACCACGAGTTGACCCAAGCCTTGTGAGTGAAATTGGGTAGGCGGAACCCTTGGGGGACCGTCGATAGCTGTGCTAGCACGAAGTCACAAGTCGTCGTGGCCGAGCGTGCTGGCTTTATTCAAATTGTTGATCCCGCTAGATAACACGCTCTCTCCCAGAAACTCTAACTAAGGTCTGCTCAGAATAGTTGCAGTATAAGCCACGGGTGGGCTCTGTGGGTGTTGGATGCGCCTGAGTAAGCATCTGCAATAGGGATTGGCTAGCCAACCTAATAGACGGGTACCTTCAAATACGAGTGGCCAGCTATACGCTGCCAAAGTGAACTAAGTTATAATTTGGACTTGCTGATACCCGTACCTATAGAACCCAGACTGCCCTGGTTTTTAAATCATATGTTAACTTGTTGCTTAAACGTTATTTTTAACGACACCAGAGCATTTTGGTAGATGCTCTGTTTTTATTTATTTATTTATTTATAAAACAGTATATTTATTTATTTCCATCCACGGGCCTGAATATTCGAGAAATCTCAGTAGAAAAAAATTACATACGCTCTCTGGCAGGATTCGAACCAAGAAAAACCGTCATTAGATTTGACGTGCTGTGACCTCTCAGCCACGAAGAACATCCAAAACCGGCAAGATGAGTTTGCCGAATCCGGATGTTCTTCGTGGCCGAGAGGTCAAAGCACGTCAAATCTATTGACGGTATTGCCTGGTTCGAATCCTGCCAGAGAGAGCATATTTAAAAACAAGGAGAAACTAGAGTCATAGATTATGACACCCAAGGCTAGAGATGTCAGTCTACCCTGCTACTTAGGAGTAGGGGAAAGATGGATTCATACAGGGCTTGTATGTGAATGTAAATTTATGGGGAAAAACTTTCAGACGAAACAAAGTAAACTTTTACCTTTTGATAAAATTGTCAAACAAAAAAAAAAAACACAGCCGAAAAAAAAAAAAAATAGCTATCACTCAGGTCCCGTATACTCAAACTATACAATACGGGACCACAATTTTCAATTTGAACCCGCTAGACATTTCTGTATTAAATATATTTTAACGGGATCGAGTCTCTAAGCTCTTGTATAAACAGTATTGAATTCTGACTTCTACTTGACTGGTTGCCAACCACGGTTTTAGAGGCCTATCTATTCTACTATTTTACCCATAACAGGGGGCAGAAGAGATAGATTAATACCTTTTCCAAGGGTATTTACGCGTAAGTAAATGCAAATCGCTCAACTGGAATTCGAACTCTGCTCATCGATTTCTCCTTACAAGCCGTGAACAGTTACGCATTCTGTTTTAAGTATAAGACGAGATAAATCTCTCCTTTCTTTGTTTCTTTCAACTTGAGCAGAAGCAAAACTAGAATAAAATAAATAAAGATCTCCCTCCTGTCTGAAATTTTCAAAAAAAAAAAAAAATAATTGATTTATAAATCAAAAAGCGAAACAGTCCGTCTGGATGTGTCAGACATTGTAACGAATTTTCTATTCTGTATTCGTTTTTTCTTTTTCGTGTAGTTCAATACGAACGTCCCTTTAGGTAAACAGAATTGAAAAGAGACAAATGCCTTGTTTTCTGAAGCTCCAGTCGTTTGCAACTGGTCAATAACAGCGACAACATCACTTCAATGACACAGTCCGACCGCTCGTCAAAATGTTTAAACCACCTATGTCTCCATATTAGAAAAAAACCCATCCTGGGTAAGACGATAAAATACACCCGCGTCCAGAGTAAGACGATAAACTACGTCCAACAGCAAGGGCTCTGATCAGGAGGTTTTGAGGAACGTGGAACCACCTCTTAATTGCTGGTGTTCCCAGGTCCGCCCTTACCCTGACTGTTAGGGTCCCAGCTACGGACAAATAGTTAACCCACAAACTGATCTCAACCCCATAGAAAACTTATGGAGCATTATAAAGTTCAGGCTCTCGAGAAAGCAGTTGAGCAACATGCTCCATAAGTTTTCTATGGGGTTGAGGTCAGGAGATTGGGGCGGCCGTGTCATAACTCTCACCTGCTTCTCATCAAAGTATTCCTTCATCAATTTTGATTTGTGACAGGGAACATTATCCTGCATAAAAATGAGCTTGGTGGAGTCGATTTGCACCCTTTCAGCAGAAGGGAGCAGACAAGACTCTAAAATTCTCTTGTACTGCTCACTACTGAGGGTCTTTTCAACAGGTTTTAAGAAACCAGTTCCATGAAAAGAAAAGCATCCCGGGATATTATACTGAACGGATACTTGGCAGTACTTACTGCTAAATTCAAGAAGCTTTCAAAGCTTCTTCTTCGGATTTTAGATCGCTTATCCTTTGAATTTAGCTCAACTTTCGTTTCATCGGAGAAGAGAACATTTAGTAAAAAAAATCAGGTGAGTCACTTTTATCGAACAGCACTATATATATATATATATATATATATATATATATATATATATAATTATTTATTTAAAAATATGATTCCAAAACGCTACATAAGAAGTCTCATGTTTCAAAACAAGAGCCGAAAACTTCAATATAATTATTTAAATTAAATTGAGTTAAAGTAAGCTCTGTTCCATCTTCAAGCGAAATTTTTTTTTGGAATAATGTATTTCTGAAATTTACGTGTTTTAAAAATTGAAATCAAAATTTCCATGGTAACAGATAGGGCGAATTGTTTAAATTGGGTAGGCGTGTGTTGGGTGTTAATAATAAGTATCAGTATAGAGTTACTTTCATAGATGTCAAGTTAGGGAAAGGTGGGGGTGTCTAAATTTTATAACGGAAGATGTATTAACCCTCGCCTAGTTTGCATGTCTATGGAGATTTATTTATTTTATTTTTTAATGAAAGGGGTTTGTGCATATAAAAAAACTGTCGTAACGTTTGTTTTTTTGACGACTTCATAAAGGGCTATCTTTTTTGTAGGGTATTTACCTAACCAGTTCTTTCCTATTTTCTATATATTTTCACACACACACACACACACACACACACACACACACACACATATATATATATATATATATATATATATATATATATATATATATATATATATATATATATGGGGTTGATTGTCGAATTAAATCAAATTGCCTTTAAATATATTTAGAAGAATAACACAGGCAACCATCCTGATATATACAAAAATATATTCTCCAATTAACTTATTCTGCCGTTGCCAGATATAACGATAAATAAGCTGGAAAAACTATTAAATATATAACTCGCCGTTTCATATAGATATCTTTGTTTTATCATTTACAGTAAAAAGTTCAAAAAAAAAAAATAACCTAAATATCCCCAGCAATTCAGGAGTATAAAAATCCCCCTATGTAAAATTAATGTTGTTTATTAATGTTGATGTCCTCTGGGAGATTGCATCTTCTGTATCAATAAACGAAAACAAGTTAACATTGGCCACATGTACACTCCACTCACTCGTAGGTTAACTTGTCATTTATCGGAACTTAGCGCTATTAACTGAAATACGACTATCAACTTAAGAGGAATATTAGTAGATAGCACCACAACGCTGGCAGGAATGTGCCAAAATTATGTAAGTTATTATTATGCAAAAGAAATAGCCCAAATTGAATAAAATATATTTCTACACAAGGTATCTTAAAATGAATATAAAATCTCATATATAAAGTACAGTGTTTGTGTGTTTGTGCGTGTGTGTGTCCCCAAGCAAATCCTCCGCTCCCACTGATCCGTTTCCAATGATTCATAACTCATTCAAAAGACCAAGAAAAGTTTGGCACAGGGAACAATTTTCGTTGAGCTCAGATTCAGGGTTACCAGATTATGCGAGGTTAAAAATATATATTAATATATTGTACTAGCCATTGTCGTTGCTTTCATGATTCAAGTAACTCTTATTTTCCTTTTGTATCCGAAATTGCAGCTATGGTAGATTAAAAGCCGCCATATCGTGCGGCATTTAAGCTAGCTCCTATGGAGGACTCTTGGTTTGGCCATCATCCCAATATCTAGAGAGGATTAGATGTGATAGCCATTAATAAACTACAGAAGAACTCAAAATTGATCGCTGCATTTAAGTATTGAATTTATGTCTAAGGTTACCTTTTAAAGGTTCAACGATTATACTTCTGCTGCCACTTAATTTAAAGATGATTTGATGTACGTAGGTCCTTATTTTCAGTACAAACAATTATTTTTATTTCGTGAATGACAGGACAGAGGACAATTTAGTAGATAAAATTAATATAGTGTAAAGATGGGAAAATAGAATTAGTTATACATTCAACATTTGAAGAGTTAGAGAAAAATAATAGCTAATTAAGTAAAACCCATATTATGGAATCTATATGAGTAAATAGCGAAATTGAAGCTCAATTCTCCCACGAACTCTGAAATTAGGAAGCCCAGGTCTACGTTATTGTAATTTACGTACGAAAAGCTCAATATCTGTATTATATATTATCTACTTCTAGGCAATATCACTCTCCAGGTTTAACTAATTTGCATATTGCTTTAAAAACGTTTATTTCATTAATTAAATTCCTTGATTAATGTTCTTTTATTCGAGAATTGTTTTGATTTTCATAAAAAAAAAATAATTCTGTTTAGAAATATCGTCTCGTATAGTGCAAAAAAGTGTTTGAAATTTGCATTTTACTTGACAAGTTGGCATCTATTTGTAAAACTTTCCTTAACTATAACAAGCCAAGAATGTTCATTTAAAAGTTTTGTCTCAAAGATTTCAAGTAGTGAATATATCTTATTTTGCGAAACGATAGCGAGCGGGTGAAGTCTACTAGTATTTAATATGTAAAAAAGTAATAATAATAATATTTTACGGGAGTAAGTAAAATATTATCCACCCTATAGACATAAGGTTTTTTTTTTAGGTTTATCTTACTGCATTCTGCTTATGCGTGCTTAAAGTTGGTACCATTGTGGTCACGTGATCGAAGTTTCAACTTGAACGCGCCAGTTTTGTTGCCGCAGTTGCAATGTAAACATGGCCGCTCCTCTAGCAGTGTGCACCAAGGAGGAAGAAAAGAGCAGTGATCCGAATCTACAGAGAACATGCTACCTCATCGGTGATGACTCGCCGGTTTGTCATTAGCATTTGTCAAGCTTGCTGAATCTTCTCGTTACTGTCTTGTCGCCCTTCTCCCTTCTTCGTCCGCCACGCTTGTCCGGCTATTTTTAAACTTCTCGATCCACTCATACACGTTTCTACGCGGTATGGCACTGTCGCCTTATTGTGGTATAAGTCTGCGATGAATTTCAACCCCTGGCACTACTTCCGACCAGAGAAATCGGTTCATTGCTGCTTCAAATCCCGAACGGAGACATTGCCGACCTAGTTAAACCTTAAATGATTCATTGTAATGATTAATATTTATATATACATTAATGATTTATATATATATATATATATATATATATGTGTGTGTGTGTGTGTGTGTGTATGTGTGTGGATGAAATTGTCTGATATAACTACGATATATCTTTAAAAGAACAATATGAAGAAAGACAAGCGAAATCCTATCTTAACCGACGCGTTTTGTCCTCTGACGGACTTTAACAAGGATTTTCATTAAGTAACAAATTATTTATAAATAAAAGTAAATATTTGTGGATATTACATTTGCTTGTCAGAGGACTTGACTTTAATACTGGACTTATTTTCCGATTTTTTTTCCTTTTTTTTTTTATATAGAGCAACAAAAGACAGGACGTTGTGGAAAACCACGATCTCACGTGCGGGTGGTGCAGTGTATAACAGCTCGGAATTGAAAATCGGAGAGACGTGTTCTAATTTCAGTCGTGTTTTTTTTTTTTTTTTTTATATTCACTGACGCGCAAATACCTTTGGGACAGCTATGAATCCACATCTTTTCTTAATCCCACAAGTTATGGGTTAATTAGTAGAAGTAAATAAAATTAAAATCATTATTATCTACAAAAAATAAAATTGAAATAAAAATTACCTTCAAAATCTTCTTACAATGTAAAAATATATTCTGGCTTGAAATATCCCATAAAAGCTTGATAATCCGTAAAATACAAATCCAGCATTCAATCAATCATGATCTACCAAGCCCTGAAACGACTTGAGGGATAATTGTAATTTCAAGGCTTTTTTTTTTTAAACGCATTCCCCGGAATTAAGATTAAAACAACTATTTTTCTTGTAGAAATAAACAATGATTCAGTCCAAATGGCATAAAGATAACCTTTTACTGTTAAGAGAAGACGTCAGGGCGTCAGATTTAGCCGGATATACAGACTGGAGCCCCCCATCTACAATCGCTAAGAAATACGGAAATATTTTTCTTTTCTTTTTGCTTTGCGCAGAAATAGAATCACCTTAAACGGTGACTTGAGTTAATCGTTTAGTGGCGGAAAAAGTGACAGTTTTCGACAAGAGAAACTCTATTGCCTAGACATCGGCAAAAACATTTTGTTTGGCCCGCGGAAGGCTAAGAATTACTCTTAAGATAACTTAATGGAGAATGACATTAGTCGCTCAATAAAACTTATACTCTCTAAAAGGAGTTCGATTGATTGTTGATTCTCGCTTCTTACGGGAAGAATGATGAAGTGGCTTTAGAAACCAGAACTTTGGTTGCTTAGCGTTCAAGCCAATCTTTCCGTGGTTACGGCCCTATCAAGTTGAAACATCGTAGGATCACCGAAGTTAAGCGACATCAAGCCTGGTCAGTACGATTGCTTAGAAATGCCAGGTAGTGTAAGTTCGAATGTGCGAGTGGTGTAATGGATAATGGCTCGGAATTATTAATCGAAGAGCCGAGTTCGAATTCCTGTTGGGATCGATATATTCACTTAAAGCTTTTTATTTCTTTTGCAATTGTCTTTACCTCTTTCGTTCTTTCTTTCATTCTTTTCAAGATTTCTTGACCTTTTTCAGTCTTTATTTCTTGGAATTTCTTTCTATCTTTCTTTAAATCTTCCTTTTTTTTTTTTTTTTTTGCTATCTCTTGAAGCTTCTTTCTTTCTTCATTCCTTTTCTTTTCGTTCGTCTTGAAGATGTCTTTATTCTTTCTTTCTTACTTTCTTTCTTGTTTGCTTGCTTCCTTTTCTTTCTTTCTTTCTTTCTTTTCATTTTCATTCTTGTTGATCTATCTATCGCATTGTGTTATCTATCTATCTATCTATCTATCTATCGCAATCTGTTATCTATCTATCTATCTATCTATCTATCTATCTATCTATCTATTTATCTATCACAATCTGTTAACGATCTATCGCAATCTATCTATCTATCTATCTATCTATCGCAATCTGTTAACGATCTATCTATCTATCTATCTATCTATCTATCGCAATCTATCTATCTATCTATCTATCGCAATCTGTTAACGATCTATCTATCTATCTATCTATCTATCTATCTATCTATCTATCTATCGCAATCTGTTAACGATCTATCGCAATCTATCTATCTATCTATCTATCTATCTATCGCAATCAGTTATCTATCTATCTATCTATCTATCTATCTATCGCAATTTGTTATCTATCTATCTATTTATCTATCTATCTATATATCTATCTATCTCAGACTGTTGTTATCTATCAATCTATCTATCGCAATCAGTTATCTATCTATCTATCTATCTATCTATCTATCGCAATGTGTTATCTATCTATCTATTTATCTATCTATCTATCTATCTATCTATCTCAGCCTGTTGTTATCTATCTATCTATCTATCTATCTATCTCAATCAGTTATCTATCTA
Organism: Acanthosepion pharaonis; assembly: GCA_903632075.3. Classification (NCBI taxonomy): domain Eukaryota; kingdom Metazoa; phylum Mollusca; class Cephalopoda; order Sepiida; family Sepiidae; genus Acanthosepion; species Acanthosepion pharaonis. Next base: position 287,864 of record CAHIKZ030004539.1, read on the forward strand.
TCTATCTATCTATATATATATATCTATCTATCGCAATCTGTTATCTATCTATCTATTTATCTATCGCTATCTATCTATCTATTGTCTTTTTCTTTATTTAGGCCTCACTTATACGCAAATACCCTTGGGAAATGCATGAATCCATCTATTCTCCACCCCCATCTATGGGTTAATTATTAAGACTTGTATCAATAAATCATTTCTATCTTCCACTCACGCTAGGTTAGTTGTATTCACTTATGCTTTTCATTTTTGTCTTGCTTTTTTTTTTACCTTTTTAGTTCTTTCTTTCTTTCTTTATGTTTCTCTTGTAACTTCTTTCTTTATTTATTTATTTCTTTTCATTTTCCTTTTCATTCTTGCTGATCTATCTATCTATCTATCTATCTATCTATTTCAATCTATCTATCTATCTATCTATCTATCTATTGTAATCTGTTGTCTATCGCAACCTGTTATCTATCTATCTATCTATCTATCTATCTATCTATCTATCTATCTATCTATCGCAATCTGTTATCTATCTATCTATCTATCTATCTATCTATCTATCTATCTATCTAAGCCTGTTGTTATCTATCTATATATCTATCTATCTATCGCAATGTGTTATCTATCTATCGCAATCTATCTATCTATCTATCTATCTATCTATTGTCTTTTTCTTTATTTAGGTCTCACTTATACGCAAATACCCTTGGGAAATGCATGAATCCATCTATTCTCCACCCCCAGCTATGGGTTAAATATTAAGACTTGTATCAATAAATCATTTCTATCTTCCACTCACGCTAGGTTAGTTATATTCACTTATGCTTTTCTTTTTTTTTTCTTGCTTTATTTACCTTTTTAGTTCTTTCTTTCTTTCTTTCTTTCTTTCTCAATATTCCCACACTTTCTTTCTTTCTTTCTTTCTTTCTTTCTTTCTTTCTTTTCATTTTCCTTTTCATTACTCTTCAAGCGTTCTTTACCGCTTTGTATTTCTTTTATTTATTGCTTTCTTTTCTTTCATCTTGAAGCTTTCTTCACCTCTTTTTTTCCATTTAGTCTTACGGCAACATCGAGTCAAAACATCAGTTCCCGTACGAACACCGAAGTTAAGCAACGTCAGGCCTGGTCAGTACCTAGGTGGTTGACCGCTTGAATTTCATGTGATTACTACAGTGTAACCCGGATATAAGAGACCCGGATATAAGAGAAACCCGGATATAAGAGAGATTTTCACCAAAATTTACATGCCCTTGCTCCAAATTAGCGGAGAAGGCCAAGACCGACCTTGCATTTCCCAACTCCCATCGATAGTGGAAATAAACGATTTTTTCATGCTTCTACGCAAGTTTTCATGTAGTTTGCGGCCATTTTCTACTGGCCAGAGTGAGAGCCTATAGCTGGCTGCCACGAATAGGCAGGAAGATTCTATTGGCCAGCGTGAGAGCCAACAGCTGACTGACACGAATGTTAACTAGCATGCAAAAAAAAAAATCGATAGCTGCATTCGTCACAAGTGGGGGAAAAATTTAAATCTGCATGGCACTTTACTCCAATTGGCTCATTCGCTTGCTTAAACTCAACGTTGATTCTGATTCCGCAGAACTGGGTTGGGTGTGAAAAAGTATTTGTTGTTAACATTCTTTTTTCATTCGGTTTTTCCAGTTACGAGTCCTTTTTTAAAGCTGATCGTTTTGTATTCAATTTGTTTAGTTCTTTTTTCGTAACAGATTTAATGTTTAGTATAGAGTTAACAAAAAATTCGCACTGTGAGATAGGCAAGAAGTAAGACATGTAGCAACATCAGCACGGTAAAGGGCACTCCTTTAAAGGCAAGGAAGGGCAAAAATATTTTTAGTCAAGTGATAGTGATTGCTGTATGAGTCGTACGATGTTTGAATCAAGCACGGGCAACGCCGGGTCATGCTGCTAGTTGATCTAATAAAGCATATGAAATCAAGAATCTTTATAATTTAATATCTGATTCAGCCACTATATTTTATTTTACTTATTTATTTTGGTTCTAAACTAGACAATCGCTATATCCCCTATCTTATTCATAACAGCCTTACCGGAGTTTTTTTTTTTTTTTTTAATCTCAAAATGTTATATAGGAGTAAAATGTCGCTGCCGACACTTGAGTTTGAACACAGATCGCCACTGAGCAAACACAGGCGATCCCATTTTTGAATTAAGCGGTCCACGCGACCATAGAGGAAAAGTATATATGTAGGAAGTAGCTGGCGTCGAACTGATCTCTATTTCTAGTCTATCCTTTACACTATACGAATCGTTATTTCTATTCTATCCTCTATTAATCGTTATCGAATCGTTATTTCTAGTCTATCCTCTATCCTCTTTGTATCCGGGACACGGATGTAGTTTATCGTCATACCCAGGACGGAGAACAATTGCGATGAAAATATTTATAGAAAAGAAAGAGAGAAGCCACGACACGGCGGTTGGAAAGTGTTTGACGTCGAGATGCCAGGTCAAGATTAATAACATTGCAGACAGCTCTTGGATTTTGTCGGGAAGCTTGAAATATATAACAGGAGTACCAGACCAGCAATATTCAATGCGCGGACGAAGAGGTAAATATATAAATGGGCAATATGAATCCTGAAGAGAAAACACGACACAGTGAACTTGTTCTAGAGCAGTAACACATTGATATTTATCTCCGGGGATTCGAAAATGGTCCAGATTAAAAACAGTAATAAAAAAAACCAAGTCTCTCGTAGCTGGTTGCAGAAAAAACCCGGAAGTAGTGGTGCTCTGGTGAATACCAGTTTACGCGGTGCAAGTGGAACAATCTCCTCATCAATAATTAGAAGAATTCTATTTACAGCTATGCGAAATCTCTGCATTCAATTACTCCAAAGCACTGCAGGCAAATGTTGGGGCAGATGCGCTTTTTCAAAATATTAATCAACAATTAGTAAATCCTGGTTTAGAAAGGCGTGTAGACACGTGAAATATAATTGTTATCTAAAATTACATCGTTGAAAATAGCGTCTTTCCCCAATTTTGCTTTATTTATTTTCGCTAGCAAGATATATATATATATATATATATATATATATATATATATATATATATATATATTGTCACGTAGAAATCACCCCAAAGTAAAATCTTAAATAAAGAGAAAATTAGATATAAAAGAAAAATAAGTAAATAAATAAAAACAGAAATTTAACCCAATGCTTCCGACTCGCGAGCGAATATATTCTATGATCAGCCATACACCTCCTCTTCTCTTCACAAATTCTTTCCCTCTTTATCTCCTCTTCCACCCACAAGCCAAGGGCCCGTGAACTTTGAAGTGACCCGACGCGAGAATGACCTGGTTCCAAGATTTCGCAGCTATCGGGCGTTTGACTATGAGTGAATCCCAGGCACCATCAGGATCTCCTGCTGCGATTCACGTGATCGGGGCGCACGGAGCATGTGTTGAACTTTTGGCCATCACACAAGCACTGCGTGATTTGCGCCCTATCCTCCTGCGTACCCGGTCAAGGACGAAGGGAACCCACGTGACTGTCTTTGAGGACAGCGGAAATCTAAAAAAGGATTTTCAGTTTCCCTCTGACCAGCGGCAGTTGAACGTCGCTGGGCAAAAATCGTCAGACCGCCCACCGAGGTGAAGAAGACAGCAAAGTCTGTCGACTAGGGGTGAAATGCCTGCTATGAAACTGATCAACCCAACGAAACGCCTGTACGAGATGCTGTGGACCCTCGAACCCTTGTGAAAAGAAAAGAAATCCAGGAAAATTGCCGGCCGGCCAAAATGTTGTTTTAGCATCAGAACTCTCGCTTCGGCGAATCAGAAGTTCACGGGCCCTTGGCTCGTGGGTGGAAGAGTAGAGAAAGAGAGAAAGAATTTGTGAAGAGAAAAGGAGGTGTATGGCTGATCATAGAATATATTCACTCGCGAGTTGGAAGCATTGCTTAAATTTCTGTTTTTATTTATTTATTTATTTTTCTTTTATTTAAGATTTTACTTTGGGGTGCTTTTTAGCCTAACGCCTATATGGTTAATGAAATCGTGGCTACATGTGACTATATATATATATATATATATATATATATATATATATATATATATATATATATATATATATATCTGATATTGAGCGCTTTCTAATAAGTACCGCGCATATAATATATAAATAATTATGCATATATATATTTATTTATATTTATATACACTTTTTCACACACACACCCACATATATATATATATATATATATATATATATATATATATATATATATATATATATATATAGGTGTGTCAAAAGTACTTTTGACAAACCTTGGGGAACGATCGTGACACCAAATTAAAGTAAAATGTCAAGAAAGACATGCCCAAAGGCTATCGTTGTACTTCAAAACAACAACTTATAACAGATATTAAAAATGTCCTACGCAATGTTTATACACACGCATGCACACGTCGGATCATTGACTTGCGGACCCTTTCAAATACTCGCACATGGTTTTGCAGGCGCCTCTCACACACGACTCTTTCTTTCTCCCGGCACTTTGTAAGGCATGAAACTTGCCAAGAAATTTGTATATTTGCTACCACCCCGGGTCAGGGTGGACCTGGGAACACCAGCGATTAAGAGGTGGTTCCACGCTCCTCAAAACGTCCTGATCAGAGGCCTTGCTGTTGGACGTAGTTTATCTTCTTATCCAAGTCGTGGATGTAGTTTAACGTCTTACCCAGGACGCGGATGTAGTTTAACGTCTTACCCAGGACGCGGACGTAGTTTATCGTCTTACCCAGGACGGTGTGTAAGATGTAAAATCAGTGAGTTATGCGCCATGTGTGATACACGCTTAGGCGATCATGTATCTTTCGATACATGACTGATGAGACAGATTTTTCCCGCAGCAGGTTGCCATTTCTTTCTGCGGTAGACCAGTTGCTATCCAAGGCTATAGAACCCAGTCTGTCCTGCTATTTACTCATAGCTGGAGGGAGAAGAATAGGATTCATACCTTTCCCAAGGGTATTAGCACGTAAGTGAATGTAATGGTTGCGACTGGAATTCGAACTCGGCTCTCCGATTCCTCAATCCGTGCTTCCTAGTCAGTTATGTGCCATGCGTGGTACAGACTTAGGCGATCATGTATCTGTCGATATATGACTGACGAGGCAGATTTTTTTTTCCAAAAGTAGCCTACCATTTCTCTCTGTGGTATATCAGTTGCGATTCAAGTCTATAGAACCTGGTCTGTTCTGCACTGTACTCGTCGTTTTGGCGGAGGGAGAAGAAGAGGATTCATACCTTTCCCAAGGGTATTAGCATAAAATGTATATTAACCGAAAAAAGTGAAGATGGCGAGTGAAAAATCTTTAATCAAAGACGCGTTTCGCCGGAGAAAAAAAAACTTAGCTTATGTTCTCATTGCCGTCGTCAGTTAGTTGTCTAAGTTATTCCAACTGATGACCCCAATGAGAACATAAACTAAGCTTTTACTCTGACGAAACACGTCTTCGATTAAAAATTTTTCCATGAATCCTATTCTTCTCCCTCCAGCTATGAGTAAATAGCAGGACGGACTGGGTTCTATAGCCTTGGATGGCAACTGGTCTACCGCAGAAAGAAATGGCAACCTGCTGCGGGAAAAAAATCTGCCTCATCAGTCATGTATCGAAAGATACATGATCGCCTAAGCGTGTATCACACATGGCGCATAACTCACTGATTTTACATCTTACACACCGTCCTGGGTAAGACGATAAACTACGTCCGCGTCCTGGGTAAGACGTTAAACTACATCCGCGTCCTGGGTAAGACGTTAAACTACATCCACGACTTGGATAAGAAGATAAACTACGTCTCGCCATCATCATTTTTTTTTTTATGGCTATTATTTCTTCCATCTTAATTTCAGTTGCTTTTCATCGTACCGAATGTTTGTTGTTTTCCGTAATGAACTGTTATTGCTCACAAAGAACAGAATTTTCTGGGCGCTATTTTCGATAGATCTATTTTAACCAGCGACTGTTTCTTTCTCTCGACGCTCAGTAAAACATGAAATTTGCCAAGAACTTTGTATATTTGTAGTTCGTGACTTAGTCAGAATACACATTAGAAAGCCTAATTATGCATAGATATACTCGTTTGGAAACCAGACAAGAATGTCTAAGAATTTTCTTTCGAAGACTGGATATTCTAAAGTTTTTACAAAAGGTCAGTGTCTGTGCTTATGAAATACTAACCTTTTCTAAGATGCCAGAGAGACATAAAGCTAAGTAAAACAGAGGTGAAAGAAAAGAAAAAAGGTACCCTTGTCTGTTATGACCTCAAATTCATTTTATCCAAGACCTATCTCCATCCTCTGTTACGTAAAACGCCATTATCCACACGCTGTCCTCATGCAAAGTTTGCCTCTTTTAATACATTAACTCCTCCTGGTTGGCAGTTTTTATTACGACGCCGTCTGTAAGTTATCAGGTTTAGGTGGTCTCCGTATCAAGGCTATACGATCACGAGTTTTCTTTAAGTTTTTATTTTAGCGAAAATAACCGGTACCTGACACCATTTTTTTTTTTAGCGCAACCTCTATGGGTTATTTAATAACGAAATCTAAATATTTAGTATACAACTTTTTCTTGCAATACGATACGAGTCTTACTGATTAACACATACTCGTCCACCGCAAGGAAAGTTGGCTCCCTGAGCCGCGCCAGGAAGTTTTTCTCCCCGGAGTCGATCCTCCAGATCTACAAATCAACAATTCGCCCTTGCATGGAGTATTGCTGCCATATATGGTCTGGTGCCCCTTCTGTTTGCCTCGGGGTTCTTGATAGGCTCCAGAGGCGGATATGCAATATAATTGGCCCTGATCTGGCATCTCGTCTACAGTCACTTTCTCATAGACGCGCCGTCGCCTCTCTCTGCCCGTTCTACAAATACTTACATGGAAATTGCTCCGAGGAGCTGCATTCGCTGGTTCCCAGACGTCATGAGTTCCAGCGCCCTACGAGGCTGGCATCCCGGTCTCACCCCTTCACTGTCGAAACTCTTAAATATAGCCGTCTCTTCTACTCTAATAGCTTCATGTCTCGCACCTCTCACCTGTGGAACTCCCTTCCCTATTCCTGTTTCCCTGTGAGCTATAATCTCC
>CAHIKZ030004539.1:300000-302500 GCA_903632075.3 Acanthosepion pharaonis
GAGTCTCAGTAGCTATTACTGAGAAAATAGCTAATCATGAAAGTTCAGTGTCTGCTGAATATATATATATATATATATATATATATATATATATATATATATATATATATATATATATATATATATAATTATGAATGATTCATGAATTTATAAATTATAATTTGCACCTTTAATTGAAATTAAAATAACTGATCCAACGTGCAACTTTCGGTTAATTAGTGTGAAATTCCTGTAATTATTGAACAATATAATCCATGCCACATTGACGGAAAACCTACCAGTAAAAAAGAATTCTCTTTTGTACAAAAACGCACAACTTTAAAATCTAAATATCAAACTCAGCGTTGCGACCGCACGTTCCAAAACAATAACACATTTCTCATAGCATTTTTTTCGGATTACATCTCTATTTTCGTTGTCCTCTTATTACTGAGAAGTAAAAACAAGAACAAAATCTACTTCCATACCTGAGGATGTCTGTAGGAACAGAAAAAATTCAAAGACCTTATGCAAGTGGAATTTATAAACAGGGATCATATCATTCATATACAGGTTCGGGGTTGATGTATCTTATTTATATTGTTTGCGAAGATGTATTCTCGCCATTTAAATCATTAACCTCTATATTTGTTTTTTGTCAGGGTTTCAATTCTCGGTAGTGGATGCGCACTGCTGATGAGTCCCAAATATAGGACGAAACGGACGTCCAGTGCTTTCTGCCATTCTGTTGAGGTTTCTTTCAGACTCGATGAATTACTTATTATATATATATATATATATATATATATATATATATATATATATATATATATATATATATATGAACTGGAGGCAAGGATTATGGCAGAATTCCCCAGCTTAAAGAAGGGGACCGCCCAGAAGAGTTGCAGGAGATTCCGAAGTCGTCTGGGGGCCGTGATTGACACCAATTTTGATTTTATTGAATAAATTTAGTATTTACTATTTCAAGTTATTTTTGTGTAATTTTGGTCAATATATCTACTAAAATGAGATGTTGGTGTTATTTTCATTTTTACGAATGAATAATAGAAAAGTACAAAATATGACTGCAGGTTGGTTGAACAGACACGCGACAGGATGTTTCCCTGATCACCACAATCTTCATCTCTTCAAGGCACTTGATGTAGGCCTCCGTGTTGGGTCTGAGGGAAGATGAATGGAGGCATAACGTCGTCAATAGTGGTAACTCCAAACACCTTCGTAATCACCCTCAGACTCATCCAACTCTTTCCGAATCCTCTGCACTGTTGTCAGATTGACACCCAAACAATCTGAAATGTTTGTATTGGAGCTTCAGGCAGTACAAAATGCGTTTCCAAATTTCTGGCGAAGTGAATTGCATCATAGTGCTCTTTTTCTCTTAGGGGCTGCCCGACTGATTCTACAACAATGTGTAGTCAACAAAATAAAAATATACAACGCGCATGCGCGAAATGAAATTATGAAATGGCGACAATTTGCCCACCGCACCTTGTATTATTACTATTAGAACTTGAATGAAAATTTGAGTACTTGTGTTTATACACAGCTGAAAAAATTAGTCGTACAAAATTAATAATGGCTGACATGTCTTCATCTGAGAAAAACAAAACAAAAAAACAAAAACAAAACAAAACAAGAGGTTATTACAACGAGGGTAAGTCAAAAATTATCCGTACTTTCGCCATAACATATCTTTAGTTTTTCCACTTTGTCTTCAACAAGGGTCACAGTGGACTCATGGATAGCGACTCGGATCGAGGAATCGGAGAGCCGAGTTCGAATTCCAGAATAGACTTGAAAAAATGGCAACCTACCGCGGGAAAAAATCTGACCCCCCAGCTATGGGTAAATAGCAGGACAGACAGCCTTCTATTCTGTTCTATAGCATTGGATGGCAACTGGTCTACCGCTGATGAAATGGCAACCTAATGCAGGAAAATAATCTGCCTCGTCCGTCATGTATCGAAAGATACATGATCGCCTAAGCGTGTATCACACATGGCACTGAAACTGTCATGCTTGACTACTGCGGTATCGAAATTTGAGCTTGATCGCGCCAGTTTTATGGATGCCGTTACAGTGTAAACATGGCCACTCCGCTAGCAGTGTGCATCAAGATGTATAATATCTTTCTTTTCTTCTTTTTTTTTAAATTTTTATCAAGGGTTCGGACCATTATGGATTCCTCTAATCCTATAAGCTCTAGGTTTCAACCCTTTCTAGTCCATATGTTAAAAATAGAACTGGGAACTTGCTTAGGTGGTCATGCGCGTTATGACCCTACGAGTACAACCGGACATGATGATGATTAAAAAAATAAATGCCAGTCAAGAATTAATAATGGCTGACAATGTGTCATCTAATTTTTCAAGATAATAACGATTAACGGGGCGGATGTCACTTAATAAAAAAAAATCAAGATATTATTAATAGCTACACAATGACAATCTGAATAGTTGCGATGACAAGAGGCTTAAAATTGAGATAAAGGGTGTCC
>CAHIKZ030004539.1:307500-320000 GCA_903632075.3 Acanthosepion pharaonis
GAAGCAAGATTAAAATTGCATATGGACGTATAGAATATTTTTATAGTTTGTCTTTGTATTTTTTTGTAAATAAATCTGAAGATGAGTATTTTTATTTTATTTTAATAATTGAAAGATTTTTTTTTTCTTTTGCATAAAACAATTAATTTATTGCAGGGGTTCCTCGAGCCACTGGACTGTTTCCGTGTGGTTCCGCTCCAGCAAAAAGGTTGAAAACCACTGGCCTATACTATTTCTCGATACCAATCACTCGACGGATTACTATTCGGCGATTACTATTCAAACTAGTATTACTAGTGCATGTACTATATTGAAGCATTTACTACTATAGTGTGTTCCAATAACTTGGACCGATTTTAAATGTGAATAGCGATCCGAATAGTAATAGAGGGTATAACAGAAATAAAGATCCAAATAGTAATAGAGGATAGGCTAGAAATGGCGATCATATAGATTTTTATTTTTTTGCATAAGACAATTAATTTATTGCAGGAGTTCCTCGAGTCACTGGAATGTTTCCGTGTGGTTCCGCTCCAGCAAAAAGGTTGAAAACCACTGGTCTACGTCAACTTGTTTGTCACGGACAGAGTATTGACCGAAAAGCGGTTTATTTTACCATTGTTTCTGTATCTGGTCGGTTGCATTTGTCTTTGCTTTCATTTTTTAAGTATTTTGTAGCTTCAGTATATGCTTTAGTTGTATTTCTTCGCCCATTTGAAACTCCATTTTGAACTTGTTGGCTTCCTTTATTACTGAATAAAGTCGCTTACTACTTTTATCTTATCTTTATTATTATTACTATTGTTATTATTTTTTTTCGCCGTCTTTCCTTTCATTGCTGTTTTCCTTCTACAATTGTACCGCTCACTCAAGTCACACTGACATTATGTTTTCGTCTCCCAGAATTCTTCGCAGTATCTTTTCCCACCACCCCCGCTCGCCCAATAACAAAAGACAACCCCGCCCCTAGCAGCTAAAGCCTGAAACAGAAAATATAGGAAAGTTGGAAGAAATAAACTCTCATTGAGTCACTGGTACAATAACAATGACAATCGAAAGATGTCGATGACGCGAGAGACGAGAGACAAAAGTCGAAGAGAGAAAAAAAAAAATGCAAGTAACAAAAACAAAACAACAAAAAAGAAAATTTAAAAAGAAAACTCATGGAAAATACAGAATTACTTTTCTTTCTTTATCTGTTTTTTTTTTTTTTTTCTTTGCATCAGTGCAGTACAAAAACATCCCATAATGCACCGGAGAAGAAACGGAAGTTCTCTGACTGATATGCGCATGTACACACACCAATACCGGTCATACGTCAAGGAGACAGAGACGGTTCTGACATATCTTCTATTTGTTTTTCTTTTAATTTTTGTTTTTCGAGTGTGGGGGGAATTTTTTTTTCTCCATATTTTTGTCCTGTCAGTCGTTTTATCTTTATTTTACATATACTTTTTCAGCCTTACATCTGGAAAGAAGGCAAAAAGTAGCTTGTCTGCGATTTGCTTTTCCGTTTCTGTTTATTAACGAATCGTCTAACCTCTAAGCTAATAGAGATATAATGGCAACCGTAGCAGAATATATATATATATATATATATATATATATATATATATATATATATATATATATATATAGCAGGCGCACGTCACTGACGGTTGCGCCTAGCGTGAAACAGACCTGACGCCTCTGAGTGTTGACTTCAATGTTCACTTTTTTATATATATATATATTTACATATGCTCTATCTTTAGCTCTATCTTGCCACTTTATCCCATAAATATAGCACACCTTAAAACTATATTTCTTCATATATATATATATATATATATATATTATAAATTAATTGATTTAAAATATGTTTTTTTTCGCTACACAGTTCTAACCATGTTTCAAAAATGGAAGCTAAAAAGCCCTGAATTTAATTTTTGTAATTAAATTAAAGACATTAGTTCCATTTCATCCTCAAGCGAATTTTGAGTAACTTTTAAAATTACTGGGTTTTAAAGACACAGTTAAAATCATAATTCATGTTTCCAAGATTACAGATGAATCCAATTTACTAGACGAGGGTTGTCTCGGTGTCTATATTTTAATGTACCGGTTATTGCTACGTTTTGGTAGTGGGTAGGGATGTATTTTTCAATAAATATATATATATATATATATATATATATATATATATATATATGAAATGAATTTAATTGAACAAGGTAACTAATAAAAAAAACAAAAACAGAATGTTCCTAACAACTGGAATGTAGAGAAACGCTATTTTCATAATTTGTAACTGAAAATAACGTCAGTTTTTGTCACGTGTTGAGAATATTGTCATTATATCTGTGTTGGTGTATTCAACCATTTTCTTTTGATTTTATGAATATTGTGTATATTTGTTTGTAAGAGCAATACTTTTGTTAAGAAAGGCATTTATAAAATAAGTTGCCAAAACTGTTCCTCCTAATATAGTGGAGAAACAAGTAGAAATGTAAAAAAACGCATTTATGAGCACAAAAGAGACCTCACAAAAAAAAAACTTAGCTAGTGCACTAGTCATACATAGAAATAAATTCAAACATAATGTTGATTTTAAAAATACTACACTCATAAAAAAAAGAAAATAACTCACTCAGATGGAAAATTCTAGAGAGTGCCGCCATTGAATATTACTCAAATATTAATCTACGCCCAGGTTTTTTCCCTATTTCACCTTTCTTAACAAAATTACGATATATATATATATATATATATATATATATATATATATATATATATATTAAAAATATATTTTTTCGCTACATAAGATTTCTCATGACAAAAAACAAGACCTGAAAACTTCAATATAATTATTAGAGTTAATTCAATATAATTAATAGAATTAAATGTGCTACTTTAATTCAATTTGTCTAATAGTTATATTGAAGTTTTCAGCCCTGTTTTTGAAACATTAGAACTCTTATGTAGCGGAAGAATCATATTTTTAAATAAATAATTATATATATATATATATATATATATATATATATATATATTAACCCAAAGTAATCATAAGGAGCCAGGCACACCTACCTACAAACCATAAAATATATATATATATATATATATATATATATATATATATATATATATATATCTTATATTATTATATTTTCCATGATATATATATATATATATATATATATATATATATATATATATATATATATTCGAGGTTACCCATCTTCTAGGGCGGGTATCCAATCCCTATTGCAGACGCTTGCTCAGGCGCATTTGTGTTGGTTCAACACTCACCTAGCCCACCTGAGCAGAACGTAGTTACAGCATGATCAACAATTTGAACAAGGCCAGCATGCTCAACCCTTCGGCCACGATGACTAGCACACCTATCGACAGTACCCAAGGCTTGGGTCAAATCGTGCTATGGTTTTCAATCACTTTCCTTCAAAAATCTATATCTGGCAATATTATTTTTTCTTCGAAACTGTATCGCTGGTAATATTTAAAAAAAAAATGTATAGCTGTTAATTTTTTTTTTCAAAAATGTATTGCTGGTAATTATGTATTGCTGGTAATAATTTTTCCTCCAAATTTTATTCCAGTTATTAAAACCTATTTGACACTTTTATAGGTGGAGTAATGGATAGCGGCTTGGATTGCGGAATCGGTGAGCTGAGTTCGAATTCCATTCGCATCCATTGCATTCACTTACGTTCTAATAACCTTGGGAAAGGTATGAATCTTCTTCTTCTCCCACCGGCTATGGGTAAATAGCAGAACATCCTGGGTTCTACAGCATTGGATGGCAACTGGTCTATCGCAGAAAGAAATGCCAACCTACTGCTGGAAAAAATCTGCCTCGTCAGTCATGTATCGAAAGATCGCCTAAGGGTGTATTATGCATGGCACGGTGGAGTAATGGATAGCGGCTAGGGTTAGGAATCGAAAAGCCGAGTTCGAATTGTTGTGACCCTAACAGGTGCTACCACCTTGGGTCAGGGTGGACCTGGAAACACCAGCAATTAAAAGGTGGTTCCATGCTCATCAAAGCCTCCTGATCAGAGGCTTTGCTGCTGGACGTAGTTTATCGTCTTACCCAGGACGCGGATGTAGTTTATCGTCAAACTCAGGACGTAAGAATAACCAGAATTGACAGTATATAGCAAAGGCCATTGCATTTAAATTTTTGAAGATTTAAAGTTGCCTGTAAAGCAGGGAGCCGGAAAAGAGTTCCACAAGCGAGACGTGTGGGAAAAGAAACTGTTTGCATAGAACTTACGGTTACATATAGCCATTTAAACTTTAAAATGAAGAGACCTTGCCACCAATAAACGATCACCATTATCAACTTTAATTTTGAAAGAAATATCCTCGTATATTTCGAAACGCTCGATTTCAAATTTAAATATACGTGTATCGTATGAATGTCCTCAAGCTCTGGCAAGAGATCACGTAGAACCACGCGTCTTTGATTCAAGGATCTGGTCAAAAAACACCTTGCTGAGGACAGAAGGATCAATCCGATCAATTGGGAGACGGAGGCTGCAAAACGGACCAAATGGAGAAGAGCAGTACACAAAAAAAAAAAAAAAAAAAAAAGTTTGAAAAGACCAGAAGACAAATAGAAATGTTATGGTAATTTACCAACGCACGCCTGGGCACTCCCGGCTATAAATAGGAGCAGGTACTGCCTATTGGAGAGGGATGTTTCCAGCAGTCAGCTCTGACAGTCGGACCGAACATTCTTGCTGTAACACTCTCGTTAGTATATGTTTGTATCACTGTTTCTGTTAATATCAGGTCATCCCATAAGTTCTGTCCGAGTTTTCAATAAAGAAAACAAGTGACCAAATGTTATATTTAATTACAGATTCAATCAACAATGTATTTTCCCTGATTATCTATGACTTCTTTCCATCTATTAACAAGCTTACTAATTCCATTACTGTAAAATTCTTTTGGCTTTCATTCGAAGAACTCACAAATGTCAGTTTTAACCTCTTCCTGTATTACAAAAGCTGTTTCTTCCAAATGATTCTGTAAGCTACGAAACAAATGGTAGTCTGAAGGAACAAGATCTGGAGAATAAGGTGGATGAGGAATTTTCTCACAACCAAGTTCTTCGATCTTTTGTGGCGTGATTCTTGCTGTGTGGGGTCGCGCATTGTCCTGATGAAACATCACCTCTTTTCGATTCACTAGAGCAGGTCTTTTTTTCCTCAAAGCTTGGTTCAAACACTCTAATTGCTGACAGTATATTTGAGCATTAATTGTTGCATTAGGTGGAAAGAATTCAAAGTGGATTATTTCTTGGCGATCCCACCAGATTGAAAGAAGAACGTTTTGCCCATGAAGTTCCCTTCTCGGCTGTGGCTGGGGTCCTTCCCCTTTACCAAGCCACTGTCTACGACGCTTAACATTTCGATAAAAGATCCATTTTTCATCGCCAATCACAAGTCTATCCAAAAAAGGTGAAACAAGTTGGCGAGAATGGAGAGAAGAGCAGATGTCAACTCGGGATTTGAGGTTGTTTTCAGACAATTCATGAGGCACCCATTTTCCAAGTTTAGGAACTTTTCCAAGTTGTTGAAGATGACGATGCATTCTCTGCCGTATTGTTATTATATAGAATTTCTGCAGTTTAAATCGTTTCCAACGAAATATTTCCTTTATGTTCTTAATATTTCGCTTTGAATTTAAACGACATGTTCTATGATTCTGATGTACCTTAGAATTTCGCTGTCATATGTAGTCATCTTTGAAAAAACTTCCCGGAGTGTTAAATTTGGTAAATTACTATCAAAGATAACGGAACGAAAAAGAATCTAGCAACACTAACAAAATCGGAAAAAAAATAATAATAAAATTCCAAGAACGTCAGAAAGAGATTTGAGAAAAATGGAAAAAATAACCTTCCAAAAAATAACCTACCATTTCTTTCTTTCTTTCTTTCTTTCTTTCTTTCTTTCTTTCTTTTCCATTATAACCCTTTCTTTCTTTATTTATTTCTTTCTTTCTTTCTATTATGTGTTTGTTTGTTTGTTTCTTTCTTTCTTTATATCTATATTTTGTTTCTTGCTTTCTTTCTTTCTTTCTTTCTTTCTTTCTTTCTTTCTTTCTTTTTCTTTTCTTTCTTTTTCCCATTATAATCTTTTCTTTCTTTCTCTCTATCTATTTTTTGTTTCTTTCTTTCATTCTTACTTTCTTTTCACCATAACTTTTCTTCCTTGTCTTCCATTTCTATCCCATTCTTTCTTCCTTTTTTCTTTCTTTCTTTCTTTCTTTCTTTCTTTCTTTCTTTCTTACTTTCTTTCTTTCTTTCTTTCTTTCACCATAACTTTTTGTTCCATTCTTTCTATGGTCTTTCCTTTCTTTCTTTCTTTCTTTCTTTTTTTCTTTCTTTCTTTCTTTTTTCACCATAACTGTTCTTCCTTTTCTTCCATTTCTATCCCATTCTTTCTTTCTTTCTTTCTTTCCTTCTTTCTTTCTTTCTTTCTTTCTTTCTTTCTTTCTTTCTTTCTTTCTTTTCACCATGACTTTTCTTCCTTTTCTTCCATTTCTATACCATTCTTTCTTCCTTTTTTCTTTCTTTCTTTCTTTCTTTCTTTCTTTCTTTTTTCTTTCTTTCTTTCTTTCACCATAACTTTTCTTCCATTCTTTCTATGGTCTTTCCTTTCTTTCATTCTTTCTTTCTTTCTTTTTTCACCATAACTTTTCTTCCTTTTCTTCCATTTCTATCCCATTCTTTCTTTCTTTCTTTCTTTCTTTACTTCTTTCTTTCTTTCTTTCAATCTTTTCACCATGACTTTTCTTCCTTTTCTTCCATTTCTATCCCATTCTTTCTTTCTTTCTTTCTTTCTTTACTTCTTTCTTTCTTTCTTTCAATCTTTTCACCATGACTTTTCTTCCTTTTCTTCCATTTCTATCCCATTATTTCTTTCTTTCTTTTTTCTTTCTTTCTTTCTTTCTTTCTTTCTTTCTTTCTTTCTTTCACCATAACTTTTTCTTCCATTCTTTCTATCGTCTTTCCTTTCTTTCTTTCTTTCTTTCTTTCTTTCTTTCTTTCTTTCTTTCTTTGATTATTTGCTTCTGGCGCTTTCATTCTTTCTTTCTCCTTTTTTACTTGTTCATTCTTTCTTTCTTTTTTCTTTCTTTTTGTCTTTCTTTCTTTGTTCGTCTTTTTTTCTATTTCTTTTTCTATCGCTGTCCTTTTTTCCTCTCCGCATACGACTTTCTTTCTTTTTTCTTTTTTACTTGTCCTTCTTTCTTTCTTTCTTTCTTTCTTTCTTTCTTTCTTTCTTTCTTTCTTTGATCTTTTGCTTCTTACGTTTTCATTCTTTCTTTCTCCTTTTTACTTGTTCGTTCTTTCTTTTTTTCTTTCTTTCTTTCTCCGCTCATTAGCTTTTATGCTTTCATTCTTCCTTTCTCCTTTTGTGCTTATTCTTTCTTTCTTTCTTTCTTTCTTTCTTTCTTTCTTTCTTTCTTTCTTTCTTTGATCTTTTGCTTCTTACGCTTTCATTCTTTCTTTCTCCTTTTTACTTGTTCGTTCTTTCTTTCTTTCTTTCTTTCTTTCTTTCTTTTTTTCTTTCTTTCTTTCTCCGCTCATTAGCTTTTATGCTTTCATTCTTCCTTTCTCCTTTTGTGCTTATTCTTTCTTTCTTTCTTTCTTTCTTTCATTCTTTCTTTCTTTCTTTCTTTCTAAATTCTCTCACTTTCTTTCTGTCTTTAGTTTTATCATTCTTTCTTTTGTCCTTTCTTTCTTTCTAATTTATCTCATTTCTTTCTTTCTTTTTCTTACACGTTTGTACTGATACAAAAAATATGGCAGAATTAATAAATTTACATATATTTTCTTTCTTTCTCGTTTTTCTTTCTTTCTTTCTTTCTTCCTTCCTTCCTTTCTTTCTTTCTATCTTTCTATCTTTCTAAATTATTTGTGTCTTTCCTTCTAAATCATCTCTTTCTTTCTTTCTTTTTCAGAATATTCTAATTTATATACCTACCTTACTCTAAGACGCCTCTTTCTCATTATCTATTTTTGTAATTTGCTTATGTTTATAAATCACACGCCATAATGTCTACGAAATATTAGGAACATTGTCTCAAGACATGAAAGCAGCCAAACTACCAGTTTTAATCAGTAAGACATACGTATAAATTACACCATAATTTATTCGTAAGTGTGTTTGTGAATAGGTGTAGGTTTCCCCGTCCAATAGATATTATGTTTGTTGTTTTTTCGCATCTTGATTAAGGAACGTTTTTACTTACCGTTTGTCTTAGATAAACATATGTTAGAATCTTTAAGAATGCATTCTTTAAAGATTCATGATGTAATATAACGTTTATAGTCTGTTTATAGTGGATAATATTCCCATTAGTAGGCACGAGAAGGACTTCCTTCGTAAAGAATTATGTTTTTCGTTTGTTTTGTTTTTTTTTTTTTAATTAGGGTTGCCTTCGTAATAAAATCAAAGTTATGGCTAGTTTTCTTCCTGTTACGGGAGAGTGTGAATCGTTTGCTAAAACGTAAATCTGTTTTTATGTTCGCAGATACGGGCTTTTAGATCTCGTGATATCAGTCCGACACAAATTCTTTTACATTGTAAACAAGTTATTTGATAAATACCGGCATACAAATTGGTTCTTGATTAATTGTTCTTCCTTAATATATCTCCGATTGGCTTGGAAGATCCTAGTATTAGGGCTAGCTAATTTCTTTACAAGTGGAGTAGAAAGAGTGTTAAAGATATGATTATGAAATTTGTTGTTGTTGCCGATTTTAGGAATGCTATTGGTGTTGTCTTTTTAAATTTCTATTTTAAAAACCCTGTATAATTCCAGTAAGATATCTTTAATCATTTTTAAGATACAACGGTTTAGAGCTTAATCTAACAATTGAACAATTTTGGTGATACACGATTTTAATTTTTGGCACGTGAGAGAAGAGTTTCAACTATGACAGTCCAAAGAGCAGTGAAAAAAGACTTGAAAATAAAATCGTACTTGAGGCAGCTTGCTACTCTAAAACAAAAAGTTAAAACTTTAGAGGGGGCTAAGACCCTCTTGAATACGATGGAAAAAGATCCTGAAACAATAAATATATATATATATATATATATATATATATATATATATATATATATATATATATATATTAACTTAATTTCAATCCTTTGTGAGCTTCTGAACATTAGGTATGATTAATTAATGATAAACATGTCATTTTCGTTTATGATCGATGATCGATTATATCATGATTCTTCTGTTAAGTTTGGAAAGTAATTATACGACCTTATTGCCTTATAGCCTAATAGTGCTATAAAATCTCATACAATTCCAGTAAGATATCTTTAATCATTTCTAAGATACAACGTTTTAGTGCTTAATCTAAGACAATTTTACTGTTACACCCACCCGGCATATATATATATCTATATATATATATATATATATATATATATGGAGATAGATAGATAGATAGATAGAGAGAGAGAGAGAGAGAGAGAGAGAGAGAGAGAGGGAGAGATCTGCATCATCAAAACTTGCTTTAAACTTCCTGGATACATTTGTTTTCAATTTGTTCGGCTAGCTTTAAGGTCAAAAAAGTATACCGAATGTTAATAAATTTTAAAATTCCCAAGCTCTGAGAATTACCCACCTTGCCAGAAAATGCTTTAAAAGTACCACAAACGACAAATTCCTGTATCGCCCAAGTTTTACCAGATATTAATCAGATAAACATTTTACGGTCAGTCATTAAATATATTCCTCTTATAAATACAAGATTTTTTCTCTCATTGGGCGCTTCATACTTTCGTGTCACATTTAAGCTACGCTTAAAATCACTGTGAGAATATTTGGAAAGTCATAGCTTCAGTGGTTCATCAATAATTTCATTGTAAAATCATTGACTTGCATTCAAAAATTATGGTTTAGACTATTTTATTTTACGGCATATCAAACTCAATGAGTTATTTAATGCCGGCAACATTTTTAGGATAGGTTCGTATGAATAGAATATGTATTCTTTGGTTTAGATTGGTTTGGTTTATTTTGTTTTACGGTATATCAATCTCAATGGGTTATTTAATGCCGACAACATTTTTAGGATAGATTCGTATGAATAGAATATGTATTCTTTGGTTTAGATTGGTTTGGTTTATTTTGTTTTACGGCATATCAAGCTCAATGGGTTATTTAATGCCGACAACATTTTTAGGATAGATTCGTATGAATAGAATATGTATTCTTTGGTTTAAATTGGTTTGGTTTATTTTGTTTTACGGTATATCAATCTCAATGGGTTATTTAATGCCGACAACATTTTTAGGATAGATTCGTATGAATAGAATATGTATTCTTTGGTTTAGATTGGTTTGGTTTATTTTGTTTTATGGTATATCAACCTCAATGGGTTATTTAATGCCGACAACATTTTTAGGATAGATTCGTATGAATAGAATATGTATTCTTTGGTTTAAATTGGTTTGGTTTATTTTGTTTTACGGTATATCAACCTCAATGGGTTATTTAATGCCGACAACATTTTTAGGATAGATTCGTATGAATAGAATATGTATTCTTTGGTTTAGATTGGTTTGATTTATTTTGTTTTACGGCATATCAACCTCAATGGGTCATTTAATGCCGACAACATTTTTAGGATAGATTCGTATGAATAGAATATGTATTCTTTGGTTTAGATTGGTTTGGTTTATTTTGTTTTATGATATATCAACCTCAATGGGTCATTTAATGCCAACAACATTATTAGGATAGATTCGTATGAATAGAATATGTATTGGTTTGGTTTATTTTGTTTTACGACATATCAACCTAAGTATCTAAATAAATGTGTCCTTTTTCCCCCCCTCTCTCTATTTATCTATCTGTTTGTATATATATATATATATATATATATATATATATATGACTATATCTATCTATCTATATATCTATCTATCTATATATATATATATATATATATATATATATATATATATATATATATATATATATATATAAGAGAGAGAGAGAGATAGAGAGAGAGTTAAGATTATGAAAAACTTGGTAATCTGTAATGGTAATCCCAAGGAGAATGAATAGGGCTCTGGTGAAATAAATTATTATGATGGAACCTTAAAGTGGTCTGTTTTTCTTTAAAGTCATTTATAGAGTCTAGACGAATCCTCAACAGAATACAGAAAGCATTGGACAGCCGTTTCGTCCTATTTAGGACCCATCAGCAGTGCGCATCCACTACCGTGAATCGAACCCGGATCGTTATGATACGACGCAAGCGTTATACCACCGGACCAACGTTAACGAAGACTCGATATAACGCCGCTACTCACTAAGTCACCAAGGCTCGTTGGTCCAGTGTCTCGTAACGGTCTGGGTTAGCCCAAACACTTTGAAATGTTCGTATTTGGCCTTCCAATCTGGGTTCATAGGATTCAGAAAGATTTCGATGACTGATTACGGATGCACGGCAGCTTGGAAAACTCACTTTGATTGTTCTGATGAGAAAAGAACTCCCGAATTTGTTAGTGTGGTCCTCGGACTCAACATGGAGGCCTACATCTACTACATTCAGGGGGTAGTACTGACCTGGGTCAAGAGGGTGGCTCCTGGAAGATCCTATATCTGACAACAGGAATCGGCACGATGCCACACAAGCAGGAGAACACAGTCATGGCTGTCAGACAATTTCGGTGACCACATCACCCCTTACATCTATCCACCTAACTCCCCAGACTTGCAACCCCCTTGATTATTATGTGTGGGTAAGAGTTGAGTGAGAGACTAACAAAACTCCTTGTAACACCAAAAATGAACTGAAGGCAAGGATTATGGCAGCATTCACCAACATAAACAAGGAGACCGTCCAGAAGAGTTGCAGGAGATTCCGAAGTCGTCTGGAGAATCGTGGTTGAAGCCAATGGCGATTTTATTAAATACATTTACACTCTCTAGTATGTGGAGATAATTTTTGTATAATTTTTGTATATATATATATATATATATATATATATATCTGTTAAAATGAGATGTCGGTGTTATTTTCATTTTTACTAACTTACATGACAATTTATCCATCGCAACCTGTATGTGTGTGTGTGGGTTTTTTTTTTGTTTCTTTGTATGTTCGTGTGTGTGTACGTGGATACAACTACATTTGCGTTGTGTTTATATATGCTTACTAAAATGATTGTGCTTGACTCTGTATGTGAGTGGAGGATTGTGTATATGTGAATATATGTGCGTTTTTATCTCTCGATTTCGCTATCTTTGTTTCAAGAGCGTATGATTTTAAAAGCGAGGCTCCAATAACCTTAATTCAATAAAATTGATTTTTTTTCCCAGTAAAATCGCCAAAATTCAATTAATTTCTTTATAAAAGCGAAAACCGTGTGAAATTTTCCATGGCGATACCTGTGGAAAGTCTTAATCGAGACTAATAGATCTAGAAAAAAAAAAAAACAGATCAATCAGAAATT
>CAHIKZ030004539.1:325000-327500 GCA_903632075.3 Acanthosepion pharaonis
CTTTAGTCATGGTATATAACTTTTTTTTTCATTTTTTTTCTTTCTTTTTTAATTTTAAAACACTCGTTGTTTCGCAAGTGAAATTTCTCGCTTAGAATTATATATATTTAAAACATTTAATGTATTGTACTTGTTAGACTAATTATAGTGTGGCATGAATAATTTTAATCTCTTTGTATCTAAGCGTAACATATATTTATCTGTTGTAGTGGTCGTAATTTTCGGAATTAGAGGAAAGCATTTTTGTAATGTTTATTTTGTTTCTCTTTGACCAGTGGCTCATTATCGCCGATTTGTTAATCTATTATTATTTATACTCAAAGATCCTTTTAGAACTTTTAGTATGAATTTTATTTCTTTACATTTTCTTATCTATAAATTGCAAAGTAACGCAATTTCAATTTTATTGAAAAGGCGTTCCCATTTATAACGTTATTTTGTTTCGTTTTTACTACTAGTCAGATTTGTATTATTATGTATCTCTCAAATTTTTTAAAACAA
This sequence comes from Acanthosepion pharaonis, assembly GCA_903632075.3. Classification (NCBI taxonomy): domain Eukaryota; kingdom Metazoa; phylum Mollusca; class Cephalopoda; order Sepiida; family Sepiidae; genus Acanthosepion; species Acanthosepion pharaonis. The sequence continues at coordinate 325,502 of CAHIKZ030004539.1, forward strand.
CAACAGCAATAATAATAATAATAATAATAATAATAATAATAATACTAGTAATAAATATTACTATTATTATAAAATTTTCTCTTATACTTTATAATAATTCAAACTTTGTAGCAATATATTGCACATTGATGACGATCTGCTTACTCCGACATCCTGTTCCATGCGTGTAGGTGGCAGTGCGTAGAAGTAGTACCTTTGTTACTCGGCTGCTGCATTTATTATCAAGATGGACGGGCAAAACTGGTCTTCACCCATCCCCTAAATCTCCACGTGCCAAACCATGTAAACCGCTTCAGCAGGCGAGCTAAATCACGTGAAATTGCCATCGAAAGACGCTGCATTCTTCTGTGCCATGGTAGTACCGGAGAGATATATCTCTGTGATAATAAAACCTGTGTGTTGTTCATTGAGTTCGTGGCAAATATTTACACCAACTCCTTGTTATCAGCATTTCCAATAAGTGTGACTGGTTCTGCACAAGCCTTCACCACTCTAAACATATCTTTTGTGTGGATAGTCTGCAGTTCAATTCTGTCTTCCTTCTTTGTTATTCCACCTGATCAACAAGTCCGTTGTCGAGAGAGTTAAGCCGACGGTGACTGAACTGAAAGACACTTATACGTCGAAAACGGCGGTACAATCCATCATATATATATATATATATATATATATATATATATATATATATATGTATTTATATATATGTGTGTTTCTGTGTGTCTGTGTGTGTCTGTGTGTGCTGAATCTTCCATTATCCCGCATACTTTTCTTCTCAAGGGTATTATCACGTAAGTGAATGCAATGGATTCGATTGAGATTCGAACTCGGCTCTCCGAGTCCCCAATTGTTGAAACTTGACTAATGCATGGAATAATAATGCAACACAAAATGTACTTAGAACAAAATGTATTGAAACAAGAAAGTGTACACAATATTTACATATAGTCTTTTGTGTATTCCTGGTAAGACCGTTCCTGGAGAATGTGTTGACTGAGTCGCAGTCGGGCAGAGTCTCTGGTTGAATCTCTTGATGCCTCCCTCTCTTCCCGGTACCAACCATATTTATATGGTCGGTACTCCACTATGCAAATTAGGTGGATCCTACCACAACACCAATCCAACCCAATATATATATATATATATATATATATATATATATATATATATATATATATATAAACATTTTTATGTTTAAAATTCTTTTATGGATACAAGTATTTAAGTAAATGCTCTGTTTATAGTAAACGTCATTTGTTTACATTTGGATACGCCATGAGCAGTTATGAATGTACGTGAGAGATTCATGGAAGACTGAAGTTTATAAGCAGTAAATTCGACCTTCTTAACCGAATGCTCGTCTGTGGCCAAATCGGTTAAAGGCACGTCAAGCTATATGACGGTTCCGCATAGGATACAGGTTCGAATCCTGTCGAAGGACGAATATTTTCTATGAAAATTTCTCGGACATTCAGGCCGGTAAATGTTATTTAATACTGTTTATCATAAACAAAACATTTACTTAAATACTTGTATCTATAAAAAGAATGTGTAAACATAAAAAATGTCTTTAAATGATTGTCGAACTTTGTCCATTTCATATATATATTCATTAAATGTAGTCGGTCTGATAAAATGAGTATGCCTATATTCATCGATGGATTTTTAAGGTCTTTTCCTAATTATTACTTTAATTTGCTCTGTGGCATATATTGAGCTCTCATATGGACTGAAAAGAGCTCTCTGGAATAACCCCTACAATTTACAATTTCGTATTATATATATATATATATATATATATATATATATATATACAGTAGTATATATAAGAAATATACTATTAATGTGTGCTATATTTATGGGATAAAGTGCTCAATATCAAAGTTAGAGCGTGTATATATATATATATGCATGTTTCATTAAAAACGACAGACAATTTACTACGGTTGAGCTTTTTATTTAATTTTCTTGTGTTCTGACAAGAGCTTTCTTTTCTGGACAA
>CAHIKZ030004539.1:335000-392500 GCA_903632075.3 Acanthosepion pharaonis
TTTATAATTATATATATATATATATATATATATATATATATATGATTTAGATAGAAAGATAGATATTGAAGAGAATGAAATGGATAGATAGATAGATAATTGAAGAGAATGAGATAGATAGATAGATAGATAGATAGATAGATAGATAGATAGATAGATAGATAGATAGATAGATAGATAGATAATTGAAATAATGGGGAACTGAGTTCAATGGAAAATATTTCACCACCCCTGGGATAAAAAAATAAAACAATTTAAAAAATAAAAACAGAAATAAATTCTCGTTATGGAAATTTCTTTATCACGTCGCAAAATATTAGACATGGCGTCGCACGGAAGATGACATCAATCAACAACCGTCATTGGGGGAAAAAAAAATTACACCCAAACTAATTATGTCAGATGTCTTCTCTAATCCTACCTTACCAAAAGACAATATGAAGGGCAGATGCCATTACTGGCCAAACCAATCGCAGTCGTTTTAACGAAATCGTCTTCTCTTCACCGATACGTTTGGCCGCAAATGAAAACGTCATATTTCAGAACGTATTCTTCGGTCCGATTTGGTCTCGCTAGAACAATTACGACATGAATAGTGAGTTCGATACTCACTGGGTTCTCCCTTACTTTCGGCCTTGTGCCACATCTAAGCTATGCTGGGAAAAATCACTATTCTTCCGTCCGATATTTGTACGAAGAGAATGGACAAAAAACCAAAACGAAAAACAAAGCAGTTGATGGGCCTGGTTTTTGCTTTCATTACAAGTTTTTTTTTTTTTTTCGAATGTGTTTTTTAGGGAGTGAGTTCAATCCCTACTGGGCTCTAATATCATTTTAACAATTATTACGCAAGTACACTATCTCTCTAATTCTTTACATTATCTATCTATCTATCTATCTATCTATCTATTTCAGTCTCTTCTATATCTATCTATCTATCTATCTATCTATCTATCTATCTATCTATCTCAGACGATTCAATATCTATCTATCTATCTATCTATTTATCTATCTATCTATCTATCTTAAATATGTATGCCTCTTACTATTTTATCTATCTAAATCTATCTGTCTCTTCTATATCCTCTATCTATCTATTATCTATCTATCTCAGACGATTCAATATCTATCTATCTATCTATCTATTTATCTATCTATCTATCTATAAATATATCTCTTCTATTTTTTATCTATCTATCTATCTATCTATTTCAGTCTCTTCTATATCTATCTATCTATCTATCTATCTATCTCAGACGATTCAATATCTATCTATCTATCTATCTATCTATTTATCTATCTATCTATCTTAAATATGTATGCCTCTTACTATTTTTATCTATCTATCTATATATCTATCTATCTATCTATCTATCTGATTCTGTTCATTTTCTATCTATCTATCTATCTATTTCAGTCTCTTCTATATCTATCTATCTATCTATCTATCTATCTATCTATCTATCTATCTCAGCCTCTTCCATTCTGTTTAATCTATCTATCTATTTCAGTCGCTTCAATATCTATCTATCTATCTATCTATCTATCTATCTATCTATCGATCTATCTATCTATCTATCTATCTATCTATCTATCTATCTATCTATCTATCTATCTATCTATCTATCTATTTCAGTCTCTTCTATATCTATCTATCTATCTATCTATCTATCTATCTATCTATCTATCTATCTATTTATTTATTTAACTTCTTTAGTTTCTTGAATTTATCTTCCATATTTCTATTTCATTTTCATCCATCCATCTATCTATCTCTCGGTCTCTCTCTCTCTCTCTCTCTCTCTCTCTATATATATATATATATATATATATATATATATATATATATATATTACCAAATCCGTAACATCATTCAATGTCAACTATCAGGTCGAACTACGGAACCAAACTATCGTTTAACTTGTATATTCCAGGTTTTTATTTTATATTTTCGGCTTTTAGCTTAGTTTAAGCATTGGCTTTCATTCTTACTATTTGTCTGTCTATCTATGTAGCTCTCACTCTGTCTCTGTCATTCTTCCTCTCTCTGTCCCCTACCTCTCTCTCTCTCTCTTTCTATATATACATATACATATATATATATATACATATGTACATACATATATATATATGTATATATATGAATTTTTGCAGTGCATTTAAAACCCAGTAATTTTAAAAAATAAGTTACTCCAAAATTCGCTTAGGATGAAATGGAACTAATGTCTTTAATTTAATTACAAAATTAAATTCGAAGCTTTTAGCTTCCATTTTTGAAACATGGTTAGTGTGTGGTAGGGATGAAAAGAAAATTATGTGTGGTAGGGATGAAGAAAAAATTAACAATATTAACTACGAACAAGGCCACAATATGCTAACCGTATTCGTTTGTTTTAAAACATCCTACACACACTAAGACATACACAGAACGCACACACACTCAATTCAGCTGAAAAATCGGATCATCCTTGATAATGGCTAAATTTATATCCGAAAGCGCTCGGAAATATAAAACAGTTGGACAGTTCTTACCCTTTGTCCAGAAAAGCTCTTGTTCGGACACAAGAAAAATTAAATAAAAAGCTTAACCGTAGTACCTTGTCTGTTGTTTTTAATGAAACATGCAATATATATATATATATATATATATATATATATATATATATATATATATATATATATATATATATATATATATATATATATATATTATATATCAATGTTAAGTTAACCGATTAAATAGCTCAAGTCCTGGTGCCTCCTCTCCTAATACTAAGTATGATTGAAAGAAATATTAAATAAACACTCTCTAAACTCGACCATGTCTCTCAAACCACTCCTCATTACCCCCTCTGTTAAGTTACAAAAACTTACACTACCCATCAAAAGTATGAATTTTCATTTCATTTCGTTTCGTTTCATCTTTTAAAAGTGCTATCTGATGATCCAAACTCTTTTAAAATGGCTCTGGTGAAATAAATTATTATAATGGAACCTTAAATTGGTCTGTTTATATATATATATATATATATATATATATATTATAAATTAATTGATTTGAATTAAATTAAAGACATTAGTTCCATTTCATCCTCCAGCGAATTTTGGAGTAACTTTTAAAATTACTGGGTTTTAAAGACACAGCTAAAATCATAATTCACGTTTCCAAACATACAGAGAAATCCACTTCCACTAGACAAGGGGTGTCTGCGTGTTCATTATATCTGTATTTTGATGTATCCGTTATTAGTTACGTTTTGGTAGGGGGTAGGGATTTATTTTTCAATGAATTCTGCCATCCGTTAAATGCATGTCGTCTGGATTTTTGAAAATTTTATTGTTAACGGCAAAAATTCTTACGGCATTTTTTTTTCCTATTTGTATATTTAAAACTTTTTTGGGTGTGTTTAGGTTAGAATACTTTTTATTTAACTACGATTTGAAATATTTTCACTTTTAATTTTTAATATACTATATTTCTTTTAAGAACAAGTAAAGGTAATTAGAATCCCTTCCAGTATGTAGAATTATTTTCACATCAAGTATAAGTATGTAAATTATTAGGTAACAATTTTTTTTTATATTTAAATATTATTTAAGTAAAATTTATGACAATGACGGCAAAAATAGCTACTTAATTTCACTGATTTAGTAAATTTTTATTTTTTATATAAACCTAGTAATATATTGTTTCTCATGTAAGTACAAAGGACATGGGTCATTCAAAAGCTTACATCTTCTAGCATTACATATTAATTTCATTTTACTGTAGGTGTTTTATTGGATTATTTTAATTGCGTGTAGTACTAAGAGGGAGGTCTTTAAGTTAGAAAACGTTTTATTTAATTACAATTTAAAAGAACTTTAGGTTAGAATTCATTTTATTTAACTACAATTTTAATTACAACTATTAATTACATATATATATGTATATAAAATATTAATTACATATATATATAAAATATCGCACATTGCTACCAGTTAGGAAAAATGTATAGTTACTGTTTATACACACACACACACACACACACACACACACACACACACTCGTGTGTATTTATGTATGTGAGTGCGTGTGTGTAATGTGAATATATATGCAACGACTTAGCATACAAAAAGAAATTTCCACTCATGTTTTGTAGCAATCCCAAATAAAATTTGCACATACTAAACAGAATAAAGGAAAAGTAATGAAAAAAGAACGATAAATTTCGTCATATATAATTTATATATTTTTATATATATATATTTATATATATTTAATTCAAATTCCACGTATCACCTCTCGTTGCAGCGCACAGATAACACCCACCCCCAACAACAACAACAGATCGACGCCGACTGACGATAAAAATCACGGTAGGAGCGAATCTCGTCTTGTTACTTTCAAATATGTTCCGCTATACCCTCACCATTATATATATATATATATATATATATATATATATATATATATATATATATATATATATATATGCATGCTCGAGATAGCGAAGGGTATATATATATCCGACACAATCTATATATATATATATATATATATATATATATATATATATATATATATATATATATGCGAGATGGTAAATTACATTGAAAGATATATCTATCTATCTATCTATCTATCTATATATATATATATATATATATATATATATATATATATCATTTGTGTGTATATATATATATATATGTACGTGTGTGTATATATCTTTAAATATATATATATATATATATATATATATATATACATCACAAGTAAACTTTTTCCACTTTGTCATACAATTTCACTATTATATATATATATATATATATATATATATATATATATATATATATATATATATATATATATGCACACTACAGATCAAAATTTGGAAGGACCACCCAAAATAGCATGTGATAAACTTGCTGAAGAGTGGGGCTTTCCATCTAAAAAAAGGATGTAATCAAACTTATACCTTGAGAAACTTTTGCAGCCAATACCAAACATGAGGATATTTTGACGTGAGTAAAATTTAATCATAAAATGTTTTTTTTTCTGTTTGTCATAATAAAAATCTGTATGTGTGTGTGTGTGTGTGTGTGTGTGTGTGTGTGTGTGTGTGTGTGTGTGTGTGTGTGTGTGTGTGTGTGTGTAACGAATGCACGGCCGCAATTTTCGACGGATTAGCACCAAAGGTTTCATGCACATGCTCCAAGTTAGCGGGAAAGGCCAACACCGACTTTGCATTTCCCAACTCCCATCGATAGTGGAAATTACCCATTTTTTCATGCTTCTACGGCAGTTTTCATGTAGTTTGCGGCCATTTTGTACTGGCTAGAGTGAGAGTCAATAGCTGGCTGCCACGAATAGGCAGGAAGATTCTATTGGCCAGCGTGAGAGCCAACAGCTGACTGACACGACTATTAACTAGCATACAAGCATGCAAAATAATCGATAGCCGCATTCGTCACAAGTGGGAAAAATTTAAATCTGCATGGCACTTTACTCCAATTGGCTCATTCGCTTGCTTAAACTCAACGTTGATTCTGATTCCGCAGAACTGGGTTGGTGTGAAAAAGTATTTGTTGTTAACATTCTTTTTTCATTCGGTTTTTCCACTTACGAGTCCTTTTTTAAAGCTGATCGTTTTGTGTTCATTTTGTTTAGTTCTTTTTCGTAACAGATTTAATGTTTAGTATAGAACTTAGAAAAAAAATCAAAGTGTGAGATAGGCAAGAAGTAAGGCATGTAGCAACATCAGCCCGGCAAAAGGCACTCCTTTAAAAAGGCAAGGAAGGGCAAAAAATATTTTAAGTCAAGTGATAGCGATTGCTGTATGAGTCGTACGATTTTTGAATCAAGCACGGGCAACGCCGGGCCATGCTGCTAGTTTCTAATAAAAAAAAATATCATATCTTACTTTATTTTGAACGATGTATAATAAATTTCTCTTATTAAATGTACAAGACAAATACTTTTAGGAGCAATTTTTAAAAAAATTACTAGGGGTTTCTTCAAAATTCTGAACTATATCATATACACTGCTTCGAACATTATATTTAATAATAATAACATTAGTTTAAACATTATTTTAAGTAGACGCCCATATTTGAGTAAACGCTTTCTTGATTCTGACTGTTTAGGTTTAACTATATATATATATATATATATATATATATATGAAAGAAAAATACAGAAAAAACAAAATTCTGAATATGCATTATTAATGTTAAAATAAAGTCGACGTCGGACGTTTCGGTCTATTTAAGACCATCTTCATGGACATTTTCATTTAAACATAATTAACATTATAACTTATAACAATTTAACACAAAAGACGATGGACATAAGAGCCCAACTAATTCAAACAGATAACTGAAATTTTATACAGATCAGCGTTCTGTTGCATCGTTTTTGAAATCATTTTTGGATTTGCATTGTAACGGGAAGGACTTTCAAGCTTGTTGAAGATATAAGAACCAATTGTTTCACTACGTATTCCAACATCAACGGAAGAGATTTCTTTAACTTTTTATAAAAATTTTTCAATCGACTTTTGATATTTTAATTTTTGAAATCATCTTCGAATACGTTTTAACAACATCGCCCACGTGACGACTACGTGATCATATTTAAACAGAACGCTGATCTGTATAAAATTTCAGTTATCTGTTTGAATTAGTTGGGCTCTTATGTCCATCGTCTTTTGTGTTAAATTGTTATAAGTTATAATGTTAATTATGTTTAAATGAAAATGTCCATGAAGATGGTCTTAAATAGACCGAAACGTCCGACGTCGACTTTATTTTAACATTAATAATGCATATTCAGAATTTTTTGTTTTTCTGTATTTTTTCTTTCATACTGTCGGATTTATATCCATATATTTGCTTACATATATATATATATATATATATATATATATATATATGGAGAGAAACTATTTCATTGTGTGTATTGTTTTGTTAATTATCCTTTTTGTGTTACAGATCACAGAGTAAATTCCTCCTTAACGTTATTTTGTTTTGAATTAATTATGGCTTTTATTGATTTAGAAATAGTTTCAGCAAATGTTATATTTAGCTTAGAGAAGTTCTTTTTTAATTGTAGTCGTTACAGACTTGGTCTTAATTAACTCTAAGTAACAGTTACCGTATTTGACGGCATATAAGGCGCACTTTTCGTATGAAAGGTATCTTCTAAAATTTCCCTGCGTCTTATATGCCATATGTAGGTTTAAAATTAGCGATAGCTGTTGTGAAATCTTTTAAAAAATCTGGCATTAGCAATGCTCTCAATGGAACAGAAGATGGCGCATTATTTAACGACGATGATAGTACTCAAAATAAATATAAATGTTTTGATAACGAAGACGACGTATTTTATGGGTTTGAAGATGAATAAAAAATATGGTAACTACTGTCTTGCTCAATTGTAATAAATTGTAATAATTACTAGATTTTTATTTTGTTTTCTTACCTTTGGATATAAGAAAGTTTTTATATGATCGTGTTCTTTTTTCCTGCTATTTTTCGTTTAATTGTAATCATGGCTTGTTTAACCAAAATAATACCTCATAAATATAGCCTAGGCTGTACCATTTACTAATAAATTTACTAATTACCAATTTTTTCTTGAGTTTCCTTGCTGAAATTGGGGTGCGTCTTATACACCCGTGCGTTTTATATGTCGTCAATTACGGTAGTTTTTAATGGATATGCTCAAAATTTTTGAAAAACTTATAAAATAGAAAAACATTTGAAGAGAAAAAGGAAAACGTGGTACTTAATAACAAAAAACCTTTTTCTTGTTGTGCCTGGAGGATTGGATCCCATAAAGAACGAAACTGAAGATCAATCCAATCCCTGGGGCGACATCTCTCCAAGAAAACCAGAAATTATTTCTAACAAACACAGTCCATATCTTGAGATTGGATTTGTCAATTAAAATTTCTTCGTTAATAATTCTGTCTGTCTGTCTGTCTGTCTCTCTCTCTCTCTCTTTGTGTCTCTCTTTTTTTTCTTTCTCTCTTTCTCTCTCTTTCTTTTTCTCTTTCTCCTCTCTCTCTCTTTTTGTCTCTCTCTTTTTCTTTCTCTCTTTCTCTCTTTCTTTTTCTCTCTCTTTCTTTTTCTTTCTTTTTCTCTTTCTCTCTCTCTCTTTGTGTCTCTCTCTTTTTCTTTCTCTCTTTCTTTTTCTCTCTCTTTCTTTCTCTCTCTCTCTCTTTGTGTCTCTCTCTTTTTCTTTCTCTCTCTCTCTCTCTCTTTCTTTTTCTCTCTCTTTTTTCTCTTTCTCCCCCCTCTCTCTCTCTCTTTCTCTCTTTCTCTCTTTCTCCCTGTCTCTCTTTCTCTTTTTCTCTCTCTCTCTTTCTCTCTCTCTTTCTCCCTCTTTCTCTTTCTTTCTGCCTTTCTCTCTCTCTCTTTCTCTCTCTCTTTCTCCCTCTTTCTTCCTCTTTCTCTCTCTTTTTCTCCCTCTCTCTTTCTTTCTCTCTTTCTCTCTCTCTCCCTTTTTCTTTCTCTCTCTCTTTCTTTTTCTCTTTCTCTCTCTCTCTTTCTCCCTCTCTGTCTTTCTTTCTCCCTCTCTCTCTCTTTCTCTTTCTCTCCCTCTCTCTTGTTTAATTAAGTGGTGACAGCAACAGCAAAATCACATTCTTTGCTTGCTCTAGGTCAAACGTTATGACCCGTCATGTGATTATAAAACAAACGCGTGTCAAAAAGAATAGATTTTATAATAATAATAATAATAATAATAAATGCCACCTTATTGATATGGCAGTCCCTGCCGACGGCAATGTATCTTTGAAGATATTCAAAAAGCTGTCAAAATACAAGGACCTTGAAATAGAAATCTCGAAAATGTGGCACATGCAAACATCAACAATCCCTGTTGTAGTTGGAGCCCTAGGACTGGTTGGAAAAGATTGCAGTAGACTAATTGAAGGGATTCCTGGAAGTCCATGCCTAAAGGAGATACAAAAAATAGTTCTGACAAGTACAGCCCACACTTTACGAAGGGCTTTATCTATGTAATTTTTTTTTTTTTGTCAGTGGAAAGTGTCATGATACCATTTCTAACCTTAGGTCCCTGGGCGGGACCCGGAAAGAAATGTGTAAACGCCAGAAATCAAAGAAAATAATAATAATAATAATAATAATAATAATAATAATAATATTTATTGATGCATTGATTTTCTTGTGCAGTCAAGCTATATAAAACCGTTCTATGCACCATTTCGCTTATACAGTGTAACCCGGATATAAGAGAGTTGCCGGGACCGGAGAATAAGTCTCTTATATCCGGGTTTCTCTTATATCCGGGTTTGGCCTATTTTCTACATTAACACAGGCTCTAATTTGGAACCAGAGGAAATCTCTCTTATATCCGGGTTTCTCTTATATCCGGGTTTGGTCTATTTTATATACATTAACACAGGCTCTAATTTTGGACCAGAGAAAATCTCTCTTATATCCGGGTTTCTCTTATATCCGGGTCTCTTATATTACACATGTACATATGAATTAGAAGTGTAGCGTTCCGAATATGCCCGGATCTTGTCTACGATATTGACAACATTCAAGCGTATTCGAACAAAATCATGAAATTTAGACAGTTTGTCCACAATTTTGATTTAAATGTAAAACAATTTATTGACAAATTAAAAAAGACAATATAAATTAAACGGACAGGCCTTGTCGATTGAATACAACATAAGCTGTTCACACACATACGCACACATACACATACACACTCATATATATATATGAATATATGTAAGCAAATATATGGATATAGATCCGACAGTATGAAGAAAAATATATACGGAAAAAACAAAATAAAAATCCTTATATACGATGATGCTGTTTTAATGTTAATATGTCAACGTCTGACGTTTCGGTCTAATAAACCATCTTCAGGACATATTCATAAATTATAACATTATCAATACATGACAAAGACGATGTACATAAGAACAAGACTTATCCAAACAGATAACTGAAAGTTTTATAAGATCAGCGCTCCGTTTAAAACATGGCCACATTGTCGTCACGTGGGCGACGCTGTGAAAACGTATTCCTAAAATTTGAGTATTTTGAATGAAAAAATGAAAAGAATTCTATTTTGATCTAAAATTTATATGTACGCTTGTCGAGCATTAATCTCGCTAGAAAAGGGGAAATACTAAAGAAGCCAGCTTGTTCTTACGTACATCGTCTTTGTCATGTTGAATTGATAATGTTAATTATATTTTATGAATATGTCCTGAAGATGGTTTATTAGACCGAAACGTCCGACGTTGACATATTAACATTAAAACAGCATAATTGTATATAAGGAATTTTGTTTTGTTTTTTCTGTATATATTTTTCTTCATATGAGTATATATATATATATATATATATATATATATATATATAGAGAGAGAGAGAGAGAGAGATTGAGAGAGAGAGAGCGTTTTACATTTACTTGATATTTTTTTTTACTTTTCATTTATTTATTTATTTGGAAATTTGGAATAGCTAGCTGAGGAATGGCGTCGCATTTCTACTCGAATTGGAATTGATCTAAGTAAAAATGGCGCATGTTTTGGCGTGGAAAGGTAAAAGCCGCAAAGGCCAAAACAAACAACAACAACAAAATAAAACTGTGAAAGCAAATAACAATGAATGAATATGTGCCAACACTCTTCTCGGTCGAAGATAGAAACGCTAAAAAAGAAAAAAAAAGAAAGAAAGAAAATAAAAAAAAAACAACATTTTCAACATCGGCTGATTGTTTGAATTTTCTGTCGCCATGTTAACTTCAACTTCTGTCGTCGTCATCGTTTCTGCAATTGAGAATTGTTTTGCTTAACCAGTTAAGAGGAAACCAAGAAAAGAATTTTTTTTTCTTTCTTGCCTCTGTTTCATTTTCAGTGTCCTTCTTATCAAACAGGATCGGTTTACAACGATTTTTATTTGTTTTCTTCTACGCGGAACCTGTGAAAATTTTTAAAAAAGGAAATCGACCATAAATAAATAAGTGTATTTTGAGTCAGTTAATGGTCGCCTTAGAAACAGGGAAAGGCATAGCTAAATCTCCAATCTAGTCGATAAACAATGTCAGCAGAGAGTATAATATTTGTTAAATTATGTCAAATATCGAACAAAGGCAATTTCAGTTTTTGAAGATCAAAGTTGACTGGGAAGCAAGAAGTCGGAAGAGAGTTCCATTAGCTGGACGGGCGAAAGAAGAAACTGTCAGCATAGAACTTACGGTTATATCTCTCGATTTCCACTGTAAAACGATGAGACCAAGTTGCTAAATAAGTACTGTGCTTAAATTCGAAAAATCGAGGTACCCTTATATCAATTACTATGAAAGTATTTATATAAAAGGAAGCTACGATTCGGTAGTTCGGAAAGGACCGGAGCCAAAATGCCAGGTCGGGAACGATAACATTGCAGATTCTTCTTTGGAGTCTGTCAAGAATTCGCAGATACGTAGCAGAGGCACCAGACCAAATGCGATGGCGTTATATCAATGCATTGTCGAATGGTAGACATATAAACGTGTAAGACAAATTCTGGCTAAAAAAAATTGTCTCATTTTGCGGCCTCAGCCGAGATTGAACTCACCGATACTTTCATTGGTGTAGTTCATAATCTTGTCAAATAGCTGAATTCTTGATGCTTCGCTAGGGCTATCAAGGGTGTTTTTATCGTGACACCAACACAAAATGGATTGCCAACCAAGGCTCAGAGAGACTCCATTCACCCTCCTCTAAGAGCAGGTTTGAATTCAGAGTTTTCCTTCTCCTAGACCAGTTGCCATCCAAGGCTATAGAACCAAGTCTGTCCTGATATTTTACCCATAGCTGGAGGGAGAAGAAAGAGGATTCATACCTTTCCCAAGGGTGTTAGCACGTAAGTGAATGTAATGGATTCGACTGGAATTCGAACTCGGCTCTCCGATTCCTCAATCGAAGCCGCTATCCATTACTCCACCGTGCCTCCTTCAACGACACAGCGAACCAACTTTCTTAGTAGCAGATCTAGCAATTGATTCAATATAATAAAACCAGTCGCTCTAGCATGGAATACCGCTGCCATATATGGTCTCGAACTCCCGCTGTTCGTCTTAGGCCCCTCGACAAAATCCAGAGACGGATATGCAACGTGGTCGGCCCTGATCTGGCATCTCGTTTACAGTCGCTCCCTCACAGACGTGCCGTCGCTTCCCTCTGTCTTTTCTACAAATACTTTTACGGTAACTGCTCCAAAGAGCTGTTTTCGCTAGTTCCCAATCTGCATGAATTTAAACGTGCTACTAGGTTGGCATCTCGGTCCCACTCTTTCAGTGTCGAAACGTTTAAGTGTAGCCGTCTCTTCTACTTCAATAGCTTCATGTCAGGCACTTCCCGTCTGTGGAACTCCCTTCCTCTTACTTGCTTCCCTTATAGCTATAATCTCCAACTATTCAAATGCAATGTCAATCGACATCTCCAAATGCCTTGATCTAATTCCCCGTACTTCTCTTCAAACTTCCCCCTTCCCCACCTCCTTACTCTTGCTCCCATTCTCTGTAACCCCTTGCGTGCTAGTGGCACTCCCGCCTTGCTCGGAGTGAAAAGTTTAAAGAAAATCCCAAAATTCCACTTTATGTCAGCTGAAAACATTAGCCGTAGAAGACGCAATGATTCGCTTTCCTGGTGGTTAGCATCGGCCATGATTCACTTTCCTCAGGTGGGTTAGCATCGGCCATGCTGACGTAAGGCAGAAAGGATTATCGCAGATGATTAAAAGAGAGCAGTTTTGTTTCGGGGTCGTTAAAATTACCACCAACATATCAGACATCATCGAACCCACAAAGGATAGGAAGTTGTGGAGAGCCATGATCAATCACATACTGAAGGCAACAGAGTATTCTGTAGACGGAATATAAGGTGGACCTTTCAAATAAAATGGAAAAAAAAAGAAAGGAAATCTACTCAGAATCGAAATGAGAGAGTTGAACATTCTGGGACACATATATGAGGAAAGGCTTGGAGAATTTGACACTCACAAGGTATATGATGGTAAGACGGACTGGGATGGAGAGTTAGGTGGAAGAAGATTGCTTTAGAGCTAGGGAGTTTAGGAGAGCCATGGTCTCCATATGAACTGACACGGCATATCAATGAAGATCACTTAACCAAGTCGGGTCTTGAGCTTAAATCGATAGATAGAATATATAAATATTGATTTTGACTTATTAAGGCCTCAGCTGCCAGGGACGTGATTCGAGATATAATCACTTGTCGCTGCACACTGGGCGAATTGGCCTTTGCTACGACCGCAAACGTGGTTTATACTCAGACACGGTTTAATAAACCGAGAAAGACGCCGTCGGTGACCGGAGTGAACTTCATTTAGCCCCGTGTTCTTGGGCAAAGTTTTCGGGTGTCATTCAGAGTTGTTGCTGCAGGATTAGCACTCGTAATCCTTTCTACTTGACCTATGACCTTTTCTTTTTTTTTTCTTTTTTTTTTTGAGAAATGAGGCGAACTTTGGAGAAAATGCGATTTCGCTTTTCGAAAAATGAAATGTCACTGTTAGATTTGACATGTTACACGGGTCTTGCCGATAACCGACAGCGTGTATTATCGTTGTAGTCATTAACGCGCGTAGAAGCAACGGTGAATATTACCGTATGTGCGCATGCGCGCTAACACACACACACACATATATATATATATATATATATATATATATATATATATATATAAAGTTGCAAATTAAAAAAATACTAATGTTTTTTATGAAAGTATTTATTTATATATTTGATATTTCAGATTGACCTCAATCTTTCTTCAGAAATAATGATTCTCATTATACTATATATATATATATATATATATATATATATATATATATATATATATATATACTAGAATAAATTCTAAGGCGCTAGGCAAACCTACCTAGGTTTCACCTAAACGGATCCTCAGGGTAAACATATATATATATTTTTGAACAATGAAAAACATTAAAAATTAAAATCTTCAGACACACTGGTTTGTAGATTAATTCCTGCTATTTCATTTAGATTGCATATATATATATATATATATATATATATATATATATATATATATATATATATATATATATATATAATTAATTTATGAAAAACTTGGTAATCCGTATGGGTAATCCCAAGGAGGATGAAATCCTGAGAGCTCAATGTAAATCCAGAGCTAATGTTAATAATAAGAAAAACAGACCACTGATAATCCAGCGTCCTTTAAAAGGGCTCTGGTGAAATAAATTATTTTAATGGAACCTTAAAGCTCTTTCTTTTTCCATTTCATTTGAAAAGACCTCCTCGTTCTCATGTTCCGTCCACGGAATACTCTTCAGTATGTTAGTGATCATGGCTCTCCACAACTCCTATTCTTTGTTGGATCGATAAGGTCAATCTGAAGGTGTGAGCGAAACTACCCCTAGTGTAAGCAAATCTGTGAGCTAGAATCTGCTTTTGTTATAACTGATAAATTGATTTTTCTTTCTACCATTTTTTGACACATCCTCCTATTCAGTTCTAGAGAGTTCGATAGAAGTTAGACATTTTTGTATTTTATATTTTCTTTCCTATCTGACAACGGTATCTGTATATATATATATATATATATATATATATATATATATATATATATATATATGTACATACATATATATATATATATTTATATATATATATATATATATATATATATATACATACATACATATATATACATACATATATATACATACATACAGACAGATTAGTATGTCTTTTTTCATTTTTTAACAGTTTATTTTACCTACATTCTTGATTACTTTTATAAAGTAAATCACGACACTTGAGGACTATCAACAGCAGTAACAGCTAAAATGGATATCACATGTACCTAGAAGAGGAATTAATGGCAGACAATATGTTGGTATGGTTTGCAATAAATATCACTGGTATGTCTTTTTCATTTCTTTTATCAGTTTACTATACCTACATTCTTGATTACTTTTATAAAAGAATTCATGACACTTGAGGACTTTCAACAGCAGAAACAGCTAAAATGGATATCACATTTACCTCGAGGAGTCCTTTGATATTCTGTGTCCAAAAATGTTCGTTTATAAGGCGGATATTGGTAGTAGCTTGGAGAAAGTCGACTAGTGTTAGCTTTGAAATCAGATCGTGCTAGGGTTAGTGGTGATATTCGAAATAGGCCAGTGCCAATCTACTGTGTTTTTCTCGGCAATAAGCAAAGGCAGAAATAGCATTAGTAGATAATCTCTTAACTACTTCTTCACGCATGGCTGGTGTCTCCGGTGGTCACATCTCTGTTTCTCATTCACGCTGCATCTTGGTAAGGTTTGCAATAAATATCATTATTATATCTTTTTTTTTTTTTCATTTCTTTTATCAGTTTACTATACGTACATTCTTGATTACTTTTATAAAAGAAATCATGACACTTGAGGACTTTCAACAGCAGAAACAGCTAAAATGAATACCACATGAAAGTCCCCACACCAAAAAGAAAAAGAAGAAAATAATGATATAATCAATATTATAATATTCCACACCACTTCAAATAAAAATGAAGAAAGAAACCCCCTTCTGAAGTGATTTTCTTCTTCTTAGTTGGGTATCTCCCATCGAAGGGGTCAGAAAACTCAGCTTCACCGGAATCAAACACTGTATCACGACGAGCAGGACACTCCGGAACAAAATGCGTACGGGACGAACGTAGCCGACAACACCGGAAACACAAGCGAGGGCGAACGAATTTTAACCGAGGCTTGGTAAACCGACCAGAACTACTTGAGTAACGTAGGGAAATCCAGTTGTGCCCTCAACACGTCCCACTGCCTCCTCCCAGAATATGTCCCTGCTTTTATTGAGCCTAAAACTTTAGCGGTTGACTAGCAAAAGGAATTATTTGCATTGCTCACACCGCTTAGCTCATCGTTCCGACTATCTTATGGGGAATCTGGTTGGCACTTGCTTTCTTCATAAGCGGGCGTTTCTTCCAGGAGTTTGCACCGACTCTTGTTCTGTCTGCACAGCCATATTGTTTTTTTTTGTTGTTTTTTTTGCAGAGACAGCACGCTAAACGTCGTCTCTTTGACGGACACAACAGAGGCGGGTACTGTTTTATCATTAACGATTGGCTGCTCGATGTGCATTTCGTTTCAGACGACTTCAAATAAAAGAAAGAACAAATCAATACTGGGAAAAAAAAAAACAGGTAAAAAGCTAATGGGGTGTAATTTTTATGGTGAATTGCCGTTTCTCGATTTCTGGATGGAAACTGTGGCTTTCGAGCGAACTTGTCTAAGCGAGCCGGCTTCCCACCAAAAACCTTTAAGTCATACATCTGGAACGCCAAATTCATCACTTGTTCCCGCCTGAATTGGTTCTTCCCCACACAAGCAATTAACGTCTGCGATCGCTCCGCTGATCGAACGATCGGAGTTCTTTAGGAGCGTGGAACACTTACAATGATTAAAACACATCGTTGGAAAACATAAAAAACAAAACAAAAAAAATCGAACACCAATTCTTACAAATGTTTTCTATTGGTAAGATACGTAAAGAGACAATGGGTGATCAATTAAGATTCTCACATAATACAAACAGAAAGACAATTAGCGATTCATAAACCTACGCGTCACACAGTGAACCTAAATCCTTCATAAAAGAAACAGTTTAAAAACGGAAGCTGCGCTATACAAGTCTCGTCATTAAACTCTCGCTGTTCCTCGGCTCCGTTGTTGCAACTGACGTCTCGTTTGCATCTCGCTTCTGCTACTCGTTTCAACTTCCATGCAAAATAGAACATGCGTTAAGCAATTACTAATATAAAGCGATGTGGTGTAATGGTTAGAATGCTTGTCTTGCGAGATCAATTACGACTGAGTAGTGAGTTCGATCCTCACTGGGTGTCCCACTACTTTCGGCCTTGTGCCATATCTAAGCTGTGCTTAGAAAATCTCTATTTACGCACCTCGAGGTGGTGTAATGGTTAGCCAGCTTGTCTCGACTACGACTGAGTATTGAGTTCGATCCCTACCGGGTACACCATACTTTAGACCTTGTGCCACATCCAAGCTACGCTTGGAAGATCGTGGCACCTCGGTGTGGTGTAATGGTTAACAAGCTTGTCTTGCTAGAAGAGTTACAACTGAATAGAGAGTTCGATTCTCACTGGGCGCCCCAAACTTTCGCCCTTGTACCACATCTAAGCTACTCTTAGAAAATCGATATACTAATATAAAGCGATTTCATGTACCTATATTCGAGACAAAGATGAGTAGCCATTTCTTGCTTCTTTTTTCTTCAGAGGTTACCTGTAACGGCATTCCCCCAGGGCTCCAATATTGGAGTTTCATGGAAATTTTGAATTCACAAGCGGTCCCCAACCCCCATGTATAGCACATGAGATTTTGATTCTAGTGGTGAAGGTTTCGTGCAGGACCATCCACACTTTTTGAAGGGCCGATTACAGAGACCTGGTGCACTAAGTGCCACAAGGTCCCCAAACGACCCTCTGCTGGCTTTTGAATTCAGAGTTTTCCTTCTCCTAGACCAGTTGCCATCCAAGGATATAGAACCCAGTCTGCCCTGCTATTTTACCCATAGCTGGAGGGAGAAGAAGAGGATTCACACCTTTCCCAAGGGTATTAGCCTGTAAGTGAATGTAATGGATTCGACTGGAATTCGAACTCGGCTCTCTGATTCCTCAATCCAACGGGCTTAGGTTGGGTTCCGATCAACGATTTTAATGCCATGACCTGTGTCATTATCAGTAATATTTGGTGTATATTGAATCAATTTAACTGTCTCAGTACTACTGATGTATCATCCTGGGTATGACGATAAACTACGTCCAGCACCAAGGCCTCTGATCGGGAGGTGTTGAGGAGCGTGGAACCACGTTTTAATTGCTACTGTTCCCAGGGCAACTCTGACCCACCACCAAGAAAATCGTGTGAAAGAAGACAACTTCCACGCTGACCCAGGGTGGTAGTACCTGTTAGGGTCCTAGCTATGTGCAAATTGTGAACTCCTCAAATTGGAAATATAAAAATAGATTAGAAAAATTAGAAAACCACCAATATATGTTCATAGTAAAAAAAAAAAATGACAAAAGCCCATAAGAAAATAAAATGTCGGCGTTAAATGGCCCATAAGCTGTTGATATGCCGTTAAATAATAAAAGGAAAACCGACTATTGCTGAACAGTCTATCAAGTTTTAATTAAGAATGGTGAAGCTTGGACTGCTGTTTTACATATCTCGAAACCATTTGACAACATAAAGTTCGTGTACGCTTTAAAAAAATTATAACTTTATTTGTATTTGCGATATAGAAATAATCTGTAAAAAAGGATATAAAGTTTAATGTACCTTATTTTTAAGTATAGCTAAAATAACTAATGTGATTTCAGGCATTACTGTCAATCAGTTGGCAAATGTTTTCCGTGAACTGCAAAATCGTATTACTCTTTGTATTGCTAATGATGGAGGACATGTGGAAACTTAAATAAAATTTCAATAAAACCTTAAAAAAATATAGATTTACTTCTTTCTATTCCTTTTTTACAAATTATTTCTTTTCGCAAATACAAATAAAGTTATGAAAACGTATTCGAAGATGATTTCAAAATATTAAATAAACTCGATTGAACTATTTTCTCATATAAACAGTTCGTTAAGCAATCCGTTCCGTTCTTATAGGAATATATCCTGATGATGGTCTAAAATAGACCGAAACGTCCCAAGTTGACATTATATTAACATTAATACAGCATAATTGCATATTAAGATTTTTTGTGTACACGGACTTTATGGACACCCTGTATATAGATGAGCAGTAATAATTCTCAAGTACAGTGTAACCCGGATATAAGAGAGTTGTCGGAAACGGAGAAGTAGTCTCTTATATCCGGGTTTTTCTTATATCCGGGTTTGGTCTATTTTGTTTAGGTAACACAGGCTCTAATTTGGGACCAGAAAAAATCTCTCTTATATCCGGGTTTCTCTTATATCCGGGTCTCTTATATCCGGGTGACACTGTACAGGTTTCATTAAAAATTCTAACAATGTAACTATTACGTTCTTAATATTTTTGCATGCGAAATTTCTAGCTCGCATACAAGAAAAAGTATAAGAAACATAAGAGAAGTACCTTGTCAGTTCATTTCTAATGAAACATACATATATATATATATATATATATATATATATATACACCTAGTGAGCCAGACAAACCTACCTAGGTTTCACCTAAACGGATCGTCAGGGAAAGATTTTTTGTTAGTTAGTTGTTACTCGTATCGGGGTTTTTCTTTGGGCTTCAGACCTGCATCTGTGCGATTTTTTGTCGGCAGAAGTCCATGTTTTTAGCTCTTTCTTTTTTAAAACCTTTTTTTTCCCTCGAGATTGATTTGACTATTAGCAAATCAAAAATTCGAGGGTTTTTCAAAACAGAGTCGAGTTATATATATATATATATATATATATATATATATATATATATATATATATATATATATATATATATATAATATTATGCATCGGAAAATAATTCATATTTATTTGTATCTCACTCATTTAAACCGCCATTTAAACCCCTCTCTTTAAAACTTCTCTCTGTTAAATTTTAATCTCCACCTTCACTTTTAGGCCTTCCTGTTCTTCTCTCGTCTGTTACCCCTCTCTATAGCTTTCATTTACCTCTCATATTCGTCCCCCACTCTCAGACATACATACATACATACATATATATATATATATATATATATATATATATATGAAGAAAAATATACAGAAAAAACAAACAAAAATCTTAATATATAATTATGCTGTATTAATGTTAATATAATGTCAACGTCGGACGTTTCGGTCTATTTTAGACCATCATCAGGACATATTCATAAAACATAATTAACACTAGAACATATTCAAATTCAACATGAAAAAGACGATGGACATAAGAGCACGACTAATCCAAACAGATAACTGAAATTTTTATATCAAGATCAGCGTTCCGTTTAAATATGATCACGTCGTCGTCACGTGGGTGATGTTGTGAAAACGTATTCGAAGATGATTTCCAAATATTAAATAATCTCGATTGAACTATTTTCTCATATAAACAGTTCGTTAAGAAATCCTTTCCGTTCTTATAGGAATATATCCTGAAGATGGTCTTAAATAGACCGAAACGTTCGACGTTGGCATTATATTAACATTAATACAGCATAATTGCATATTAAGATTTTTGTTTGTTTTTTCAGTATATTTTTCTTCATACTGTCGGATCTATATCCATATATTTGCTTATATATATATATGTGTGTGTGTGTCCACGTTTCACGTTCATATAGGATAATGGAGACTACCAGCGATTTGTACAGTCTGGGAAACGTAGATACTTTTGGCAGATACAGAGAGAAGGATCCATGCGTTTGAGGACAAAGGCATGAGAAAACTCCGTGGCATCTTCTATTTAGAACATAAAACCAATGAGTTTTTGCGGAAAGGGGGTCGAAGGTTTTGTGGGTCATCAGGAAACTCTTCTCGCCACTATCAAACGGAAAAAAAATGGCGTGGCTCGGACACGTCTCAAGACACGACCGCCTGTGCAAGACGTTCATGCAAGGCACCGTTACAGGTGGACGTAGGAGAGAGCACCAACGAAAAAAAAACGAAGAAAAAACTAAAAAAAGACTGATAGTACAATGTCAAGCAATGGACTGTACAAAGATTGCAATTGGCTGCCGTTGATATACTGTTGTGGAAGAGATTTAGTGTGGCTTCTGCAGTTGGATCTCCCCTACGGTTACAAAAGACAAGTCTATTGTCGGAGTTATCTCCTCCTTTACTTCTTTAACCCTTCACCAGGGGTCTCTCTCACCCCCGTCTATAAAGACTGTGTGACCTTTTGCCTCGATATCTATTTCCCTCAGGCCTTGGGCCGTATACCACTTCGGGTGGAGGTGAGGTAATTCTTTTCTCTTCATTTCAGCTAATATCAATATGTGACCTCTCACCAATACAGCGTTTCCGACATTGGAAATTTCTAGGAACACGCTAAGAATAATACCAATACACGTACGTACGAACACTCACCACAATACACACACATAATATTCACCACACACCCTCAATGTAACTGTCCATGTGTTGGTAACTTGTAGTTAAAACCTATATTTGTTTATATATAACTAGCAGCATGGCCCGGCGTTGCCCGTGCTTGATTCAAAAATCGTATGATTCATACAGCAATCGCTATCACTTGACTTAAAATATTTTTGCCCTTCCTTGCCTTTAAAGAAGTGCCCTTTGCCGTGCTGATGTTGCTACATGCCTTATTTCTTGCCTATCTCTCACTGCGAATTTTTTCTAAGCTCTATACTAAACATTAAATCTGTTACGAAAAAAAAAGAACTAAACAAAATGAACTCAAAACGATCAGCTTTAAAAAAATAGACTCGTAACTGGAAAAACCGAATGAAAAAAGAATGTTAACAACAAATACTTTTTCACACCCAACCCAGTTCTGCGGAATCAGAATCAACGTTGAGTTTAAGCAAGCGAATGAGCCAATTGGAGTAAAGTGCCATGCAGATTTAAGTTTTTCCCACTTGTGACGAATGCAGCTATCGATTTTTTTGGTATGCTAGTTAACATTCGTGTCAGTCAGCTGTTGGCTCTCACGCTGGCCAATAGAATCTTCCTGCCTATTCGTGGCAGCCAGCTATAGGCTCTCAATTCTGGTCAGTAGAAAATGGCCGCAAACTACATGAAAACTGGCGTAGAAGCATGAAAAAAAATCGATTATTTCCACTATCGATGGGAGTTGGGAAATGCAAAGTCGGTGTTGGCCTTTCCCGCTAACTTGGAGTATGTGCATGTAAATTTTGGTGCAAATCCGTCGAAAATTGTGCCGTGCATTCGTTACACACACACACACACACACACACACACACACACCTCCTGCCTTTCATAGATAAAGATTGTCGGTCTTGTTTGTTTTCTTTCGACTTAATTAAAGTCCATTATTCTCATGTAGCTGAACCGGCTAGCAGGAAATTTTAACCCACGTGTGTTCTTTACATCTTCGCCGCTACGGTCCTCTACAAGATGATGATGATGATGATGATCATGACGATAATGATCATGATGATGATATATGTACGTGTGTTTGTGTTTGTGTGCGTGTGTTCTTGCGAGAGTGAAATGTATGGATGTTTTGTGTGCGTGCGTGTATACGTGTGTACGCTCTTGCAAATTATGCTATTGACCTACATCTTTAAGATTGATTATTTTTAAAACTGAAATATCGGGGGCGTGGGGAGAGAAAATCGAAACTTTCATTTTAATATAATATAAATTGAATAAGTTTTTTTTCTTTTTGTGTTG
Organism: Acanthosepion pharaonis; assembly: GCA_903632075.3. Taxonomy (NCBI): domain Eukaryota; kingdom Metazoa; phylum Mollusca; class Cephalopoda; order Sepiida; family Sepiidae; genus Acanthosepion; species Acanthosepion pharaonis. The sequence continues at coordinate 357,420 of CAHIKZ030004539.1, forward strand.
TGAGGAATTTTGCGATAAATATCAGAGATGAAATTAGGCAAAGAATAGGAAAGAGAATTGAAAGCGAGAAATAGCGAGAGTGAAAAATACCAGATGAGATTTAATAACTGCATAAATATGCGGGAGAGGATTTTTAACGGAAGACGGAAATCGGAAGACGGGGAAAGATGCCTCCAAAAGCCAAGTAAAGTAATAGGAAACACGAAAAATTTCGTTAGAAAGAAAGACAAGTGTACTCTTCTCAAATACGGCACTGAATCTGAAGAAGGCGCTTCAAACAACAGAAATGTGTTCTACAGAAGGATGCCGAGAATACCATGGAGGGAACATTACGAAGTTTTAGAGAAAATCTGTCCACGTTTCACATCCATATAGGTGAATGGAGACTAAGCAATTTGTACAGTCTGTACTTTGCTTAAAATCTCTTCCATATTCTTGTAAATTTGGCGATGGCTGTGTCAAGCTATGTGCAGAATTCCAATTTACAGGTAACATATTAAATTTACGATAAAGTAAATACAAAATAATGCATAATTTCAAAATAGAAATTATCAAAAACAATTTTTTATTTCAAGGCAATTAATGACAGTTTCACAATAAACATCTTTAGTAAGTTTTGTGAATTTACGACGTTTCAGTGATCGTTAACAATCACAAAATTAAAATCTCGGTATTTCTGCTGATAAATACACAACGGTTCTTTAAACCATAATCCCTCGATTAAAATCTCGGTATTTCTGCTGATAAATACACAACGGTTCTTTAAACCATAATCCTCGATTAAAATCTCGGTATTTCTGCTGATAAATACACAACGGTTCTTTAAACCATAATCCTCGATTAAAATCTCCGTATTTCTGCTGATAAATACACAACGGTTCTTTAAACCATAATCCCTCGATTAAAATCTCGGTATTTCTGCTGATAAATACACAACGGTTCTTTAAACCATAATCCCTCGATTAAAATCTCGGTATTTCTGCTGATAAATACACAACGGTTCTTTAAACCATAATCCCTCGATTAAAATCTCGGTATTTCTGCTGATAAATACACAACGGTTCTTTAAACCATAATCCCTCGATTAAAATCTCCGTATTTCTGCTGATAAATACACAACGGTTCTTTAAACCATAATCCCTCGATTAAAATCTCCGTATTTCTGCTGATAAATACACAACGGTTCTTTAAACCATAATCCCTCGATTAAAATCTCCGTATTTCTGCTGATAAATACACAACGGTTCTTTAAACCATAATCCGTCGATTAAAATCTCCGTATTTCTGCTGATAAATACACAACGGTTCTTTAAACCATAATCCCTCGATTAAAATCTCCGTATTTCTGCTGATAAATACACAACGGTTCTTTAAACCATAATCCCTCAATTTACATCTCGGCATTTCTGCTGATAAATACACAACGGTTCTTTAAACCATAATCCCTCAATTTACATCTCGGTATTTCTGCTGATAAATACACAAGGGTTCTTTAAACCATAATCCCTCGATTTATTTCTCGGTATTTCTGCTGATAAATACACAAGGGTTCTTTAAACCATAATCCTTCTATTTACATCACGGTATTTCTGCTGATAAATACAAAAGGGTTCTTTAAACCATAACCCCTCGATTTATATCTCGGTATTTCTGCTGATAAATACACAAAGGTTCTTTAAACCATAACCCCTCGATTAAAATCTCGATATTTCTGCTGATAAATACGCAAGTGTTCTTTAAACCATAATCCCTCGATTAAAATCTCCGTATTTCTGCTGATAAATACGCAACGTTTCTTTAAACCATAATCCCTGTATTAAAATCTCGGTATTTCTGCTGATAAATACACAACGGTTCTTTAAACCATAATCCCTCGTTTAAAATCTCCGTATTTCTGCTGATAAATACACAACGGTTCTTTAAACCATAATCCCTCGATTAAATCTCGGTATTTCTGCTGATAAATACACAGGGGTCTTTAAACCATAATCCCTCAATTTACATCACGGTATTTCTGCTGATAAATACACAACGGTTCTTTAAATCATAATCCCTCGATTAAAATCTCCGTATTTCTGCTGATAAATTCACAAGGTTTTACGGCATATAATAGTCTTAATAGTTAACTCCGAAGGTAGGACAAAGTAGAACTGGCGGCTTCTCTAGGAAATGCCAAAAACAGTTCACGCTTTTTATTCTTCAGGGCAGCTAAAAAAATGAAGCCGACATCCAATCATTTGTTACCTGGGGGTAATAAATAACTAGAAAATTTTAATGACGCCAAAACGAAAGTGCTCTCTTGTAACCATCATTCGGGTTGGGATCCTGAAAGAAATGTGTATACACCAGAAATCAAACGTAATAATAATAATAATGATCCTGGAAAATTGCAGAAGACGACGCAGAAATCTTAGTGCAGTGTGGATTGATTATCGTAAAGCCTTTGATAGTGTTCTACATTCTTGGATCCTTAAGACTTTGGAAATGTACAAAGTCACCCCTGTGGTATTAAATTTCCTTAAGCATAGCATGGGAATGTGGAACACCAAACTATACCTTAGTCACACCGGGGGCACTGCCATATCCAACCATCTGAATATCCTACGTGGAATCTTTCAAGGAGATTCTCTGTCACCCCTTCTGTTTTGTTTATCCTTAATCCCTCTTACATGAACTAAACAACAGTAGCTATGGTTACAAAATAAATAAGAAAATATTCAATCCCCTACTCTACATGGATGATCTCAAACTCTTTGCCAAAGACGACAATGAGTTGAAAGGCCTCCTCAATATTAAAAAATACTTCAGTGACGACATAGGTATGGACTTCGGATTAGATAAATGTGCAAAAGTAACATTCAAGAAAGGTAGAATTACAGAAACACCCTTAATAGATTTAGATTTTGTCACAAAGATTAGGGAACTGGGCATGATGAAGCTTATAAGTACCTAGGAATTAGCGAAGGAGATGGCATACAACACCCCAAATGAAGAAAAAAAATAAGAAAAAAGTACTACAGGCGTGTACGTCTGGTACTAAATACTGAGCTAAACTCAAAAAACAGAATATCAGCCATAAACACATTGGCTGTCCCTGTGGTGCAATACAGCTTTAATGTCCTTAACTGGACCATAGCTGAAATTAAACGAATGGACGCCAAAACGAAAGCTTCTCACTTGCTATCATGCATCATCCCAAAGCTGATGTTGATCGTCTGTATGTGCCCAGATCCGAAGGAGGCAGAGGATTAGTTCAACTAGAACTGTTCTACAAAACTACAACAATTGGCCTCCAAAGATATCTGGAAACTACAGAAGACTGAATGATGGTATGCGTCAAGGAACATGAAAGTAGTAAGCGTCTTTACTCCGTAATGAAAAAAGCCAACAAATTCAAAATGGAGTTTCAAATGGGCGTAGAGATGCAACTACAGCACAATACACCGGATGAAACTGCAAAATACCTAAAAAAGATAGCTAAGACGAATGCAACGACCAACTTCTTCTTCTTTTTTCTCGTCTCTTTCACATGAGTCTTCTTTTCTTTTTCTTCTTCCGATGAGTCTTCTTCTTCCGACGATTTTTCTTTCTTTCTTTCTTTCTTTCTTGTTGTTGTTGTTTTTCTTCTTCTTCTTCTTATTATTATTATTATTATTATTATTATTATTTTCTTTGATTTCTGGCGTTTACCCATTTCTTTCCGGGTCCCGCCCAGGGACCTAAGGTTAGAAATGGCATCATGACACTTTCCACTAACAAAAAAAAAATACATAGATAAAGCCTTCCGTAAAGTGTGGGCTGTACTTGTCAGAACAATTTTTTGTATTTCTTTGAGGCATTGACTTCCAGGAATCCCTTCAATTAGTCTACTGGAATCTTTTCCAACCAATCCTAGGGCTCCAAGTACAATAGGGATTGTTGATGTTCCCATATGCCACATTTTCGAGATTTCTATTTCAAGGTCCTTGTATTTTGAGAGCTTTTTTGAATATCTTCAAAGATACATTGCAGTCAGCAGGGACTGCCATATCTATAAAGAGGCACTTTATTATTATTATTATTATTATTATTATTATTATTATTATTATTATAAAATCTATTGCCAGGTTTTATATTCAGTGGGTGCCAATATCGTGCAACCTGATACAAGATGATCAATCGTTTCTGGATATTTATCACAGAATCTGCATTTTTGGCTGACACAATATTTTTTAATGTGCTTGATAATTCCTAGTTAGCAAGCATTGGTCCTGTGCAGCAAGGATAAAACCTTCAGTTTCCGCTTTCAACCCTGCACTACGTAGCCACTGATGGTTACGGGTTTTGTCCATGTCAGGATGGTAACTTGTCTACTGCAGAAAGAAATGGCAACCTACTGCGAGAAAAAATCTGCCTCGTCAGTCATATATCGAAAGTTACATGATCGTCTACGCGTGTATCACGCATGGCACATAACTGACTAGGAGGCAAGGATTGAGGAATCGGAGAGCCGAGTTCGAATTCCAGTCGAATCCATTATATTCGCTTACGTGCTAATACCCTTCGGAAAGGTATCAATCCTCTTCTTCTCCTGCCAGCTATGGGTAAATAGCAGGGCAGACCGGGTTCTATAGCCTTTGATGGCAACTGCTTTACTGGAGAAAGAAATGGCAGCCTACTGCAAGAAAAAATAATCTGCCTCGTCAGTCATGTATTGAAAGATACATGATCGCCTAAGCGTGTATCACGCATGACACATAACTGTCTAGGAGGCACGGATTGAGGAATCGGGGAGTCGAGCTCGAATTCCGGTCGAATCTATTATATTCACTTACGTGCTGATACTATTGGGAAATGTATGAATCCACTTTTCCTCCCAGCTATGAGTAAATAGCAGGACAGACCTGGTTCTATAGCCTTGGATGGCAACTGGTTTACCGTAGAAATAAATGGCAACCTACTACGGGGAAAAATCTCCCTCGTCAGTCATATATATCTAAACATACATGATCGCCTAAGCGTGTGTCATGCATGGCATATAACTGGCTAGGAGGCACGGATTGAGGAATCGGGGAGTCGAGCTCGAATTACGGTCGAATCTATTATATTCACTGACGTGCTGATACCATTGGGAAATGTATGAATCCACTTCTTTTCCTCCCAGCTATGGGTAAATAGCAGGAGAGACCGGGTTCTATAGCCTTGGATTGCAACTAGTCTACTGCAGAAAGAAATGGCAACTTAACGCGGGAAAAAAAATCTGCCTCTGTCCTGTACTGAAACATATATGATCGCCTAAGCGTTTATCACGCATAGTATATAACTGACTGAACAACTAAAGGTATTTTTTTTTTTCAAGACAGTGTTATTAAATATAAATCAACTATTTTTGTCGTTTCTCTGCTTTTGCAACATTGACGCTGCATACGCACTTCAGCATGCGCCCACTCCTGACCACGCATCTGAGTGTGAACAGACGCCCGCATAGACAAACACAGACATTGAAAAAGACCGGATTTCAGGTCTTCATCACCATTAGAGGCAAGAGAAAATGACACAAGACATTTTCGTTTTTATGTTCGTTGCAGCAAACACATTTATAGATTCTTCATTACTTAAATGTGTATCACCAGTCGTAGTTCTTCCTTTTATGTACTATTTCTCTGCAAGATACATACATACATACATACATATATATATATATATATATATTTATATTGAAAAACCATTGATACATACATATATATATATATATATATATATATATATATATATATATATAAATATATATAAATATATATATATATATATATATACAGTGTAACTCGGATATAAGAGACCCGGATAGAAAGAAACCCGGATATAAGAGATTTTCTCTGGTCCCAAATGAGAGCCTGTGTTAATGTATATAAAATAGACCAAACCGGATATAAGAGAAACCCGGATATAAGAACCTTTTCTCCGGTCCCGACAACTCTCTTATATCCGGGTTATATATATATATATATATATATATATATATATATATAAAGAAAGAACATTAAGATATATAATCCGGTGTTCTTATAGATATTTTTATTTTCCCTAACACATTTCTAACCATGTTTCAAAATAAGTTCGAATTTAATTTTTTTTAATTAACTTAAAGACATTAGTTCCATTTTATCCTCAAGCGAATTTTGGAGTAACTTTTTCAACATTTTATATATATATATATATATATATATATATATATATATATATATATATATATAAAAAGGCTTAAACACTAATATTCGATGGTGATAATTTATTCCATTGGAATCGTAAATACGATCAATTCATCAGACCTACACATTCAAAAAAGAAAACAGAAAAAAACAACTCTGGAAATAAAAAACAGAATTTAGAGAGTGTAAGTATGAGAGTGTGGGATGAATGTTAGAGCTAAAAGAGAGGGTAACAGACGAGAGAAGGTGGGAGATTAAACCTTAACAAAGAGAAGTTGCATATGTATGTGTATATTTGCCACTAATATTATATATATATATATATATATATATATATATATATTGAAAAACATTTATTTTACATTCAACATCATCACTTGATAAGACACCGGAGGTCTTGAAACAAAATTACTATTTTTGTAGTGTTTTTATAACATATTTATGTTATAATTTTTTAAAATAAATAATTATATATGCTCTACTCTGTATTGAGCACTCTTTTAAGAATAGTAATTGTTGGTTATTGGAATTCATTTCGTATACACCAATTATATACATATATATATATATATATATATCTGTATTTAGGCAGCAATTCTTCTTTCATGCATATTTCATTAAAAACAACAGACAAGATGCTTTTATTTAGTTTTTTTATGCAATTTCTCATGCGATCTAATATTTTTTTTCTTTTCGGATGATAAATTATATAAAAAACTGTTCAAATGTTCTTTTTATCCGAGCGCTTTCGGCTATACATTTACCTATTTTCAAGGATATTATATTTCAACTGTTAAATAAGAAATAGTTTGTTGAATGTATGTTTTATAAAATGTTTTCATTTTTTTTTTTGTTTCAAAACACGGTCAAGATATTATTTCCATGTTCAATGTTAATATTATTAAGTGTTGCTTTGTTTGTTTTTATTAATAAGGCTTCCATTATTTTTAGTCTTTTTTTTTTTTTGCATGTATATGACGCTATTATATTTGTGTTGCCAACAAGTATGTTACGAATAGTGTCCGGTAGGTCTCCATGAATATTTAAATGAGATCTAATTGAGCTATGGTCAGAAAGGTGTAGAGTGAGTCTGCGTGTCAAACATGTTGTAGTGTGGCCTATATAATTTTTACGAATTTTGATTGATCAGGAATACAATTCCTTAATGGGTATTTAAATTCGTAAATAATATTTGTCCTATTTAATTTTGTTCTAGGAGATGAATTATTATTTTTAACTATAAGGCCGCATATCTTCTATGAAAATTTCTCAGACATTCAATCCAGTAAATGTTGTTTAGTACTGTTTATTATAAAACAGTGCATTTACTTAAATATGTGCATCTATAAAAAAGAATGTATAAACATAAAAAATGTCTTAAAATAATTGTCGGACTTTGTTCATTTCATAATGTGTGACGTCATTTGTTTACATTTGGATACTCCATGAGCAGATATGAATGTACGTGAGAGATTCATGGATGATTGAAGTTTAAATATAGTAAAATCGACCTTGCTAACCAAACGCTCCTCTGTGGCCAAATCGGTTTAATGCACGTCAAGCTAAATGACGGTTCCGTATAGGATACAGTTTCGAATCCTGTCGGAGGACGAATATTTTCTGTGAAAATTTCTCGGACATTCAGGCCGGTAAATGTTGTTTAGTACTGTTTATTATAAACAGAGCATTTACTTAAATATGTGTATCTATAAAAAGAATGTATAAACATAAAAAATGTCTTTTTTATATATATATACTTTTGTTATTTTTTATCATTTGTTTCGTCTTTTTCAGCGACTCGTTGCTCGTGTCAGAGTACCGTTCCTTGTGCTTATGTTTCCATCTTCTGGTAAAATATTCCGGTCTGAGACTTATTCACACTTGTTGATATATATTTTTTCTATCTACCTCTCGCTTTCTCTTTTCTCTCTCTCTCTCCTCTCTCTCTCTCTCCCTCTCTCTCTCTTTGTTTTATTTTTTGACTTTAAAATTCTCCTTTTTTCTATTCTTCATTCTCATATTCTCCCCAGAACCTCTCTTGCACGTTTATAAGTCTGCCATTCGACCGTGCTTTAAATACTGATGTCGCATCTGGTCTGGCACCGCTGATATGGCTATTTTCTAGACGTCGCTTAAATGTGGCACCGGTCCGAAAAAATAGACGCTCGAACTCGCTATTCAGTCGTAACGTTAGCGAGACAAGCTTGATAACCCTTACACCACGTCTGGTACCTCTGATATATGTTTAATGACTCTGAATAAAATCCTAAGAAGAATCTGCAATATTATCGATCCTAACCCGGCATCTCGATTTCTTACTGCTTAACGTAGGTTTCCTTCTCTATAAATATGGTAATGGCAATTGTTCTGGTGAGCTCTTTCCTTTGCTATCTCAGCCTCATGAGTTTCAAGAGTAGGCTGGATCTTCATAATTATCTTCGCCACCGCCCTCAGAGTGGGGGAAATGGAATAAGGAGAGGGGATGACGATGCCGATACTCAGACGCGAGTGGGTCCGTAAGTTCTATTCGGATAGTTCCCTCTCTCGCACTGGAAGTGAGACCCTGCTCCAGCTTATGACTTTCATTCTAACGACGACCATCCAATATTTCAGGACAATCTTATCTTCTCTCTCCTTGAGTCTTGTTCTTTCTGCTGCCCTTTCTCTTCAATAACGATTATTCAACTGTCCTTGCGTCTTTGTGGCTTTATTTCCTTGATTGGGGTTAAATGATTTTTTAAAAAAAAAAGAATTTTTCGTGCATGTATTTTTCTACACTATTTGCATTATTCATCCTCATTTTTGCTGCCATATATATCACAACGTTTCAGCCGTTGAAGTTTTTTTTAATAAATTTAATAGGCCTCTCTATGTATAAGTATAAACTCGACCAATATTTAATATCTGTCTATATTTCTGAGATGAGGTATTATGTACACTATTTACATTATTCGGATTATTGTCCTCATCTTTGTCGCCATATTTATTACAACGTTTCGGCCCTTCAGTATCTGTCTATATTTCTGAGATGAGATATTATGTACATTATTTACATTATTCGGACTATTCTCCTCATCTTTGTTGCCATATTTATTACAACGTTTCGGCCTTTCAGTATCTGTCTATATTTCTGAGATGAGGTATTATGTACATTATTTACATTATTCGGATTATTATCCTCATCTTTGTCGCCATATTTATTACAATGTTTCGGCCCTTAAGTATCTGTCTATATTTCTGAGATGAGGTATTATGTACATTATTTACATTATTCGGACTATTGTCCTCATCGTTGTCGCCATATTTATTAAAACGTTTCGGCCCTTCAGTATCTGTCTATATTTCTGAGATGAAATATTATGTACACTATTTACATTATTCGGACTATTGTCCTCATCTTTGTTGTCATATTTATTAAAACGTTTCGGCCCTTCAGTATCTGTCTATATTTCTGAGATGAAATATTATGTACACTATTTACATTATTCGGACTATTGTTCTCATCTTTGTCGCCATATTTATTACAATGTTTCAGCCCTTCAGTTTCTGTTTATATTTCTGAGATGAGGTATTATGTACACTATTTACATTATTCGGACTATTATCCTAATCTTTGCTGCCATATTTATCACAACGTTTCAGCGGATGAAGTTTTTTTTTTTTTGATAAATTTAATACGCCTCCCTATGTATAAGTATAAAATCGACCAATATTAAATATCTGTCTATATTTCTGAGATGAGGCCCCAAATTCCCTGTAGACCCCATATAAAACGGGGTCGGGTAGCTGTTTCCCGAGACGAGACTCTGCCCTTCGACATTGCCTCGTCTTGGGATCCTCTCTGTCCGAAGACAGAGAGTTTGACCAGGACAGCTTGAGACGAATCTCCGGCTGCAAGATATCTACCAACCGCCCCACGCGGTAAGATGTTGCACATGGCCGAATTTAATGTGGGGTATCCAAGCTCGTTGGCTCGGCCCAAAATTCCCCGTAGACCCCGTATAAAGCGGGGTCGGGTAGCTGTTTCCCGAGACGTGACGAGACTCTGCCCTTCGACATTGCCTCGTCTGGGGATCCTCTCTGCCCGGAGGCAGAGAGTTTGACCAGCACAGCTGGAGACGAATCTCCGACTGCAGACCAACATACAGTACATAATACGTCCTGTATTTATGTGAATGGGGACATACACATTATCGTCCGTAGGTATCCTACAACAACAACAATTATTATTATTATTATTATTATTGTTGTTGTTGCTGTTGTTGTTTGTATGTTATGTTTCCTGCTTAGCATCCTGAAGAGCCGGCTCCAAACTATAGTCCTTAGGCCCTGTAGAAAAATTGTCATTTAATTGATAGCATTTTGCTTAGTATATGCGATGTTCCGAGTAGAGCGATCTTCGAGGCAACTTTTATGTTGATGCTGTCTCGGAAACTGTTAGTAAAATTCTCCTTTCTTTTTTCCCACGAAGCCCAGTGCTCCGATTACTATTGGTACAGTCTCAGTCTCCAAACAATGGTTATTAGGCTTTATAGGAGAATTGTTATTTAATTGATAGCACTTTTCTTAGTATATGGGAGGTTCCTAGCAGGGCGGTCTTCTGGGCAACTTGTATGTTGATGTTACCTGGGGCACTGTTAGTAAAATTGTCCTTTCTTTTTCTCATGAGGCCCAGTGCTCTGATTACTATTGGTACAGTCTCAGCCTTCATTCCCTACATCCTGTTAATCTTTATTTCCAGCTGCTTGTATTTGGACAATTCCTTGATAATTTTCATGGAGGTGTTTCTCTCAGATGGTGCTGCTATGTCAATAACTATAATACTAATAATTTCTGGTATTTTATGAAGAGGCTTACAGTGTCTCGAAAACAAAACTAGTTACACTCCATCATCGACGATCGGATCCCAAAACTACCACTATGACTGCATGTCCTTTCGAGTAGGACCAGTGGCTTGAGCCACTGTTGGGCCTTAGACTCACCTCAAGTGGAACGCGTACATAGGATCCATCGCAAAAATGGTCGGTAATTACCCGATTCTACGTGCTATCCTCTGCCGATATTAGCCAACTTTGGCCTAACATGGAGTTCTGCTGTCATATTAGAGCATCAACTGACCAGTCCTCACTTTCCAGTCTCGTAAACGTCTCCGCGCCCTTGTGGGTGACAAATTATTAGGTTGGTGCAAAAATAATTTCGTTTTCTAACATATGTTACTATGTGAAAACGAAATTATTTTTGCACCAACCTAATATTATCCATTCTTCAACATTTCCCTCATAGACTGGATGTGGCAAACCTATCGCTACGTCCATGGAAAGTGTTAGGACCAAATGTATTCCTTGGTTACACCAGTGTTAACCTTCATGTCTGGGACCCGCCATGTTACAAGATATTGAAGAAAAGCACCCTCATTTCCTTTGTATTCCATTGGTGATAAGTTCCACTCAAACAGCTTCTTGCTGCGAACCACTGTTCTGTGGAACCGACTCCCAAGAGGTTGTTTCTCCGTTCAGTATAATCTTAACCTGTTCAAGTCTAGGGTTAACGCTTATTTTCCAAACCTAGCCGTATAAACTGTTATTATGTAACCTTTGCCTTCGATTGACTCCCACTTGTACAAGGTAAACCTCACCATAAAGAGAAATATCATCAGATTATCCAAATTTGTATGAAATGTGCATAAAATTATCGATAAATACCCAAGAAATCAATAATCGCCATTGTCACAGAGTTCAAGATTTCAAAGCGCCCTCCCAGAGTAATTGTGCGTGAGTACCCTCCGATGCAAGTCATATATGATTCCGAGCGGTCAATTCATGTCAGCAAAGACAAAAAGTTAATCGTCTGATCCACGCAAAAATGTTCTTTGGGCAAGAGCCTAGAATATGTTATTATTTCTCTGATCAAAAAAAAAAAAAATTTGATCAGGACCAAAATGTCAACTAAAGCAATGACAGATTGTTTTGCACAAACCCTAAGGAATCTTCGAACGATCATACACAAAACGTTTCCAGCAACATTGACCGTTCTATGAGTCGTAAGCAATGGGAAATATGTCATGGCTCCTCGCATCTTTCCTCGGGGCCTGCGGGTCAATGCTGCTTACTATAAAATGTTGGAGAGATTTGTGACAATCTGGATAGAGAGCATGATAAAAGACAGAGATCGTACGGCCGAGAACAAGATTCTATGCCATAACATGAGAACAAGACGACCTATGAATGAATGAGTTACAATCTCCGCGTACTGAACTACTATGTATAACGCCTCCATAACTCTTTGAAAATAAGATCTCTGAACTCCGCCATAACTATTAAAATGTCCAAAATAGATGAAGACAATCTCATTCGGTGTATGTCAACATTTTCAGTCCTCGTATTGAAGCAGTTATCGATTTCAACGGCCGATCTTAGACTAGATGTGCCAATAGACGTCTCAAGTGTATTCATGCCAATTCTTCTCTCAAATAAAGCTCTTCTCTTAGGAGTTTAAGCATCTTTTTTGCCGAATTCATGCAAATGCCCTCAAAAATCTGAGCAACTCCGTATAAGATTGGCCCCTCGCAAATTAATATATTAAATATGTTCTTGAAGAACCCGTCAAATATAAAGTCGTTAGTCTAGAAAAAACGGTGCGTATATCAATTTTTTGAGTTATTTCAATGTAGGAAGAATCTCTTATTTCTGTATGTATCTACTTCTATGAGTTTCGCTACTTCAGAACATGGGTGATATTGGCTCTCCACAACTTCCACTCATGTTTGTCCTTTTACTCCCTCCCACTAAACCCGTCCTGGGTAAGACGATAAACTACGTCCAGCACCAAGGCCTCTGATCAGGAGGTTTTGGAGAGCGTGATACCACCTCTGAATTGCTGATGTTCCCAGGACCACTCTGACCCGGGGTAGTAGCACCTGCTGGGGTCCCAGCTATGGGCAAATAGTTAGCACCTAAACTGGGGTAAAGACATTATGAAAGTGTAAAAATAGATTTTAATACCAGAAATACTTTGAAAAAAAAATTATCACAAGCAATAGTTTTGAAGAAAAAAAAAACTATTACCAGCAATACATATTTGAAAAATATTACCAACAATGTTTTTAAAAAATAAATATTACTGGCAATACATTTTTGAAAAAAAAAAAAATTACCTGCTTTCCATTTTTGAAGGAAAAATATTACCAGAAATAGATTTTTGACAAACCAAAATATTAGCAGCATTAAAAATTTTGTCGACCCATTAAGGTTGATATGCCGTAAAACAAACCAAACCAAACCCTCCCATTCCCCATTCTACTATCCATTTATGCAAGGTCTTTAGGTAAGTTACTTGAGGTTTTCATATATATTTTCAATATGTCCTGTGCGTGTCTAATTCTCCAAGCACTCTTTCCTCATTATGTGTCCCAGAATTTCTCATTTTTAGCCCAATTTTCCTTAAAAAAAAACCTTAAAAATATATGGCAGTAAAAATGGGACAATATCCATCCGCACAAAAGAAGCGACACAATTTGGTTCTACAGAAGGATGCTGAGAATACCATAGTCTGAACATTTGACCACCGACAAAGTTTGAAAGGAAATGGAAACAAAAAGGACACTTGCAATCGGAAAAAGAAAATTGAAATTAAAAAAAGGCACATAGTAAGGAAAGGAGGCTTGGTAAATTTAACACTCACAGGGCATATTGTAGGTAAGTGGGATAGAGGAATGCATGTCGTAACCTACGGAAAGAGGACGTGTAAATGATTGGCGGGACTATTAGGAGATATAAAAATGAGACAGACATTGCTAAAAGCTACAAAAGAAAGGAAGTTGTGGTGAGCCCTAATCGTCAACGTCCTGAAAAGAGACAGCAAATAGAAACGGGTTTTCACCCATTTTGACGTTTGGATTATTCTAACATCCTTCCGAAATAGATAATTTTTTTTTTCTTATTTACACTATTTACATTGTTCGGACTGTTGTCCTGATTTTCGTTGCCAAATTCACGACGTTTCGGCCGTTGTACGCTCCGGCCTTCTTCAGGTGATTGGAATTCGAAGCTGAATCTTTTATTTCGTCCACCGGATGTAGATTGTTCTAATTCCACGTGCCATGCCTCTTCCGGGTGTTTCAGTACCAGTTATCTCCCTTTAATTCAAATTTTTTGTTCACCTCAGCCGTAGCCTGGTACTGAGCTCACACCTCTTGGGGTCAAGTCACTGGCTTCAACCATTGGGACATGTGCCCTCAAGGGCAAAGTAAAGGGTTCAGTTCGAAATTCCAATCACATGAAGAAGGCCGGGCCGTACAACGGCCGAAACGTCGTGAATATGGCGACGAAGATGCGGCCAACAATCCAAATGATGTAAATAGTATAAATAATTACAATACCTCCTCTCAGACAAAATTTTTCTTAAATGCAGACTAAAAAAAATATATATATTTTCTTTTTCTCTGTAAATTAATAACTACGAGATATATATATATATATTTAGAACTGAAATAACTTCTTTTTTTTTATTTTACAATGGAGGATGTGATGTTATTTTCAGTTATCTGCTAATGCTTATATTCTCATCGACTATCTTTCAGCCTTCTTTTATTTCCTCTGTTTCGGCTTCCACTCATGAAAGTGCCTACTGTTCGTTCATCACAACAATTTCAAAGTCAGAACGAGGTAAATTTTGTCAGTACATCCGGGCACCAGCAAATGGCTTCGTCTGCGCTTCAATCAAATATTTACAACCTTTATGGACAAAGTGCTTACTGAGTGAGCAGTCTCACGTGATGTTTTGTGAAAGGGGGCTGAGGGGAGAGTGAAAGAAAGAGAGAGAGAGGAATGAGATATTGAAAACGAAAAGAAAAAGGAAATCAAGAATGGGAGAAGAAGAAAGAGAAACTATAGAACAACAAATAAAAAAAATGAAAGAAGGCGAGACAACGAAAGTGTGAATCAAGAAAAAAATGAAAGAAAAAGAAGAAACAAAAATAAAAGCAATCATTCTGGAAAAAGGGAATTGAAGAGATAGACAGCAAAGTAGATATCTAATAAGAAAGAAAGAAAGAAAGAAAGAAAGAAAGCATGACATGATCATTAAATAATTATGGAAAGAAAGAAAGAAAGAAAGAAAGAAAGAAAGAAAGAAAGAAGACACAAATAATTATGGAAAGAAAGAAAGAAAGAAAGAAACGAAGAAAGAAATAAAGAAAATATTGTGGAAAAGAGGGCTAAGTAAAATGTTGACGGTTTCAAAGAAAGATAGAAAGAAAGAAAGAAAAAAGAAAGAAAGAAAGAAGACTCAAATAATTATGGAAAGAAAGAAAGAAAGAAAGAAAGAAAGAAAGAAAGAAAGAAAGAAAGAAGAAAGAAAGAAGACTCAAATAGTTATGGAAAGAAAGAAAGAAAGAAAGAAGACTCAAATAATTATGGAAAGAAAGAAAGAAAGAAAGAAAGAAAGAAAGAAAGAAAGAAAGAAAGGAACGAAGAAAGAAATAAAGAAAATATTGTGGAAAAGAGGGCTAAGTAAAATGTTGACGGTTTCAAAGAAAGAAAGAAAGAAAGAAAGAAAGAAAGAAAGAAGACTCAAATAGTTATGGAAAGAAAGAAAGAAAGAAAGAAAAGAAAGAAAGAAAGAAAAGAAAAGAAAGAAAGCATGATCATTAAATAATTATGGAAAGAAAGAAAGAAAAGAAAGAAAGAAAAGAAAGAAAGAAAAGAAGACTCAAATAGTTATGGAAAGAAAGAAAGAAAGAAAGAAAGAAAGAAAGAAAGAAAGAAGACTCAAATAGTTATGGAAAGAAAGAAAGAAAGAAAGAAAGAAAGAAAAAGAAAGAAAGAAAGAAAGAAAGAAAAGAAGACTCAAATAGTTATGGAAAGAAAGAAAGAAAGAAAGAAAGAAAGAAAGAAAGAAAGAAAGAAAGAAGACTCAAATAATTATGGAAAGAAAGAAAGAAAGAAAGAAAGAAAGAAAGAAAGAAAGAAAGAAAGAAGACTCAAATAGTTATGGAAAGAAAGAAAGAAAGAAAGAAAGAAAGAAAGAAAAGAAAGAAAGAAAGAAAGAAAGAAGACTCAAATAGTTATGGAAAGAACGAAAGAAAGAAAGAAAGAAAGAAAGAAAGAAAGAAAGAAAGAAGACTCAAATAATTATGGAAAGAAAGAATTATGGAAAGAAACAAACAAAGAACGAACAATCATGAAATAATTATGAAAAGAAAGAAAGAAAGAATAATCATAAAATCACCATGAAAAGAAAGAAAGAACGAATGAACAATTATTAAATAATTATGGAAAGAAAGAATGAAAGTAAGAAAAATCATGACGTAATTATGAAAAGAAAGAAAGAAGAATGATTAATTAATTATAAAAATATGTAAATAATAATAAAAAGAAAGAAATAAAGACAGAAGGAAAGAAAGAAGGAAGAAAGGAAAGAAAGAAAGAAAATATTGTAGAAAGGAGGGCTAAGAAAGTGTTGACGGTTTCAAAGAAAGAAAGAAAGAAAGAAAGAAAGAAGGAAAGAAAGAAAGAAAATATTGTGGAAAGGAGGGCTAAGTAAAAGTGTTGACGGTTTCAAAGAAAGAAAGAAAGGAAGAAAGAAAGAAGGAAAGAAAGAAAGAAAGAAAGGCAAATAATGAAATAATTATGAAAAGAAGACGAAGAAGACAAAGAAGAAAAGAACTTGAAATGAAATGTAGACAAGAAGGGGATAAATAAACAAAGAAGAAGAAGAAGAAGAAGAAGAAGAAGAAGCAAAGAGTAAGAAATAAAAAGATGAAACACTACAAGTCGACGAAAGGCAAGGTGATGCGGAACAATGAGTCAAACATTGGCCCTGCTGGTGAAGGCTTTAGTAATGGTAGGAAGAAAGGTAAAAAGGCCGACTAGAAAATGTCGAGCAAGTGAAAACTGAATGCGAAATCCAAAAGAAATCGATAAGACAAGCTATCGCGTCTGCTGTGTAGATATCCTCCTGTCACGTTACCTTTAGTGGGGCCTTGGCTGATGAAGGCTAACTAGCTTCCTAGCACTCGCTTCCTCCCGACTCGGCCTGCCTGCTTTCGTTAAGTCCGTCGAATCGTAATGCATATAGCTGACGATATGCGTTGGCGTGTGCAATAGTTGTTTATTAAGCCTAGCTTAGTCCGGCACAAGGCCAGGTTGGTTTTTGAGGGGGTCCGACTCGTTAACATGGTCATATTCCCGCTTTTGAATGTGAGGGTAGCTAGCAATCGTGCCAGAACAGGTATCGAAATGCTATTCAAGAACCAGTGTGCCACAAAACAATCGCTATAGAAAACACCTGTTTTAGACTGCACGCACAAATTGGTCTGTCAGAGTAGCGTGCTAACCATTGTGCTACTCTTGACATCCTGGTATTTAGTGAGCCTAAATAAGGCCTTTGATGGTTTCTTTCTTTCTTTTTTCTACATTAAATAATGCCTTTCTTTCTTTCTTTCTTTCTTTCTTTCTTTTTTTCTTTGTTCTACCTTAAATAATGCCTTTCTTTCTTTCTTTTTTCTTTCTTTCTTTCTTTCTTTGTTCTATCTTAAAAATTGCCTTTTTTCTTACTTTCTTTTTTCTTTCTTTCTTTCTTTCTTTCTTTCTTTCTTTCTTTGTTCTATCTTAAAAATTGCCTTTTTTCTTACTTTCTTTTTTCTTTCTTTCTTTCTTTCTTTTCTTTCTTTCTTTCTTTGTTCTATATTAAATAATGCCTTTTTCTTACTTTCTTTTTTCTTTCTTTCTTTCTTTCTTTCTTTCTTTCTTTCTTTGTTCTATCTTAAATAATGCCTTTTTTCTTACTTTCTTTTTTCTTTCTTTCTTTCTTTCTTTCTTTCTTTGTTCTATCTTAAATAATGCCTTTTTCTTACTTTCTTTTTTCTTTCTTTCTTTCTTTCTTTCTTTCTTTGTTCTATCTTAAATAATGCCTTTTTCTTACTTTCTTTTTTCTTTCTTTCTTTCTTTCTTTCTTTCTTTATTTCTTTCTTTCTTTCTTTGTTCTACCCTAAATAATGCCTTTCTTTCTTTCTTTCTTTCGTTCTTTCTTTCTTTCTTTCTTTTTCTTTCTTTCTTTCTTTGCTATACCCTAAATAATGCCTTTCTTTCTTTCTTTCTTTCTTTCTTTCTTTCTTTTTCTTTCTTTCTTTCTTTGCTCTACCCTAAATAATGCCTTTCTTTCTTTCTTTCTTTCTTTCTTTCTTTCTTTCTTTTCTTTCTTTCTTTCTTTGCTCTACCCTAAATAATGCCTTTCTTTCTTTCTTTCTTTCTTTCTTTCTTTCTTTCTTTCTTCCTATGTTCTACCCTAAATAATCTTAGTCTGGTACAAGGCCAACAATGGCAGTTAAAGATAACCGTTAGTGGAGACGTTTTTATTTGTCTCAGAGCCATTTACTATTGCTTGATTTTAAATTACGTATATATTCGTTAAATTACGTATATATTCGTGGTCATGTATATGTGTACATGTATGTGCAAGTATACAAAAAACCCCTAATATATGTATATACCTGGGTGGGTGTGTATGTGTGCACATGTATGTGCAATATATATATATATATATATATATATATATATATATATATATATATATATATATATATATATAGGATATAGGCGATCATGGCTCTCCATAATTTCCCGTCCTTTGTAGCTATTAATACATTTATTAACGTCAGTTAAAATTCAAACTGATTCTGTTTCTCGCGCTTACGGGTATAAGTAGATCCATGTCTTTGTTGATGTTAGTAGTGCTACCTAGATTTAACCTCAGTTGAAACTCAAACAGATTTATTATGATGTGAATAAATGATTCATTTTTATTATGTGCAGGCATAAGTAGATTCGTGCCTTTACCACTGTTCTCTTCCCAGTGTTTCTAAACCATTTTAAACAACGGCACGCCTAGGAGCAAATGAATATATCACAGCACACTTAACAAATTTTTTAAATGGTATACATTTAAATGTTAAAAAATAAAACCATAGAATTAAAAAAATATACACACAAATATGAAATTGCTTTATTTTTATACTAGCAGCATGGCCCCGCGTTTCCCGGCATTGCCCGGCGTTGCCCGGCGTTGCCCGTGCTTGATTCAAAAATCGTATGACTCATACAGCAATCGCTATCACTTGACTTAAAATATTTTTGCCCTTCCTTGCCTTTAAAGGAGTGCCCTTTGCCGTGCTGATGTTGCTACATGCCTTACTTCTTGCCTATCTCACACTGCCATATTTTTCTAAGCTCTATACTAAACATTAAATCTGTTACGAAAAAAAGAACTAAACAAAATGAACACAAAACAATCAGCTTTAAAAAAAGGACTCGTAACTGGAAAAACCGAATGAAAAAAGAATGTTAACAACAAATACTTTTTCACACCCAACCCAGTTCTGCGGAATCAGAATCAACATTGAGTTTAAGCAAGCGAATGAGCCAATTGGAGTAAAGTGCCATGCAGATTTAAATTTTTCTCACTTGTGACGAATGCAGCTATCGACTTTTTTGCATGTTAGCATGCTAGTTAACATTCGTGTCAGTCAGCTGTTGGGTCTCACGCTTGCCAATAGAATCTTCCTGCCTATTCGTGGCAGTCAGCTATAGGCTCTCACTTTGGCCAGTAGAAAATGGCCACAAACTACATGAAAACTGCCGTAGAAGCATGAAAAAAATCGATTATTTCCACTATCGATGGGAGTTGGGAAATGCAAGGTCGGTGTTGGTCTTTCCGCTAACTTGGTGCATGTGCATGTAAATTTGGGTGCAAATCCGTCGAAAATTGCGGCCGTGCATTCGTTACACACACACACACACACACACACACACAGACATCCTGCCTTTTATAGATAGAGATTTCTATTCAACTATTTGTGCAGCTTATTTAGTATGAAACCTGCGCCTGTTATTACTTTGCGGTTTGGTTGAATGTGTGATAACAAAACACTCATTTAGGTATAGTCAGTAATTCGCCGAAAAAAACAACAAAAACAGCCCCAAAATTAATAAAAAATAAAGTTTTATCGCTAAAATGTTTATGTTATTATTAAAAGGAAAGACCAAAGTATTTTTTTAATTATTTCAAAAAAAAAAAATTTAATACTTTTAGCAGATTCGAAATTTTGGTTAAAAATCTAGTTTTTTTTTTTTGTTTTTTACGTCAGTGGTCACGTAATATTTAGCATTAGTTTTTAGCGCTTTTTTTTTTCAGTTGAAAAACACATTAATTTGGAAATTCTTGCAAAAATCAAATAATTATCAGATTTTAACGAACCTTTCAGAAATTATTAAAAAACGAATTAAATTATTTTAGAAATGTTTGTTTTTTAGAACGTCACGATAAAAATATTGATTTTTATATCTGTTACCTTCTTTACTTAATTTCATGAAAACTCGACTTTGTGTATTTTGAGATTTTTTAATTAAATATTGAAGACTTTGAAGAATATAAGTCATCGATATTTTTTTGTAAATTCAGAAGAATTTTTAACCAAAATTCAGTTCTGCATTGTAAAATACAAAACCCAATAAAACTAAGACATTTAATTAAAAAAAACATTTAATGGCTTTCATGAATAATATATGTTAAGGACATTACTGTCTGAAGCCAAAATATTTTTCCGATGAAAAATGAATTTTTACAAGAATTGTTCTTTTATTTTTTTTCAATTTTATATGCAAATTGTGATAAAGTTGTTAGATATTTTAAAATTAAGTTTAAATATGTGTCTTTTTGGAAAAGCTCTTATTAAAGATCTATTTTTACAAATTTTAAATTTGAAAGCCTGTTATAATATGCGAAGCATTTGTATTTTTAAAATAATTCTTTAATATGCCAAAAATGTCTTAAAACAGGTTCCGGCAAAACTACGGAGACAATTCAGAAATAATGTCACGTGTTTTAAGAGTTTGTCTATATTTCTGAGATGAGGTATGGAATGTCGAACTGAACCCTTTATTTCGCTCACTAGTGTATGTTTGATGGATGTCAGTTATCAGTTATCTCCTGTTAATTTCAATCTGAAAGTTCTCCACTGCCTTAAGTGGGTATTGAACTCACACTCTTTGGGTCCTGTCACTAGATCTAACTAACGCTTTTATCCACTGTGCCATGTCTCCTTGAGGACATTCCAACCGCCTGAAGAAGGCCGGGGCGGACAACGGCCGAAACGTTGTGATAAATATGGCGACAAAGATGAGGACAATAGTCCGAATAATGTAAATAATTTTTTAAGAGTTGTTTGACGGTTCCGTATAGGATGCAGGTTCGAATCTTGTCAAAGGACGAATATTTTCTATGAAAATTTCTCGGACATTCAGGCCGGTAAATGTTATTTAATACTGTTTATTATAAACAGAACATTTACTTAAATACTTGTATCTATAAAAAAGAACGTTAAACATAAAAAAGTCTTTAATAAATAAATTGTCGGACTTTGTCCATTTCTTAATATATATATATATATATATATATATATATAACGGACATTGAGGAAGCAATCTATTTTAAACTTGATTGGAATTTTCCATGTAGTCTTAGGTATAAACACGATCAATATTTACCTGTAGGCTCAAGTATAAACCCGACCAATATTTACCTATAGACTCAACTAATAACCCGACCAATATTTAACTATATGCTCATGCTTAAACCCGACTAATATTTTCCTATAGTCACAAGTACAAACCCGAGAAATATTTACCTATCAGCTCAAATATAATCCTGACCAATATTTACTTATATACTCAAGAATAAGCCCGACCAATATTTACCTACAGGCTCTTGTATAAACTCGACGAATATTAATCTATAGGCAGAAGTATAAACCCAACCAATATTTACCTATAAACTCAAGTATAAAACCGACCAATATTTACCTATAGGCTCAAGTATAAAGCTGACCAATATTTACTTATAGACTCAAGAATAAGGCCGACCAATATTTGCCTATAGGCAGAACTATAAACCTGACCAATGTTTGCCTATAGGCTGAAATATAAACCGATGAATATTTATCTATAGGCTCAAATATAAAGCCGGCCCAGATTTACCTATAGACTCATATTTACCTATGGTTTCAAATATAAACTTGACCAATATTTAGCTAAAGGCTCAAGTATACTCACGATGAATATTTGCCTATAGGCTCAAAGATAAAACCGACCAATATTTACCTATAGATTCAAGTATAAACCCGACCAATATTTACTTATGGGCTCAAATATGAACCTGGCCAATATTTAGCTAAAGGCTCAAATATAATCACGATGAATAATTATCTATAGGCTCAAATATAAACCCGAATAATATTTACCTATAGACTCAAGTATAAACCCGACCAATATTTATCTGTAGGCTCAAATATAAACCTGACCAATATTTAGCTATTGGCTCAAATATAAAACTGGCCAATATTTACCTATAGGCTCAAGTATAAACCCAGCCAATGTTTACTTATAGGCTCAAGTATAAGCGCAATCAATATTTACAAATTGACTCACGTATGAACACGACATATATTTTCTATAGTCTTAAGTATAATATATCTTTCGTAAAACTCGACAGCCCACCTGAAATCATCGAAATATCGACAATTTAAATTAATTTCCCCACAGTTGGTTTCACTAAATCTAATCTCAAAACACTCTCGTTATTAAAAAAAAAAAAATAAGTTTTTATTTGCATGCAACTCCAAATCGACGTACAACCATTTTTTACTCCATTGATTTCCCACAAGTATTATTTACGAAAACCAACATAGTTTCAAAACGTTGGCCTTCTTTCTTTTTTTTATTTCCTTTTTTTTTTATTCTTTTTAAATTCTTTCAAATGTTCACCAGTCACCTGCGTTAATTGCTGTTGCACGTTTGTCAAGTCCAAGAAGACATTTTCGATACGCTTCGTTAATGAGGACACCGAATTTCTTCAGAATCAATCTTTTCGAAACAGGTTTTCCTAGCTCCTGAATAAAAGCACACCTGATCCCCTCCTTCATTGATGAGTCAACAATCGATCTCCACGTTTCACCTCCTTCTTTCCTACTTTCCTTACTTTCTATCTTTCATTCTTTCTGTGTCCATATCTATCTTTGTTCATAATTATCTATGTTCATCTCTCTCTCTCTCTTTCTCTCTTTCTCTCGCAATATATATATATATATATATATATATATATATATATATATATATATATATATAAGTAGTAATCTATTGTTCCATTGATATAATCCAGGCGAGTCCTTTTAACACAACATAGAATTTGAAATATGTTAAAACTGACTCACAAAAGAGCGCTAAATGTTTAATTTCAACTAGCAGCATGGCCCGGCGTTGCCCGTGCTTGATTCAAAAATCGTACGATGCATACAGTAATCGCTATCACTTGACTTAAAATATTTTGCCCTTCCTTGCCTTTAAAGGAGAGCCCTTTGCCGTGCTGATGTTGCTACATGCCTTACTTCTTGCCTATCTCACACAGCGAATTTTTCTAAGCTCTATACTAAACATTAAATCTGTTATGAAAAAAGAACTAAACAAAATGAAGACAAAACGATCAGCTTTAAAAAGGACTCGTAACTGGAAAAACCGAATGAAAAAAATGTTAACAAAAATGCTTTTCCCACCCAACCCAGTTCTGCGGAATCAGAATCAACGTTGAGTTTAAGCAAGCGAATGAGCCAATTGGAGTAAAGTTCCATGCAGATTTAAATTTTTCTCACTTGTGGCGAATACAGCTATCGATTTTTTTGCATGCTATTTAACATTCGTGTCAGTCAGCTGTTGGCTCTCAGGCTGACCAATAGAATCTTCCTGCCTATTCGTGACAGCCAGCTATAGGCTCTCACTCCGGCCTGTAGAAAATGGCCGCAAACTACATGAAAACTGCCGTAGAAGGATAAAAAAATCGATTATTTCCACTCTCGATGGGAGTTGGGAAATGCAAAGTCGGTCTTGACCTTCCCCGCTAACTTGGAGCATGTGCATGTAAATTTTGGTGCAAATCCGTCGAAAATTGCGGCCGTGCATTCGTTACCCCCCCACACACACATACATCCTGCTATCTATAGATAGAGATAAATACATCATTTTTTTTTTACAATTGGAATTAAGATACCTTCAGTAAATGACTATTTTCACCTAAGAATTTTACTCTATTTACACTTTATTTGGACTATTGTCGTCATCTTTGTCGACATATTTATTACAAAGTTTCGGCCTTCTTCAGGAGGTTGGAATGTCGAACTGAACCTTTTATTTCGCTTTCTGGTGTAGACTTCTCGTTCCACGTGCCAGGTTTAATGGATGTCAGTTATCAGTTATCTCCTGTTAATTCCCCTCTCCAAGTTCTCCACTGCCTTAACCAGGTATTGAACTCACACTCTTTGGGTCCTGTCACTGGATCTAACTAACGCCTTTATCCACTGTGGCATGGGCCCTTGAGGACGTCTGTGTATCTGAG
Source organism: Acanthosepion pharaonis (assembly GCA_903632075.3). NCBI lineage: Eukaryota > Metazoa > Mollusca > Cephalopoda > Sepiida > Sepiidae > Acanthosepion > Acanthosepion pharaonis. Next base: position 382,046 of record CAHIKZ030004539.1, read on the forward strand.
AAATGGACGTGGAACTAGAACAGATAGATAGATAGATAGATAGATAGATAGATAGTGATAGTCATGCAGATATATAGATAGATTGATAACATAGGTAGACAGATATTAATCAGTTTTAGATAGACAGATACGAACAGATTAATCTTTCTCTCTCTCTCTCTCTCTCTCTATATATATATATATATATATATATATATATATATATATATATATATATGGTTGAATTTTTGAAAATTTAAAAAGAGAGTGCGTTTTTTTTCTAATATGGTAAGAGCCAGCTTTCCCTGACGATTCGCTTAGGTGAAATCTTGGTAGATTTGTCTGGCTCTCTAGGTTTGACTAGGTCTGCTCTACATTGTATTGAGCACTTTTATTAGTTAGTTGATTACTTGTATCGGGGTTTTTTACTTTGGGCTTTGGACCTGTATGCTGTACGGTTATTTTCGACAGACGTTCATGTTCTAAGTTCTTTCTTTTTTTAAAACCTATTTTTCCTTCGGGATTCATTTGACCATTAGCAAATCAAGTCGCCGAAGGTTTTTCAGAGAGTATATATATATATATATATATATATATATATATATATATATATATATATATATATATATAGTTTATGCAAAACTAGGTAATCCGTAGGGGGGGTAGACTCAAGGAGGATGATATCCACAGAGCTCAATATAAATTCAGAGCAAATATGTTTGAATAAAAACAGACCACTTTAAGGTTCCATGTAATAAAAAATAAAGGTCTCTTGATCATCAGACTTTACTTCCAAAGGTTGAAATGAAAAATGAAAAGAAATTTACACATATTTGACGGGCCGTATGTAAAAATGTAAATTCACAGCAAACATTTCATTTACATATGCTTAATACGGTCCGTCAAAAATGTGTAAATTTCTTTTCATTTTTCATTTCAACCTTTGGAAGTAAAGTCTGATGATCCAGAGCCTTTAAAAGCCTGTGGTGAAATAATCTATTACATGGAACTTTAAAGTGGTCTGTTTTTATTCAAATATATATATATATATTCAGTTGGTTTTCTTTCTATTTTTTTCTGCAGTAAGATTTAGTATAATATTTAAGATGTATAAATTGGGCAACGTTGGAACATGTCCCGCCTAATTCCGCACGTCACGTGGTCCTTTATTCTTGCAACATTTTTACAAGGTGTATACATCAGAAAAAACATACTATGTAAGTGAAAATATACTACATCATTGTAGGTTTACTTTTATATAATTTTTGTTTAATCTAAATTTAGTTACTACTAGCAGTAGAGCCCGGCGTTGCCCGGGGAAGTAAGAGATAGATCAAGTATCGACCATCATAAAGACTGAAAAATAAAATTGACAAAGATTATTATTTAAGGTTGACGGACACGCATGTCTTAATTAGTTTTGTTTGTTTTTTTTTTGTTTTTTTTTTACGAATTGGTCAAAACTAAACTCAAACAAAAACATTGCCTTTAATCGTTATGAGTCTACTGATTGAATAGAGTTTTATTATAATCAATTGTCTTGTAAATGGAATTTTTCAAGAATTCTGAATGTAAAAATAAAGAAAAAAAGTGTGCAAGACAATAAGAAACACTACCTGCCAAAAAAAAGTGAAGTTTTGTTGAAATCGGTTGAAAAATGTAGGAAATCCGATCCCATATATAAACGAACACACACACACACACACACCGAGACACAACCTGAGTTTTATAATAAGTATAACTCGATATGAGTTGTCCCCCTTTCATTAATGCCTCTTAACTGTGTATTCAAATTGATTTCGTACAAAAACAATTGTGTTTTTCTAATTTTTGGTGCTGTCAGAACCACTGCAAGGTAATTTTACGCAGTCCTGTGAAGTTTTGTTGAAATCGGTTGAAAAATGTAGGAAATCCGATCCAATATATAAACGTACACACACACACACACACACACTCACAAACAAACAACCTGGGTTTTATAATAAGTATGATTTGGTATCATATTCTGGTCTTCTATACATTCTCCTATCGATCCATGGCACTTACTTAGCAACCAAGTTCCCATATATTTTAGATTTGCAATAATCACGATACGGTGAATTTTGTTTTTTATTTTTTTTTTTTTTTTAAATTTTAATAAAAGATTTGTATTTGTTTAGCCATTTTCGCATTACCGCTTCGACAACGGTGTCACAGGCGTTCGTGAGCGCAAGAAAAATACCATCAACTCGATTCCGCATACTTGACTGCAATTAAAAACATCTTTTGCACAGACCATTAAAAGCATCGATGCATTGGGCGTTCGCATGAGACGGAAGGGATGTCTGTTTCTAATTTATTTTTCTCGCGCGAAACTTTACCGGCCGATTAAGCACGCACACCCATAAAGAAATTCATCTGTCGATAGATCGATAGATCTATCAATCTATCTATCTATCGATATATATATGTATATATATATATATATATATATATATAGAGAGAGAGAGAGAGAGAAAGAGAGAAAGATTAATCTGTTCGTATCTGTCTATCTAAAACTGATTAATATCTGTTTACCTCTGTTATAAATCTATCTGTCTATATATCTGTATGTTTATCACAATCTATATAACTATCTATATATATATAATGATACACCATACCTATCTATCTATCTATCTATCTATCTATCTATCTATCTATTCTCTTGAGTTCAATTTCTAATTTCAAATTTGAGTATCAATATCTTCGTATCTTTCACATTCATTTATTATGCATCTATCTAATTACTCTAAATTGCTTCATATCTCTCTCAGTCGTTTCACATTCATCACTGTCTGTCTGTCTCTTCCTCCATATATATATATATATATATATATATATATATATATATATATATATATATATATAGCAATATCTATATATCTATCTATATATGTTATTAATCTGTCTAAATATCTGTATGTCTATCCCTTTCTCTATCTTTATAACTATCTATATATCTAATTATATACTATATCTATATATGTATATATGTATGCATGTATGTATGTATGTATCTATCTATCTATCTATCTATCTATCTATCTATCTATCTATCACTGATCATTATCTATCTGGTATATGTGAGTCTATCTATCTATCTATCTATCTATCTATCTGTAACTGATCAATATCTATCGATATGTGAATCTATCTATCTATCTATCTATCTATCTATCTATCTATCTATCGATCTATCTATCTATCTATAACTGGTCATTATCTATCTATATGTGAATCTATCTATCTATCCATCGATATATCTATCTGTAACTGATTAATATCTATGTATATGTGAATCTATCTACCTATCTCTCTATTACTTTCTTTTCAGTATCTATCTATCTATCTATCTATCTATCTATCTATCTATCTATCTATCTATCTATCTAATTCTCTTCGGTATCTATCTATCTATCTATCTATCTATTATTTTCTTTTCAATATCTATCTATCTATCTATCTATCTATTTCAGTCTCTTCAATATCTATCTATCTATCTATCTATCTATCTATCTATCTATCTATCCCAACCTGTTGATATCTATCTATCTATCTATCTATCTATCTATCTATCTATTTATCTATCTATCTATCTATCTATCTATCTATCTATCTGTAACTGATCAATATCTATCGATATGTGAATCTATCTATCTATCTATCTATCTATCTATCTATCTATCTATCTATCTATAACTGGTCATTATCTATCTATATGTGAATCTATCTATCTATCCATCGATATATCTATCTGTAACTGATTAATATCTATGTATATGTGAATCTATCTACCTATCTCTCTATTACTTTCTTTTCAGTATCTATCTATCTATCTATCTATCTATCTAATTCTCTTCAGTATCTATCTATCTATCTATCTATCTATTATTTTCTTTTCAATATCTATCTATCTATCTATCTATTTCATTCTCTTCAGTATCTATCTATCTATCTATCTATCTATCTATCTATCTATCTATCTATCTATCTATCTATCTATCTATCCCAACCTGTTGATATCTATCTATCTATCTATCTATCTATCTATCTATCTATCTAATTCTGATGATTTCTTTCTTGTTCTTATGATGCCAATTTCCTCTTTGATTCTTCGATGACGTCAGTTCATATTTCGTCAGTTTCTAATATTGCCTTTCCATCTTAATATCTTTACTATATATTGTTTCTCTTTTGCGATCACACACACACACACACACACTTATATATATATATATATATATATATATATATATATATATATATATATATATATATATATATATATTAAAAATAAATATTCTTGTTACCAAAGGAACAGCCAATCATGCGAATTACAAATTCGAGTTACCTAGTAGAACAATTTAAATATCCCGGGAAATGTTTTAACAGTAGAGGGAAAATGCGACACAGGAATCCGAAGACGTATTGGAATAACTGAAGATGCCTTCCAAAAGCTAAGCACAGTATTAAGAAAACAAAAACAAAGAAAAGTGTAAAAATCCGTTACGTATTAGCAGTCTTTCAAATCGGCAGTGAATGCCGAAAAATCTCCTCACGGATGAAGAAGCGACTTCGAAGAAAACAGAATTGTGGCTCTGCAGAAGGATGCTGAGAATGCCATTTTATCGGACATGTGAGCAACGAGGAGATTTTAGAGAAAATGAAAGCAAAAAGAACATTTATATCTAACATCAGGAAGGGACAGTTATAATTTCTAAGACACACGATGAGGAAAGAAGGTTTGGAAAATAAGATACACACAGGACAGATGAAAAGCAAAGAGAGATAGAGGCAAACATCGCGTCACCTAACTAGGGAGCTTCTGTAGATGGATGAGAGAACAGGGGAAGCAAAGATAAAATTTATTTAGGGCTTAGTGACACAAGAGTTATTTAGAGCTACAAAGGAGAGGACGTTTGGAGAGCCACGATCGCCAACGCCATGAAGGTTGTGTTTTTCAAATTTTTGGTGCTGTCAGAACCACCGCAAGGTAATTTTACGTAGTCCTGTGAAGTTTTGTTGAAATCGGTTGAAAAATGTAGGAAATCCGATCCAATATATAAACGTACAGACACACACACACACACACAAACAAACAAATAACCTGGGTTTTATAATAAGATATAAGATAAATAAGACATTACTCTTATATATAATACACGACCATATATGCTTTTTTTTAATCGTTTTAACCCATGCAAGGTAATAAAGCCACTAAGACGGAAAAGAGTTACTGAATCGTGATGAAATCGATCATAAATGAAAATGACATATTCATCATTAATTAATCATAACTAAGGATCGAAAGCTAATGAAGCACTGAAATAATGTTCAAATATATATATATATATATATATATATATATATATATAATATTTGGAAATCATCTTCGAATACGTTTTCACAACATCGCCCACGTGACGACGACGTGATCATATTTAAACGGAACGCTGATCTTATATAAAAATTTCAGTTATCTGTTTGGATTAGTTGGGCTCTTATGTCCATCGTCTTTTTGTGTTAAATTTTATATGTTCAAATGTTAATTATGTTTAAATGAAAATGTCCTGAAGATGGTCTTAAATAGACCGAAACGTCCGACGTCGATTTTATATTAACATTAATACAGGATAATTGCATATTAAGATTTTTGTTTGTTTTTTTTTTCTGTATTTTTCTTCATATATATATATATATATATATATATATATATATATATAATTAGATATATAGATAGTTATATAGAAAAAAGAGAGACACATACAGATATTTAGACAGATAGATTGATAACATAGATAGGTAGGTAGATAGACAGATATTAATCAGTTTTAGATAGATATTGATCAGAATTACTTTCCACTTTATTCAAGATGATCTTCGCCCTCTCTAACCTTCTAATTTTCTGTCCTGGAGTAAAAAGTTGCCTCACAGGTTACACGTCCGATTTAATTTTCAAGTCTCTCTTCCCTCCTCTTTGGAATCTCATAAATGAAACTATTCTCTGACGTGCCAAATGTATTATGGATTGAGTTGGATCTTTTCTAATTGATCTCTTTAGCTCTAAATTGGAATGATGACCTCTCTTGCTGTTTTGACCTCATGGTGCAGATTTCCTCTCTACTGTTCCCCGATTTTTAAACATCCCCTTGATGGTTCTTGAATGGACTGTGATGGAAACCAGAGTATGAATGTTGGTACCATTACTGAAGGCTTAAATGATATTTTCCTCTCAACATTGCTTAATTAGGAAGACGTTTCGTTCTCTGGTCGACTTTATCAGGGCAAAGATAATCATATTATTTTGCAACAGTTATTTATACGCTGAAAGTCAAGGTAAAATATGGAGGATGCTAAGTCATATAATATAATGCTTGATAAACGAAAGTGAATGAATGTTGTTAATGTTGTTGATTTATTTTATTATGTAACTACTATTTATAGTATTTTGATTTGAAAAATTCGTTTATGTATCATATGTTCTAAATAATTTTTTCTTTATTTGAATTTTTATAGTCCAGTATTTTGTTTTTTCAGGAAAGAGGATATTTAACAAAAGAACAGATTGAGATAGATAGATAGATAGATAGATAGATAGATAGATAGATAGATCTGTCTATATTTCTGAGATGAGGTATTATGTAGATTATTTACATTATTCGGACTATTGTCCGCGTCTTTGTCGTCATATTTATTACAACGTTTCCGCCGTTGCACGCTCCGGCCTTCTTCAGGTTGTTGGAATATTTTCAGTTCGACATTCCAACAACCTGAAGAAGGCCTGAGCGTACAACGGCCGAAACGTTGTAATAAATATAGCAACAAAGATGAGCACAATAGTCCAAATAATGTAAATAATATATATATATATATATGTGTGTTAAAAATCACTGCAAAAATAGCCATATAGCACACTTTTAAGAATAGTAATTGTTGGTTATTGGAATTCATTCCGTATATACCAATTATATACTTGGATATATATATATATATATATATATATATATATATATATATATATATATGTGTGTGTGTGTGTGTGTGTGTGTGTGTGTGTGTGTGTGTGGAAAATGTATGTATATAAATATAAATAAATAATTATACACACACACACATATATATATATATATATATATATATATATATATATATATATATATATATATATATATTTTATATATATATATTTTATATATTATATCCGCAGTACTTTTATTAGAAAGCGCTCAATATCAGAGATAGAGCTAACATATTTGGTTGGATTGATGTGAGATTGTGACCATGGGTTTTCGCAAAAGCGTGAAACCCAGGGTCACAAACTCACATAAAAAAAACAACGTATTAACATAAAAATGTTTTAATATATACATATTGTATATGTGTGTGGGCGCAATTGTTTTCTTATGCGAAAACTAATTTTCAAATATAAATTAACCTCCATCGCCTAAAAATGAATTCAGTTTTTACTTTATTACTAGCAGTAGAGCCCGACGTTGCCCGGTGATGTAACAGTAAGAGATAGATCAAGTATCGACCATCATAAAGACTTAAAAATAAAAATGACAAAGATTATTGTTTAAGGTTGACGGACACACATGTCTTAATTAGTTCTTTTGTTTTGGGTTTTTTTTTTACGAATTGGTCAAACCCAAACTCAAACAAAAACATTGTTTTCAATTGTTATGAGTCTATCGATTGAATAGAATTTTGTTATAAACAATTGTCTTGTAAATGGAATTTTTAAAGCATTCTGAATGTAAAAATAAAGAAAAAAGTGTGCAAGACAATAAGAAACACTACCTGCCAAAAAAAAGTGAAGTTTTGGTGAAATCGGTAGAAAAATGTAGGTAATGCGATCCCATATATAAACGAACACAGACACACACACAAACAACCTGGGTTTTATAATAAGTGTAACTCGATAAGAGTTGTCTCCCTTTCATTCTCGCAACAGCGATGCCTCTTAATCGTGTTTTCAAATTGATTTCTTGCAAAAACATATGTGTTTTTGCAATTCTTGGCGCTGTCAGAACCACCGCAAGGTAATTTTACGCAGTCCTGTGAAGTTTTGTTGAAATCGGTTGAAAAATGTAGGAAATCCGATCCAATATATAAACGCACACACACACACACACACACACACACACACACAATAAGTATGATTATTACTGTTTTAATCTTTTACTGTAAAATTCTTCAAACTTTTCAGAGGATTTTAATTACGTTCAGAGTTGAAGACTTTTTTTAAAATTATCCTTTTTCGTCAGTATTTATAAGTATTTTTTTCTGGGTGGGGGTTATTTTTCTTCGCTTTGTTTTATTTATTTATTTTTTTTTTACCCTTTATTTATTTATTTATTCGACGCCTTAGTCTGGTTTTTTTCTTTAATCGTAAGATTAGAAAAAGACTGCAAAAACAACAATAAAAAAAAAAATCAAATCTTTGAACAAATCTAAACAGACGTCGTCACCTTTTGATTCGTAGAAAAGACGATTTGTTCTATGTTTAAATTGTTTTCTGTTTTTTTTTTTTTTGTTTTGTTTTGTTTTTTTCTTTTTAGATTGTCTTCCATATTATTTATTTTTCATCGTTACCTTTTGTTCCGGCTAATTATCTCTTCCGGTCTTTTTTTTTTTTTTCTTCTTACCTTTTATCTTCCACTTATTTTGATCGCTCCAACTTCTTCCTTCGAATGTTATTGCGATTAAATCTATTCGTCTGACAGTTACAGAAAATATTCACTGACTTGAATGGCCTTTGAGGATTGTAAAATCTTACGACCATATCACGCAGAAACATCGATCCTCATACGATCACCAAAAGTTAAGCAACGTTCAGCCTAGTCAGTACCTGGACGGTTGGCCGCTGCGAGCGATAATTAAAAAGGAAAAATCACATGCAAAAGAATAACACAATCTATTCAGAAGCCATTACACTACTTGGATATTCAGAGTATCTAGTTGTTAACCGTCGTTATTGAAAACGTTTTTACAGTAGATTGTAGTTTCTAGATTGTTTATCTTATCCTTATAAAAAAAAAAAAAAGAAAGGTCAAAACTTCTATGAATATTTTAAAACGTAGCCTAAATATAAAATGGTAACAGGTTTGAATCAAAACAAGCAAAGAAACTACAGTTTCCGTATGATTACCAAAGAAAGAAAAAAAAAATGATAAAAAAAACGTTATATACAACGACTAAAGATAGAGAAACATAAACAAAAACTATAAAATATATATTTATTTATTAAAGACATTTTTATGTTTAACGTTGTTATTTATAGATACAAGTATTTAAGCAAATGCTCTGTTTATGATAAACAGTATTAAATAACATTCACCGGCCTGAATGTCCGAGAAATTTTCACAGAAAATTTTCGTTCTTTGACAGGATTCGAACCTGCATCCTATACGGAACAGTCATATACGCTGACGTGCCTTACCGCTTAGGCTACAAAGAAGCGTTCGGTAGACAAGGTCGAATTTACTGCTTATAAACTCCAATTTTCCATGAATCTCGTACATTCATAACTGCTCATGGCGTATCGAATGTAAACAAATGACGTCATATATTAAGAAATGGACAAAAGGTCCGACAATTTATTTATTAAAGACATATTTTATGTTTAACGTTGTTATTTATAGATACAAGTATTTAAGCAAATATTCTGTTCTTGATAAACAGTATTAAATAACATTTACCGGCATTGAATGTGGTAAATTTTCATAGAAAATATTGTTCTTTGACAGGATTCAGAAAATTTCTGCTTAAATACTTGTATCTATAAATAACAACGTTAAAACATAAAATGTTTTAATAAATAAATTGTTTGACCTTGACCATTTTCAATATATAAAATATTATAAATGAATAACATAACTAAATATTATAATATAATAAAAAAGAAAAATATTAGAATAATATACAAGAAAAATATAAGAATAAGTCTCGATTGTTTTTATTTAATCATTCATTATATATATATATATATATATATATATTGTCATTTACAGAAAGACTGTTTCGCTGTATCACAGCTCATCAATGTGGCTAGACGTCCGGTTGCCTCTAGCTAGAATCAAAACCCGGCTGAATTGGCATCAGTCGAAGATTCTACCACAAAGCCGTTGGTACGCGGCAGGGACGAAGGTGGATCTAAGCGTATTCATTTTTAAATAAACACACAGTGACTGGGAGAACTTGATTCGATTTACCGAAGAGTCGTGCGTTATTAGCCGTAATAATCCCTGTTTACAAACCACAATTCCTCCCCAGAGAGCTCAACCGAAATAAATTTATCAGGCACATATATATTGTCATCCACAGACAGACTGTTTCGGTGTATCACAGCTCAACAATGTAGCTAGACGTCCGGTTGCCTCTAGCTAGGATCGAAACCCGAATGAATTGGCGTCAGTCGGGGATTCTACCACTATATATATATATATACACACA
>CAHIKZ030004539.1:397500-442500 GCA_903632075.3 Acanthosepion pharaonis
ATCTACTTTTTGTATGAATGATTCATTGTAATATAAATTGAACTGCACCAAATATTTGATATATATATATATATATATATATATATATATATATATATATATATATATATATAATTATTTAAAAAAATATGATTCCAACACGCTACATAAGAGTTCTCATGTTTCAAAACATTCCACAAACAATTTTACCTAACGAGTTCTTTCCTATTTTCTATATATTTTCACACAATGGTAGACTGATATGTATATCAGTCTACCATTCGTCCATGATTAGAATATTGCTACCACATATAGTCCGGTGCTCCTGCAATTAACCTTGGACTCTTTGATAAAATCCAGAGAAGAATCAGCAATATTGTTGGTACTGATCTGGCAGCTTAGCTTCTCTCCTTTTCCAACCGCAATGTGCCAGATTAATTTCCTTTGAAAATGCTGAATTCATTTATTATGAACGTGTTCAACTCCATCATCAACAAATACCAATTCGTTACTTAATGTTCCTCGCTCTTTTGATACTTGCCGTCAAGTCTTTTGTTCATGAGGATCTGCTCTGCATTAAAATTTAAACACAATATCCTAATAAAACAATGGACGCCTTGTGTCAATATTGAATCTTTAGGGCGCTGTTAGAACCTCTTTCACTTGATTAGTTTCCTAACGTTGAAACCAAAACGAAAATTGCTGGAATATCAACTTCAAAAACAATCACATCGATGTGGTCGTTGATAATAAAAGGTAATTTTGTAGTTATTCGCTGACTTATATGAAGATTGTGGATTTTCATATTCTACATTTTGTCTTCGTAGGGTTTTTTTTTTTTTTTACATGTTCCGAAATTATTTTTTTCTGTAATCTCGTTGTTTAAAATCAAAGCATTCGACTGGATTAAATTGTTCCATTCGGGATTTGTGTTTATACGTTTCTGTATTGTTTTGTTTATTTTCGGTATTTTGTGGTAGTTCTTTCTTTCTTTCTTTCTTTCTTTCTTTCTTTCTTTCCCCTCCTTTACATAATATAAACTTTTTTTTTGGGGGGGTAGTTTCTTTCTTTCGTAATATTCCACCTCGTGTTCTTTCTTTCTTTGAAACTGGCATCAATATTTTCTTACCCGTCTTTTATACAATCTATTCAATATTTCTTTCTTTTTATCCACACTCATTCTTTCTTTCTCTCTATTCCTACTCATTCTTTCTTTCTTTCTTTCCTTCTTTCTTTCTTTCTTTCTTTCTTTCGTTCTATTGCTACCTATTCTTTCTTTCTTTCTTTATATTGCTATTCATTCTTTCTCTCTCTCTTTCTTTCTGTTCCTACTCATTCTTTTTTTCTTTCTTTTTTCTTTCTCTTTCTACACATTCTTTCTTTCTTTCTTCCTTTCCTTCTTTCTCTCTTTCTTTCTTTCTTTCTTTCTTTCTTTCTTTCTGTTCCTATCCCTTCTTTCTTTCTTTCTTTCTTTCTTTCTTTCCTTCTTTCATTCTTGCTTGCTTGCTTGCTTTCTTTTCATTTCTCTTGAAGTTTTCTTTAACTCTTTTTCTTTCTTTCTTTCTTTCTTTCTTTCTTTCTTTCTTTCTTTCTTTCGTTCTGTTCCTTCCTCTCTTCTTTCTATTCCTTCCCTCTTGCATATCTTTCTTTCTTTCTTTCTTTCTTTCTTTCTTTTCTTCTTTCCTTCTCTCTTTCTTTCTTTCATTCTTTCTTTCTTTCTCTCTTTCTTTATTTCTATTCCTATTCATTCATTATTTCTTTATTTTCTTCTTTCTTTCTGTTCCTACCCTATCTTACCTTCCTTCCTTTCTTTTCTTTCTTTCTTTCTATTCCTATTCATTCATTAGTTATTTATTTCCTTCTTTCTTTCAGTTTCTACCCTTTTTCTTTTTTCTTTTTTTTCTTTCTTTTTTTTCTTTTGTTTTCTTCTTTCTTTCTTTCGTTTCCTTCTTTCTTTCTTTCATTCTACTTTCTGTCTTTCTTTTTTTCTATTCCTACTCATTCATTCTTTCCTTCGATTCCTACTCATTCTTTTTTCTTTCTTTCTTTCTTTCTTTCTTTATTTCTATTTCTTCTCATTCTTTCTCACTTTTTCTTTCTTTCTTTCTTTCTATTCCTTCTCTTTCTTTCTTTCTTTCTTTCTTTCCATTCCTTCTCATTTTTTCATTATATTCCTACTCATTCTTTCTTTCATTCCTTCTTTCTTTCTCCTTTCTTTCTTCCTTTTTTCTTTCTTTCTTTCTTTCTTTCTTTCTTTCTTTCTTTCTTTCTTTCTTTCTGTTCCTACCCCTTCTTTCTTTCTTTCTTTCTTTCTTTCTTTCTTTCTTTCATTCTTGCTTGCTTGCTTGCTTTCTTTTCATTTCTCTTGAAGATTTCTTTACCTCTTTTTCTTTTTTCTTTCTTTCTTTCTTTCTTTCTTTCTTTCGTTCTGTTCCTTCCTCTCTTCTTTCTATTCCTTCCCTCTTGCATATCTTTCTTTCTTTCTTTCTTTCTTTCTTTCTTTCTTTCTATTCCTATTCATTCATTCTTCCTTTCTTTTCTTCTTTCTTTCTTTCTTTCTTACCTTGCTTCCTTCCTTCTTTCTTTCTTTCTTTCTTTCTATTCCTATTCATTCATTAGTTCTTTCTTTCCTTCTTTCTTTCAGTTCCTACCCTTTCTTTCTTTCTTTCTTTCTTTCTTTCTTTCTTTCTTTGTTTTCTTCTTTCTTTCTTTCGTTCGTTCTTTCTTTCTTTCATTCTTCTTTCTGTCTTTCTTTCTTTCTATTCCTACTCATTCTTTCTATCTTTCTTTCTTTCTTTCTATTCCTACTCATTCGTTCTTTCTTTCTTTCTTTCTATTCCTACTCATTCCTTCTTTCCTTCGATTCCTACTCATTCTTCTTTCTTTCTTTCTTTCTTTCTTTCTTTCTATTTCTTCTCATTCTTTCTCACTTTTTCTTTCTTTCTTTCTATTCCTTCTCATTCTTTCTTTCTTTCTATTCCTACTCATTCTTTCTTTCTTTCTTACTTTTTCTTTCTTTCTTTCTATTCCTTCTCTTTCTTTCTTTCTATTCCTTCTCTTTCTTTCTTTCTATTCCTACTCATTCTTTCTTTCTTTCTTTCTTTCTTTCTTTCTTTCTATTCCTTCTCATTCTTTCTTCTTTCTTTCTATTCCTACTCATTCTTTCTTTCTTTCTTTCTCTCTTTCTTCCTTTCTTTCCATTCCTTCTCATTCTTTCATTCTATTCCTACTCATTCTTTCTTCTTGCTTTCTATTCATACTCATTCTTTCTTTCTTTCTTACTTTTTCTTTCTTTCTATTCTTTCTCTTCCTTTCTTTTTTTCTTTCTTTCTTTCTTTCTTTCTTTCTATTCCTTCTCATTCTTTCTTTTTATTCCTACTCATTCTTTCTTTCTTTCTTTCTTTCTTTCCATTCCTTCTCATTTTTTCATTCTATTCCTACTCATTCTTTTTTTCATTCCTTCTTTCTTTCTCCTTTCTTTCTTCCTTTTTTCTTTCTTTCTTTCTTTCTCATTCTTTTTTCTTTCTTTCTTTCTTTCTTCCTTTTTCTTTCTTTCTTTCTTTCTCATTCTTTTTTCTTTCTTTCTTCCTATTTCTTTCTTTCTTTCTCATTCTTTTTTCTTTCTTTCTTTCTTACTTTTTTTTCTTTCTTTCTTTCTTTCTTTCTTTCTATTCCTTCTCATTCTTTCTTTCTTTCCATTCCTTCTCATTCTTTCTTTCTATTCCTACTCATTCATTCTTTCTCTCTTTTTTCTTTCAATTCTTACTCATTCTTTCTTTTTTTAAGTTTTTTTTTACTAGGTTTTCTTTCTTAATATTCCCAGTCTTTCTTTCATTCTTGGATGCTCAGCCACATTTGTGTTTATTCAACACCCACAGAGCCCACCTGTGGTTTATACTGCAACTGAGCAGACCTTAGTTACAGTTTGTGGGAGAGAGCGTGTTATCTAGCGTGATCATCAATCTGAACAATCGGTCACGATGACTTGTGGCATCGAGCTAGCACAGCGTTCCATTTACCCAATTTCATCCGCAAGGTTTCACACACGATAACAGTCAAGAACATCAACTGCGATGAGATTCGAAACCCGGTCTCATGGCTACGCGTCCATATATATTTATATATATATATATATGTTTAGGCCCTTTTTTAACCTCATCCTCTAAGATATATATATATATATATATATATATATATATATATATATATATATATATATACGTTACACCTATCTGATCACAGCTCCATTAGAACCCATTTAAATACACACACATATTTACCAGATTCCATTAGAAACATTCTAGTAGAAAACGCAAATATATTAACTGCATCCACTTGCAAAAAAAGACTAAAAATAATGGAAGCTTTAATAATAAAAAAGAAAAAGCCAACTCTTAACAATATTAACTACGAACAAAGCCACAATGTGCTAACCGTATTCGGAAATATAAACATCCCTACCACACACTAAGACATACACAGACCCCACACACTCAATTAAGCTGAAAAATCAAATCATCCTTGATAATGGCTAAAGGTATAGCCTAAAGCGCTCGGAAATATAAAACATTTGGTCAGTTCTTACACACCCATTGTCTAGGAAAGAAAGCTCTTGTTCGAACACAAGAAAAATTAAATAAAATGCTTAACCATAGTACCTTGTCTGTCTTTTTTAATGAACCATGCATAAAGGAAGGATTGCTGCCAAAATATACATATATATATATATATATATATATATATATATATATATATATATATCTTATCCAGTATAAAATTAGAACATGCATATCCACTACAAAATTGTACATTTTTGTTTCAACGTCAAAAATTGGAACACTTTTTTTAGACGCCTCATCAGGTGGGAAATTAATGTGTTACTAAAATGATGAGACGTCTAAAAAAAAGCTGTTCCCTTTTTTTTTGGACGTTGAAACAAAAATGCACAATTTCGTAGTGGATATTCTAATGTAACACTGCATATGATAAATAAATATTTACGGCTCTACTTTGAGCACTATTTTTAAAATAATGTTTTGAACGCTGTAATCCTACTGTTTGTTCTCCTACACTTTGATATATATATATATATATATATATTATACTTCGACATGAAAACAATAGACAAAAACTAAAAATCCTTGAAGCATTATACATCAAACAGTTGAAACCCAACCTAAACAAAATCAAGTATGGAATCTCTACAAATATCCTTAAATGTCTATAATTGGTGACAGAAGCCATTGGTTTATACCAACGGCTTCCCATAGTTAATACTTCTCGAATTCACTCTCGCGTGGTCATGTGTGACGTCATGAGCTGCGGTGCGATTTTCGCTTCTAGCGTCTTATATGCACATGTTCATAGTTACTTGGAAATCATCCATGTAAACAGAAACAGACTATCATCACATTCTTGTCCATGTATTGCTTAATAAATTGTAATTTACATCTTTGATAATTGCTTATGTAAGCCGAAAGCTTACATTGGATTAAAAAATATGGATCAATATTGTGAATTTCTTTGATAATGTTATTAAACTTACCAGACGTTATGAAAAGAATTTACATAAAATAAATAGACAAAACTTGTTTATATTATTTAATGAAACGTGTATGAATATATATATATATATATATATATATATATATATATATATATATATATATATATATATATATAGAGGATAAGGTTAAAAAAGGCTCAAACACTAATATTCCATGGTTATGATTTATTACATTGGAATCGTAATCTCGATCTAATACATCAGACCTACAAATTCAAAAGAAAATTGAATGAGGCAGAAAATGTTTGCCTTTTACCAAGTTTCAACCCCGCCACCTAACGACGTTTGATGAAGTCAATTCGAGTAATCATGTTTTCCAATTTCTTTACACTTAACGTCATGGGGAAATGTGTTTCTTTCTTTATTTTTTTTAATACCCATTATTATTATTTAAGTTATCGATTTTATTTAATTTTCCACAGATTCTTTAGGCAACTCGACTTTCTCCAGCAGTTAATGTCGGCTTCTCCTGCTTTAGGCCTCGCTGCAGACAAAAAGCAAAAGCATAGCTTTGCGCCACGCTGAGGTTAGTCACTTTACAAAAGGAAAAATACATGATTAGCTCACTTGTAATATAGAGACAATTACATTTTATTTGCAAATTTAATTCCTTCTGAAAACAAAAAATCAGACTGCCAAAAGTATAAGTAAGAATAACCCACGATGGCGATAAACGGAAATAAATGGAGATAACTTCACTGTCGATGTCTATTACATGAAAATAAATTCACAAATTCACCTTACTTATTATAAAACGCAGATTGTGTGTGTCTGTACGTTTATATATTGGGCCGGATTTCCTACATTTTTTAACTGATTTCAACAAAACGTCACAGGACTACGTAAAAGTACCTTGCGGTCGTTCTGACAGCGCAAAAAATTGGAAAAACACAATTGGTTTTATAAGAAATCAATTTGAAAACACGATTAAGAGACATCGCTGTCGCGAGAATGAAAGGCAGACAACTCATATCGAGTTATACTTATTATAAACCCCAGGTTGGTTGTGTGTGTGTGTGTGTGTGTGTGTTCGTTTATATATGGGATCGGATTTCCTACATTTTCAACCGATTTCAACAAAACTTCACTTTTTTGGCAGGTAGTGTTTCTTATTGTCTTGCACACTTTTTACTTTATTTTTACATTCAGAATGCTTTAAAAATTCCATTTACAAGACAATTGTTTATAATAAAATTCTATTCAATCGGTAGACTCAAAACCTTTGAAAACAATGTTTTTGTTTAAGTTTGGATTTGATTAATTCGTAAAACAAAAACAACAACAAAAAAAAAACTAATTAAGATATGCGTGTCCGTCAACCTTAAACAATAATCTTTGTCAATTTTATTTTTCAGTCTTTATGATGATGGTCGATACTTGATCTATCTCTTACTGTTACATCCCCGGGAAACGCCGGGCTCTACTGCTAGTAATATCTAAATGATTGTAGAAGACCATCTCTTCACTTGGTAGCTTTTTTTTGTGTGTTTTACTACTCTCCCAAACAAACCTACGCAACTGTAATCAAGAAATTAAAAGAAAATGGTTGAATCCGTCAACAAAACAATAAAAACAATATTTCCCCACGTGACAGTATTTGACATAATTTTCAGTTGACAATATGAATATAATAGCGTTTTCTAAATTCTTCCAGTTGCTAAGGACATTTTGCTTTGTTATTATTAGTTACTTTGTTTTAATGAATTCATTTCGTTTTTTGCCTTGAAAAAGACCACATTGGACGAAACGCGCCGGTTAATAGTACAATTTTTCTTATTGCCTTTACATTTACAAATATTGTCTTTCCCTACAGGTTAAATCTGAGAAATTTTTCATATATATATATATATATATATATATATATATATATATATGTGTGTGTGTGTGTGTGTGTGTGTGTGTGTGTGTGTGTGTGTGTGTGTGTTATGGGAACTTACCCATAATAATAATGGACTATTCCTGACATTATAAATACTGCGCTTTTCAAGAGGTACAGACAGATATTGTAAGACGAGGAGAGATAATTGAGAGTATATTGTAAGGACATTTTAATATTGATACTTGTCGAGACAATATAGTTCACTCTAACCAATTCTGATAGTCATTACTAATACTTCTACTTCTTTGTATTATATTTCTGTTGTAATATATCTTTGTATTCCACACCTGTGTTCGCGTTATTTTTTCATGACGTCGTACCACGTGAGAGAACGAAATATTAACAAGAGAACCATAGGTTTAGCTGCAGTGTAATGTATTGTGACTAGTTTGAAATGTATTTTTGTTGAGTGTGAAATTAAGGCAAATATACGAAGGTTAGAACGACTCATGATTAAACATAATAAATATTCGCTGTCTGTTATATTTAATGATATATTTTTGAATAATGATCTACTGTCCCAATACACACATACACACACACAAACACACACACATATATATATATATATATATATATATATATATATATATATATATATATATATATATATATATATATATTCTTATGGTATATATATATATATATATATATACCAAGTATAGGATTGGTGTATATGGAATAAATTCCAATAACTAACAGATACTATTCTTAAAAAGAGTGCTCAATGCAGAGTAGAGCAAATATAATTTATTTGAAAATTATAACATAAACATGTTATGAAATCACTACAAAAATAGTCATTTTGTTTCAACACGTCTGGTAGACACGAGGCGTGTTGAAACAAATATTATTTTTTAATGATGGTGTTGAATTCTACATTCAACATCATCACTGGATATGACACCAGAAATGTTGAAACAAAATGGCTATTTTTGTAGTCATTATGTTATCATTTTCGAACAAATTATATATATATATATATATATATATATATATATATATATATATATATATATATATATAGATAGATAGATAGATAGATATATAGATAGATAGATAGATATTTAAATAGCCCTGCTACTTAATGTTATATATATATATATATATATATATATATATATATATATATATATATATATATATATATATATATATATATACAGTGGGGGAAATAAATATTCGTACACATGAAAAATTGTATTTTTTATAAATGTAAAAAGCTTAACTAAAGCAAATTTTGATACATTTTATGTGTAAATATACATTTTATTAAAAAATAGTAATAAACTTAATTAATTCTTATTAATTAATGCATTTTTTCGTTTTAACTGATGAAAAAAGTATTCGTACAAAATAAAAAAAAGCATATTAACTTAATTTAATACTTTGTGGAATATCCTTTATTGAGTTCAACAGCTACCAGTCTATTCCTGTACATCTCAACTAATGATTTGCACACATTGTGTGGTATTTTGTCCCATTCTTCTTGGCATATTGTCTTCAAATTCTTGATATTTGTTGGTGCTCTTTTCCCAATTTGAATTTTCAAATATCGCCATAAATTCTCGATTGGGTTCAAGACTGGGGACTGACTTGGCCATTGCAAGACATCAATGTTACTTTCAGCTAACCATTTCCTTGTAGATCTAGCGGTATGCTTAGGATCATTATCCAGTTGGAAAACGCAATCAGGAGGTAGCCGAAGTCTCTCAACAGAACGCATTAAATTGTCTTGCAGGATTTTCTGGTATCTTTCGGCATTCATCTTGACATCTATTATTGATTTTGCAGAAAAACAGCCCCAGATCATGATACTGCCACCACCTAACTTTACAGTTGGAAATATGTTCTTTGGTAAGTAGGCTTCACCGTCCTTCCTCCACACATGATTTCGATAATTATGACCAAACAACTTTATTTTAGTTTCATCTGTCCATAATACTTTTTCCCAAAACGAATATTCTTTATTCTTATGCTCTCTAACGTATTTTAGCCTAGCATCTCTGTGTCGTTTCAAGAGGAGTGGAGTCTTCCTTGGGATGCGTGATTTCAGACTGTTTTTGTGTAGTTCATTACTTATTTTACGCTTGGTTACTTTAATCCCTAATGCACGCAAATGTTCCTGCAGCTCTTCTCGGGTAACCTCTGGATTTTGTCGGATCTGGCGTCCTAATATACTTTCTGATCTTAGAGAAATCTTCCTCGAGGCACCTGTTGTCATTGGTTTTCGACGTTATTACGAGATTTAAACCTTGCAACGAACGAAGCAATTGTAGTAAAAAGAATATTCAGGTTGTTAGAAATCGTTCTGTAATTGTTCCCATCTTTCCAAAGAGACAAAATATGTTGTTTTTGTGAAATAGTCAATTCATTACCTTTAGGCATTATTGGAACCTTCTCGTAAGACTAGAAATTGCAGAATACTCTGATAATGGCTAATAGCGTTAACTATAATTACTTATAACATTACTCGAACATTCTAGAATATACTTTTTTCATAATTAATTGATTATTTTATTCTAATAATTGATTTGTACGAATACTTTTTTCACCAGTTAGAATGTAAAAAAAAATGCATTAATTTCTGTTAGAATAAGAATTAATTAAGTTTATTATTATTTTTTAATAGTATGTGTCTTTATACATAAAATGTGCTGAGATTTGTTTTATTTAAGGATTTTACATTTATAAAAATACAATTTTCAAGTGTACGAATATTTATTTACACCACAGTATATATATAGTATATATATATATATATATATATATATATATATATATATATATGCCGGGGCGTCGGGGGCTTGCTATTTCTTTGTGTCAGTTCCAGACAGACTAGGTACTTTTAAAACTAAATCGGAAATATCGATCAATTGATTAATTTCATATATCAACACAAATGAATTGAAATGTTTTCGTCATATTTTTAGAATATTGAAGGCGTCAAGACACGAACGGTTCAGATAAAAGGTCAATGTCGATCTTTCGAAGCAAATAATTTTAAAAATATCATTCACCTCATAGAAGTAGGCGATAAGTAACGACACGCTCGTCTGCTTCTTTGAAATCATTGGCGTAGGCCAAGATCAGAGATTTCGATATAAGTCGTATTCATTCGCGTGTGGATGCAATGGTTCCACTTACTTCCTGTC
The DNA here is from genome assembly GCA_903632075.3 of Acanthosepion pharaonis. Taxonomy (NCBI): domain Eukaryota; kingdom Metazoa; phylum Mollusca; class Cephalopoda; order Sepiida; family Sepiidae; genus Acanthosepion; species Acanthosepion pharaonis. The sequence continues at coordinate 408,080 of CAHIKZ030004539.1, forward strand.
TCGTCATACACGAGACAGGAAGTAATTGTATGAGTTCTGGGTTCTTTATGGCAATAGTCCTCTGTTACATCGGAGATTTCTTTGTGCTTAACTCGAACTAATCAATGGCCTAGGGAGATGACAGGACACCGTGCACAGGGTCAATTCTATCTGACGGCTGCAACTGTGACGCTTAGGGGGCGGAAAGTGGACGTTAAGCACGTACGAGCTTGATGTCTCCAGGTGCGAAACACGGTGGGTAGAGCAGTTCAACCAGAATGAGCGCTTCAGGGAAATAATTACACTTGGTATCGGACCAATTGAAGTATTGCCTCGCATTATTCTGTCGTTCCGTATTCGCGATGGCAAAATCAAGTAGTATCGAACCCCCCACCCCGCCAAAAAAAATCCGTGACGGTGCACGTCTGGCAAATGTGCAAGGGCACTTACCTTATTTAAATTATTTGGACTACTGTCCTCATCTTTGCTGCCATATTTAATTTATCACAACGTTTCGGCAGTTGTACGCTCCGGCCTTCTTCAGGTGGTTGGAACGTCGAACTCAACCGTTTATTTAGCTCGTTGGGGTAGACTGTTCTAGTTCCACGTGCCATGCCTAATGGATGTCAGTTATCTCCTGCTAATTCACCTCTCCAAGTTCTCCACTGCCTTAAGCATGTATTGAACTCACAACTCTTTGAGTCCTGTCACTGGATCTAACCAATGCCTTTATCCACTGTGCCATGTCTCCTTAAGAACTAGAACAGTCTAGCCCAGCGAGCGAAATAAAGGGTTCAGTTCGGCATTCCAACCACCTGACGAAGGCCGGAGCGTACAACAGCCGAAACGTTGTGATAAATATGGCAACAAAGATGATGACAATAGTCCGAATGATGTAAATAGTGTACATAATACGTCATCTCAGAAATATAGACAGATACTGAAGGGCCGAAACGTTGTAATAAATATGGCGACAAAGATGATGACAATAGTCCGAATAATGTAAATAGTATACATAATACGTCATCTCAGCAATATAGACAGATACTGAAAGGCCGAAACGTTGTAATAAATATGGCAACAAAGATGAGGAGAATAGTCCGAATAATGTAAATAATGTACATAATATCTCATCTCAGAAATATAGACAGATACTGAAAGGTCCGAAAATGTAAATTGTAATAACTGAAGGGCCGAATGATAAATACAAAGATGAGGACAATAGTCCGAATAATGTAAATAGTGTACATAATACCTCATCTCAGAAAATATAGACAGATAATGGCGACAAAGATTAGTCCGAAAATGTAAATAATCATAATATCTCATTAAGATACTGAAACGTTGTAATAAATATGGCGACAAAAGATGAGGACAATAGTCCGAATAATGTAAATAGTGTACATAATACCTCATCTCAGCAATAGAATAAAGAAATACAAATAACAAAGATGAGGTTGCGGTTAATGTAAAAAAGATAATCTACTATAGACAGATACGTGAAGTTGCGAAACCTTGTAATAAATAAAAAAAGATGAGGACCAATAGTCCGTGTTAAATATAAAAAAATCTCAGAAATAACAGATATAATAACGTTGGATAAAAAAAAAAAATAGTAAAACAATTATTCCTATAAAAAAAAGTGTTCGATTACTGAAAAATTTAACTATAAAAAAATTAGTCGACAAAGATGAGGACAATAAAAATGGTAAACCTCTCTTAGTCGACCAGAAGAAAAAAGTGAAAGAATACGTTCCAATAGTCCGAATGAAGCAAATTATCTCAATAAATATAGAAGATAAGACAGATAAGAATAGGGCAACAAGCAATGGCTATGCTAATATCGTTAGACTCATCTCAGAAAATTCATGATACGTAATTTAATAAATAGACTGAATTGCTACGTAATATCGAATAAGAAAAGAAATATAGACAGATGGATGTTGGACATTTTTTGAGGACGCCTGTCATCTCAGAAATTAGAAGACAGGCCGAATAATAAATAGGGCAAAGAAGGACAATAGTCCGAATATGCCCTCTCGAAATTAGAAACAAAAAAAGATGATTGAATTGCGGAATAACATTCATAGGGTCATGGAGTAATAGGACAGATTTTTTTCGCCTGTTGTTTATGGGAACAAAGATGAGGAGAATAGTCCGAATAATGTAAATAATTAAGATGATAATGCCTTCTGAAAAGCTGAAGGTCCGGTTGCTCATCGACAATGTCTCAAAGATGTGGACGTTCCATAGATGACCTTTTGGTGTCATTCTCCTGACGGAGCCAAGATCCGCCTTCCACGGCATGCTGCCGTGTAATGTGGATCATCAAAGATGGTTTGGATGCGGCTGGGTTCCCTTTCCCAAAAACGAACCCGAATAGGCATGATGCCATGTGATGAAATAACATCCCTTTGAAAATCAGTTGTTGATTTGGATGTCAGGACATTCCTGATAAATATTCGAAAAGTAATTCGACCAGGTCCGCGCTTTGAACAAAGAATTTTTTCGGTCGCAAATGAAAAAGAAATTGTTAACAGAGATAAAAAAAATGCTGTTAAATATTCTTCTCTTCATTTTTAACCATATCCGGTGTTCGGCTCCGTTGACTGATGGTTACCGGAATTTTTTTTACTTTGTGTTAGTACGGAGACTTATGGGGTTAATGGCCCTCGTTAAAAAAAATTCGGATTGTTAAATTTATTCGTCATTTTTTTTCGATTGATGGATAGTGGCGCTTTTGGAAACGGATTGGCTTCTTGATGCGTGTCTCAGTGGAGCTCAATGGCCTCGATTTTCACAGATGCGGATGCAAAAGCTTCCATCGATTTATTTTTTTTGCATCCTCGCGTGTGCCATTCGGATGGTTTGGCGGGCTGGGTCTCATGGTTCGGATTGGATTTTGCAGCCGGATGGCAGGTGGTTCTCGATTGGGGCTGAGATGGGTTAAATTAAGGGATGGATATTTTTTTTTACTTTTGTGAAAGTGGAGTGGGGCTCTTGCATCGTGTCTCCAATGGATGGCGGTCGATTGGCGGGACGAGGATTGGCCGGATGGCGTCTCGATGGTTCGGGGGACGAGCCTCTCGAAAGGGACGAACCTCTTGCAGCGGAACGGAGTGGCTCTTGCAGCGTGTCTCACTGGCCATGGTTCGGAGAATTGGCTGGATGGCGTCTCGATTAAAGGGACGAGCCTCGCGAAACGGAGTGGCTCTTGCAGCGTGTCTCACTGGCCATGGTTCGGAGGATTGGCTGGATGGCGTCTCGATTAAGGGACGAACCTCGAAACGGGTGGCTCTTGCAGCGTGTCTCACTGGCCATGGTTCGGAGGATTGGCCAGATGGCGTATCGATTAAGGGACGAGCCTCGCGAAACGGAGTGGCTCTTGCAGCGTGTCTCACTGGCCATGGTTCGGAGGATTGGCTGGATGGCGTCTTGATTAAGGGACGAACCTCGCGAAACGGAGTGGCTCTTGCAGCGTGTCTCACTGGCCATGGTTCGGAGGATTGGCCAGATGCCGTATCGATTAAGGGACGGTCCTCGTGAAACGGAGTGGGCTCTTGCAGCGTGTCTCACTGGCCATGGTTCGGAGGATTGGCTGGATGGCGTCTCGATTAAAGGGACGAGCCTCGCGAAACGGGTGGCTCTTGCAGCGTGTCTCACTGGCCATGGTTCGGAGGATTGGCCAGATGGCGTATCGATTAAGGGACGAGCCTCGCGAAACGGGTCGCTCTTGCAGCGTGTCTCACTGGCCATGGTTCAGAGGATTGGCTGGATGGCGTCTTGATTAAGGGACGAGCCTCGCGAAACGGATTGGCTCTTGCAGCGTGTCTCACTGGCCATGGTTCGGAGGAGTGGCCAGATGCCGTATCGATTAAGGGACGAGCCTTGTGAAACGGAGTGGCTCTTGTAGCGTGTCTCACTGGCCATGGGTCGGAGGATTGGCCGGATGTCGTCTTGATTAAGGGACGAGCCTTGCGAAACGGAGTGGCTCTTGCAGCGTGTCTCACTGGCCATGGTTCGGAGGATTTGCCGGATGGCGTCTAGATTAAGGGACGAGCCTTGTGAAACGGAGTGGCTCTTACAACATGTCTCACTGGCCATGGTTCGGAGGATTGGCCGGATAGCGTCTAGATTAAGGGACGAGCCTCGCGAAACGGTGTGGCTCTTGCAGCGTGTCTCATTGGCTATGGTTCGGATAATTGGCCGGATGGCGTTTCGATTAAGCGAAAGAGTCTCGCGAAACGTAGTGGCTCTTGCACCAACGAGAGAGCTACCCAAACTAACGATGTAACTATCCTCTGGGACATACCAATTCAAACGGACAGGGAAATAAAAGCCAACAGTACCAACAAAAACACATCAGTGGCTGAGGAGCAGCGGGTGGGAAGCTGAGACAGAAGGCGTAATTATTGTAGTACAGGCCAAAGCCTTGCAACCAGATCCTATCACTGTCACATAATCAAGGATAGAACTGACTCGAAATGCAGGATCTGAAGAAAATATCATGAAACTGTCGACCATATTATCTCAAGATATCCGGAACTAGCAAAAAATAAATATACCCACAGACGTAACAAGGTAGAGACATATGTGCACTGGAAGATATGCAAGAAGCACTAAATCGAAATCACTGAGAGATGGTATGAGCACCAACTGGACACACTTACATAAAATAACGATGTAACTATCCTCTGGGACATGTCAATTCAAACGGACAGAGAAATAAAAGCCAACAGACCTGATATTATCATAAAAGACAAGACATTCAGAATGTGTATGCTTATTGACATAGCAGTGCCATCTGAGAGAAACACCTCCATGAAAATTATCGAGAAATTTTCCACAAACAAGGACCTGGAGATCTAGATTAACAGGATATGGGGAATGAAGACTGAAACACTTTTACTAACAGTGTTCCAGATAACATCAACATACAAGTTACCCAGAATATCACCCTACTAGGTTTTGGGGTTATTGAGGAGTCTTGCAGTTATTTATGTTTCACTGTAGGATATATGTTACTACTTTTGCCAACAAGCAAATATTAAATAATAATAATAATAATAATAGAGACATAATTTTATGGGACCTTACCCATAATAACATAATGGACTATTCCATACGTAATAAATACTGCGCCTCAAGAGGAAGCAGGGAGTTCAGTCCGAAGTCGGGCGACCGGCTGACAGGCTGATCAGTTGAACTCTCTGCCTTCGGGCAGGGAGGAACCCGAACGAGGCTACGCCGATGGGCGGAGACTCTTTCGGGGAGGTAAACCGACCCTGAACCTGTTTATACGGGTTCAAAGGGCATATTTTTGGCGGAGCCCACGGGCTCGGAGAACCCACGTTAAACCGGCCTTGTTCCACATGATGCCCTCGTGTGGGGGTGACTAAATACCGTTCCGTCTGAAGTCTGGAGTTCCGTCTGAAGTCTGGAGTGAGGTCCGTCAGGAGTCTGTCAGTCAGTCAGAGCGAGCAAGTCAGTCAGTCGAGTCAGAGGCAGTCCGAAACAGTCGCGTTCAGACAATTAATACTAAACCTGATTTGTTCGTACTAACACTTTTCTACCTCTCTGTATATATTCCTGTTTGTAATATATCTGTGTTATTCCATATCCGCCTTCGAGTTCTCCTTTATTGGTTCTACCTTGGACTATCACCGTGGTACAAGGAACCGGACCATAACAGATAACAAGGTAGTGACGTATGTGCACTGGAAGATATTCAAGAAGCATGAAATCGAAACACTGAGATGGTATGAGCAGCAAGCAGACACGTGTGCCCAAAATAATGATGTAACTATCCTCAAGGGCATGCTAATTCAAACGGACAGGGAAATAAATGCGAATAGATATATGTCTAAAACATAGACAAAATGAAAAAGCCATTAAAATTTATAAAATTTATTAGAAACTATCCATCTTAAATAAAGGAAGAATAACATGTAGCCATAAGTCCGGTTGACGCTAAAAAAATAGAGAGAGAGAGAGATTTAAGTCCTATTTACACTAGAATACAAAAAAGTAGTCTTATGTCCGATTTACAAGTAGATTTTACAAGTATCTACACAGTAGAGGGTTCTTTTTCAAAGAATCCATCATAAAAACGCAGACAGTTAATTTAAACTGTGAACACTTCAAACACATCGGTGTCCGAATAATAATAATAATAATAATAATAATAATAATAATAATAGATTTTGTCACAAAGATTAGGGAACTGGAGCATGATGAAGCTTATAAGTACCTAGGAATTAGCGAAGGAGATGGCATACAACACCCCCAAATGAAGGAAAAACTAAGAAAATAGTACTACAGGCGTGTACGTCTGGTACTAAATACTGAGCTAAACTCAAAAAACAGGATATCAGCCATAAACACATTGGCTGTCCCTGTGGTGCAATACAGCTTTGTCCTTATCTGGACCATAGCTGAAATTAAGCGAATTGACGCCAAAACGAGAAAGCTTCTCACTTGTTACCGCATGCATCATCCCAAAGCTGATGTTGATCGTCTGTATGTGCCCAGATCCGAAGGAGGCAGAGGATTTGTTCAACTAGAACTGTCCTACAAAACTACAACAATTGGCCTCCAAAGATATTTGGAAACTACAGAAGACTGGATGATGGTATGCGTCAAGGAACATGAAAGTAGTAAGCGTCTTTACTCCGTAATGAAAGAAGCCAACAAATTCAAAATGGAGTTTCAAATGGGCGTAGAGATGCAACTACAGCACAATACACCGGATGAAACTGCAAAATACCTAAAAAAGACAGCAAAGACGAATGCAACCGACCAGATACAGAAGCGATGGCAAGATAAACCGCTTCATGGCCAATAGTCTGCCCGTACTAAACAAGCTGACGTAGACAACACCCGTACCCATCAGTGGCTACGTAGTGCAGGGTTGAAAGCTGAAACTGAAGGTTTTATCCTTGCTGCGCAGGACCAATGCTTGCTAACTAGGAATTATCAAGCACATATACTAAAATATTGTGTCAGCCCAAAATGCAGATTCTGTGATAAATATCCAGAAACGATTGATCATCTTGTATCAGGTTGCACGATATTGGCACCCACTGAATATAAAAGCCGGCATGACAGAGTGAGCCAATATCTGCACTGGAAAATCTGCAACTTCTACGGGAAGAAAACTGAAAGAAAATGGTATGAACACCACCCAGACCCGGTTACGGAGATAGGACCTGTTACAATTTTATGGGACTACACAATACACACTGACAGAACAATCAAAGCCAACCGTCCAGATATTGTTATTAAAGACCACAAACAAAAACGGTGCCTCCTTATTGATATGGCAGTCCCTGCTGACTGCAATGTATCTTTGAAGATATTCAAAAAGTTGTCAAAATACAAGGACCTTGAAATAGAAATCTCAAAATTGTGGCATATGGGAACATCAACAATCCCCGTTGTAGTTGGAGCCCTAGGACTGGTTGGAAAAGATTGCAATAGACGAATTGAAGGGATTCCTGGAAGTCCATGCCTCAAAGAGATAGAAAAAATTGTTCTGAAAAGTACAGCCCACGCTTTACGAAGGGCTTTATCTATGAATTATTATTTTTTTTTTTTTTTGTCATTTGAAAGTGTCATGATACCATTTCTAACCTTAGGTCCCTGGGCGTGACCCGGGAAGAAATGTGTAAACGCCAGAAATCAAAGAAAATAATAATAATAATAATAATAATAATAATAATAATAATAATAAAGATCAAAAGGAAAATACATACAAAAAATATATATAAAAATGATCAAGCTAGTTAGACTTCGTCTTCACACACCTTTTTATAATAAATTGAATAACATACAAAGTATAATATCTATTCACCTAATTTTTAATGGTAATGTTAATATTAGCCGTTTCCTTATAAGGAAATATTCGGCATTCATTGTCCGAGATGTCAAGGCTAGTTGAGATACGCTTTTCTTCATTCTCTGGCTTCTGGACGGAGATCAAAGCGTAGTATCTGTTCCCCTCATTTCTAATGGTAGTAGTAATATTAGTCGTTTCCCCTTAACGGAAATATTTGGCATTCATTGACCGAGAAGCCAGTGCTACTGGAGGTACCCTTTTTACAGTCGCTGGCCACTAAACACGACTGACAAATAAAGTTTCAAATTCGTTGACAAGCAAATAAAATTAGCTTCATATAGTTATTGGTAACGCAATCAACAAATCAGTAGACAAAAATAAAAACAATATATCGTCGATATAATCGAAATACATCTAAAACATAGACAAGATGAAAAAGCCATTAAAATATATATAATTTATTACAAACTGTCCATCTTAAATAAAGAAAAATATTTAGACGTAAGGTCCGGGTGATGCTAAAATAATATATATATTGCAAGGAGTAGATACAAATTATTTCCTAAAGGCATTATGAAAAATAAAAAAATAAGAGATGATAACACTTACAGAACAGACCAACCGGTTTCGTTTCCAAGCTCATCAGGGTCGACTGGGAACAATTTAACAGTTATTGACTCACAAAAACACCCTACATACAATTAAAACATTAAAAATGAAATGATTAATGGTATGAGGGAAAGAAAAAAAAATACATATATATATATATATATTTCAAACCGTGCGAATATGCATAGCACAAAGGGGGGAAAAATTATAACGGGGAATGTGAGGGGAATGTATGATAGACACTAGAGTCTAATAACGTAAAGCCCAAGGAGACAGTCTATTTGCTTGCAAAGAGACGGCTCCCTGGACCGAATATACAGAGACTCAAGTGCCCTCAAATGAAATGGAGAGTGCGAACTGGACAGTACAGTAAACCAATTCAGACTGAAATTCTTCGCACAATCCCTGCAATTTATCAAATGTTCAGTGATCGCTGACCCGGAAGTATTAACCAACTGGCTCTTACGAGCATCCGGATTAAGAACTCGCAATGGGACATGCTGCCTGATCCTACAATCTAAACGTTGGGAAGTCCTTCCTATGTAGTTGCTACCGCAACCACAATTAAAAGAATATATCACGGAGGAAACATGATGGGGAGGAAGAGAATCCTTACGCATAGAGAGAAAGGCAGAACGAGTCGCAAAATGAAGTCTTTGTGGGGCACTGATGAAATAAATTATTATAATGGAACCTTAAAATGGTCTGTTTTTCTTTAAAATATTAGCTCTGGATTTACATTGAGCACTCAGGATTACATCCTTCTTGGGACTACCCATACGGATTAACAAGTTTTTCATAATAATATATATATATATATATATATATATATATATATATATATATATATATATATATATATACTTATGTCCTATTTACACTAGAATACAAAATGTAGTTTTATGTCCGATTTACAATAGATTTTACAAGTATCTACACGGTAGAGGGCTTTTTTTCAAAGAATTCCTTATAAAAATGCGGGAAGTGGACTTAAACTCTGAACACTTCAAGCACATCGGGGTCGGGATGAGCTATAACAGCAGTTTAGGAGATAAAGGCAATTAATCATAAGATAGGCTTCGCTAGAGATAGTTTTTCTTCTTAACACACGTTGCTGCACAGCCAAAACATTATGAACTCGAGTTATTTTCTGAAAGAAATTCAGGCTTGAAACAAACTCGTTCAGAAATATCCTAACCTCCAGCTTTATACAACCATTTTCTCATATCAGTAAATTAAAAATGGCCTTTTTTGTATTCTGACTATTGCTTGCTTTTCCTAAAGAAGTTTCAAAGACGCCACATTACTTGAATAGCTTTTGTTTTTTAATCAGTTTAGACCAAGCAAGGCGACAATGTCTCTAAGACTCAAGGGTGTTAATGAAGGGAAAGCTTGTTATGGGGTCCTCCCGTTTTTCTTATAAGTGGACTCGACCAGAGTGTTACTTGGACTGCTGCCGTTAAAATACCCAGAGTCAGTCAGAATAGGGGTAGATTGAGAGAGATTGTGATTTAGTTGGAGGTAGAGTAATGGTGTGAGGTAACTGCTTATAGAAGTCAGTTACAAGCACGCAGACTCTAAGGAAGTCCTACTTGAGACTATATATATATATATATATATATATATAGTTTTAAAACCAAGGAATGTATTGATTTTAATTTTAAAAGTCTCTAAGGCCCTTTCAACCAACATCTCATCAGGAGACAATCGTTGGATAATTAATCAACGAAATGAATATTAACGACAATGAAGAGCAAAAAAGGGGGGAAACGCACTAAAATAAGAAACAAGTGTATATATTTGTAACGAGGGGAAGGGAAATAATCGTGTAAATAAATTAGCGAGGGACAGTTAAAATAAAATATACCCAACAGATTAAGAGACTTTACAAATTCTTTCTGCCGGCAGAGAAGGTGTCTTAATCCTATGCAGACCGATTCCAAATTCTTAAAATGATTGTTGGAATCGGCTGTATGAATAATTTTAAACCACTTTTTTTATACGACTTGGCGCAGGCTATATATATATATATATATATATATATATATATATATATATATATATATATATATATATATATATGTGTGTGTGTGTGTGAAAAGTGTGTATAAATATAAATAAATATATATATGTATAATTATTTATATATTATATGCGCGGTACTTATTAGAAAGCGCTCAATATCAGAGATAGAGCTAACATATTTGGTTGGATAGACGTGAGTTTGTGACCCTGGGTTTCACGCTTTAGCGATCGTCAGACAAAAAAAAATACATAATATGACATGTATACAGTCACGAGACACTAACGTGACATTTCCGCCACACTTCCAATGTTTAAATTTCAACATTTCAACATACAAATGCGTATGTATAGATATAACACCACCCGTATACATACATGTGTCATAGCCGAAACTGCCCACATACGTTTATATATGTATGAGTCCCGACGGACGACCAAGTATGTATATGTGTCTGCATACATCGATGTTTGCGTTAGTACGATGAATGACAAAACGACTAAGTTTCCCCACCACTTCACAATAACACCAATACACGCAATCTACATAAACCCAAATTTTTAAAACATTAATCAGTTTGTCTGACGATCGCTAAAGCGTGAAACCCAGGGTCACAAACTCACATCTATCCAACCAAATATATATATATATGTGTGTGTGTGTGTGTGTATATATATATATATATATATATATATATATATATATATATATATATATATATATATATATTATTATTATTATTATTATTATTATTATTGCTACTAACCACGTTCCTGGATTTACTAACAGTATTACCCTTTGTATTATTGTGTAAATACATTTAATTTCTTATCTTTAATTCTTGCTTTGTCATTCATTGGAGACTGAATTTCATCTTGGAATCCACAACACTTATAAAAAGACTTTAGAAGGAACCAGAAAGTTTTAGCTACGATCATCCCTTTTAGATAATCCCTTTTTGATCGTAAATCGGTACCACAGGTTCAGAAAAAACTGTACCAAACGACGGAAATCACATCTCTTGAGAGCTTTCAACATCAGCAACAAGTAAAAAGGTCAGCATCTCGAAGAGAAAATAAATGACATAAAAGAAATGTTGACTCCTATCAATACTTATATACCACGTTGAAACAGCGGTCCCCGTAAGATGATCGAAGTTAAGCAACGTCGAGCCTGGTCTGTACGTAGATGGGCGAGAGATTTGGAATAGCAGGTGTGATGGATAATGGCTCGAAATTGTTAATAGGAATTGTCAGTTCTAGCTGGAACTGGAATTCGGTTCGAATTTCACTTACGCGCAATTACGCCTGAGAAAGGAATGAATCCACCTCATCTCCCTCCGGCTATGGGTTAAATAGTAAGATTCGTATCACTAAATCATTCTTATCACCAAAACAGTTCTCACAATCTAAAAATATTCTCTAGCTTAAATAACCTGAAAAAGGTTGATAGACCGTAAAAAAAAACAAATCATTCAAGCAAAACGTGTCAATACTAGAAAGGGTGATAACAGAGAAATTCAAAAAGTGCATTAATATTAAAGATTTTATAAATTTCAACCGACAGTAACACCGGCTTCTCGCTCAACGAATGTCAAATGATTTCTTAAAAGGAAAGGGTTAATATTATCATTAGAGATGAAGGGAACGGATACTACACTTTGATCACTGTCCAATAGCCAGGGAGTGAAGAAAAGCGTATTTCGATTAGCACTGACTTCTCGCTCAACGAATGTCAAATGATTTCTTAAAAGGAAAGGGTTAATATTATCATTAGAGATTAAGGAAACGGATACTACACTTTGATCACTACCCAATAGCAAGAGAGTGAAGAAAAGCGTATTTCGATTAGCACTGGCTTCTCGCTCAACGAATGTCAAATGATTTCTTAAAAGGAAAGGGTTAATATTATCATTAGAGATTAAGAAAAAAGGATACTACACTTTGATCCCTGCCCAATAGCCAGGGAGTGAAGAAAAGCGTATTTCGATTAGCACTGACTTCTCGCTCAACGAATGTCAAAGGATTTCTTAAAAGGAAAGGGTTAATATTATCATTAGAGATTAAGGAAACCGATACTACACTTTGATCACTACCCAATAGCAAGAGAGTGAAGAAAAGCGTATTTCGATTAGCACTGGCTTCTCGCTCAACGAATGTCAAATAATTTCTTAAAAGGAAAGGGTTAATATTATCATTAGAGATGAATGGAACGGATACTACACTTTGATCCCTGTCCAATAGACAGAGAGGAGAGAAAAGTGTATCTCGATTAGCACTCGCTTCTCGCTCAACGAATGTCAAATGATTTCTTAAAAGGAAAGGGTTAATATTATCATTAGAGATTAAGGAAACGGATACTACACTTTGATCACTGCCCAATAGCAAGAGAGTGAAGAAAAGCGTATTTCGATTAGCACTGGCTTCTCGGTCAACGAATGTCAAATGATTTCTTATAAGGGAAAGGCTAATATTGTCATTAGAGATGAAGAAAACGGATACTACACTTTGATCCCTGCCCAATAGCCAGGGAGTGAAGAAAAGCGTATTTCGATTAGCACTGGCTTCTCGCTCAAAGAATGTCAAATGATTTCTTAAAAGGAAAGGGTTAATATTATCATTAGAGATTAAGGAAACGGATACTACACTTTGATCACTACCACTCTTTTTTATACGACTTGGCGCAGGCTATATATATATAGCACACACACACACACACACACACACACGCAAGAGATGGAAGAAAAGCGTATTTCGATTAGCACTGGCTTCTCGGTCAACGAATGTCAAATGATTTCTTATAAGGGAAAGGCTAATATTGTCATTAGAGATGAAGGGAACGGATACTACACTTTGATCCCTGCCAATAGCCAGGGAGTGAAGAAAAGCGTATTTCGATTAGCACTGGCTTCTCGGTCAACGTATGTCGACTGATCCCTTATAAGGAAACTGCTAATCTTGCAAATACCCTCTGCAGAGTATAAAGTTGTCCGGACAAGAGAACAACTGTTTGGTAGACAATTCCATAACCATTTCAGAGCAACCCTAAACATTTTTTTTTTATTTTATTTCTCTTTCTTATTAATTAACACTGCGCACAGCATATAAACAAGTTAGATTTGCATGCTGGGGTTTGAAAATATAATTATGATTCCAATATTTGTTCGTGATATATTTTCTTTTGGCTATTTCCTTGTTTATAAAAACAGGGAGAGGGAGGTTTTTTTAATAAAAAAAAAAAAAAAAATTGTAAATACCTCTAGACCTCGCTTTCACAATTCTCGGATTGCAATTATGAAACAAAACCAAAGTCGACATCAAAATATATTCAGCAGCATTAAATCGATTTTCGCTGGAAGCTTTTCAGAGCAAACGCAAGTCGCTTCTCGCTCGTGTACAAACTTAGGATTTTATTTCTATTTTGATGTGTTTATTTGTTCTTTTTCGGAAGAAAAAAAAATCAATTGCTCAAATTGTGAAGCCAACAGAATAAGTGGGTGGTTGATTATTATTCCGGGTCATGGAGAAAAAGATCCGCAATGAATTGCTTTTATGGACTCAATATAGAGACCCCACCCATATATATATATATATATATATATATATATATATATATATATATATATATATATATATATATAAAGGCTCAAACACTAATATTTCATGCTTATAATTTATTACATTGGAATCGTAATATCGATACAATTCATCAGACATACAAATTCAAAAAGAAATCGGAAAAATATAATTCGGATATAAAAAACATAACTATATATATATATATATATATATATATATATATATATATATATATATATATATATATATATATATATACGACACACTCGAAAATGTGTATATAAATAAAAAGAAAGAACAGTAAGATATATAATCCGGTGTTCTTATAGATATTTTTATTTTTACAAAATAGTGCTCAATGTAAATTTACAGAGCATTAATATTATAAATTAATTGATTTAAAACATGGTTTTTTTCGCATTAATTTTCTGTAAATTTACAGTGAGCACTATTTTGTAAAAATAAAAATATCTATAAGAACACCGGATTATATATCTTACTGTTCTTTCTTTTTATTTATATACATACATTTGCTCCTAATCAAAGTCAAGCACTCTAAATCAATTATTTTTAACAAGAAGAAAATATGGAGAAAATTAATGGGTAAAAAAGCATATTTTAAATCAATTATATATATATATATATATATATATATATATATATATATACTCGACTCTTCCGTCGAATACGACGTGAGAGTCAAGCAGATAGGTCCGTAGGAGCCGACAGCCCGACAACAGCACATGAGATTTGATTATAGTGGTGAAGGTTCCGTGCAGAACCATCCACACTTTTTAAATATATCCGAATACAAAGTTGGTGTTGATAGAATAAACTTCCGGTAACCAAAAACAATATTTTTTAAAAATGTGCTCAATACAGAGTAGAGAAAATAATATTTATTTAAAAATTATAACATATGTATGTCATATGATCACTACAAAAAAGTTTTTTTTTTTTTTGTTTCAACACGTCTTGTCAAATGATTGTGTCTAAAGGAGAAGACACCTGAAGTGTTGAAAAAAATTGCTATTTTTGTAGTGACGTTATAACATACATACCTATAATTTATATATATATATATATATATATATATATATATATATAGATAGATAGATAGATAGAGAGAGAGAGAGAGAGAGAGAGAGAGAGAGAGGAGAGATGATAGGAGACACGGTGGAGTAATGGATAGCGGCTTGGATTGAGGAATCGCAGAATCGAGTTCGAATTCCAGTCCAATCCATTAGATTCACTTACATGTTAATACCTCTGGGAAAGGTGTGGATCCTCTTCTTCTCTCTCCAGCTATGGGTAAATAGCAGGACAGACTGGGTTCTATAGCCTTGAATGGCAACTGGTCTAGGAGAAGGACAACTCTGAATTCAAAACCTACGGAGGGTCGTTTGGGAACCTTGTGACATTCGGTGCACCAGGTCTCTCTATTCGTCCCTTCAAAAAGTGTGGATGGTCCTGCACGAAACCTTCACCACTAGAATCAAATCTCATGTGCTGTTGTCGGGCTGTCGGTTTCCTGGGAACTGATCTGCTTGACCATCATACGTCGAATTTCGACGGGTGAGTCGACTATATATATATATATATATATATATATATATATATATATATATATATGTATGTATATATCCGTTACGATATATATATATATATATATATATATATACACACATATATATATATATATATATATATCCCATGGGATAACCATTTTCGATTCTCACCCGTCGAAGTGCAGTTGAAATGCACTGAAATCAAGTTGCATCTTTGTAGTGAGTAAAATTGTTACTTTCGGTCTGCAAACAATTGTTTCGTCTTCAAGTTTTAACTTTAAAGGAAAAAAATTACAGCCTGATGATGGAGACTTGGATCTTCTAAAGTACTTGCTTAACTTTAAAAAAATATACACTAGAAACATCCGCACAACAGTTTTATAAATGAGGATTAACAGTATTTTAATGCATACATTATGTTCTACTAACGAAGTGATTTCGCCATTAATAGCATTAATATTGCTGATTGATTCTATATATATATATATATATATATATGTATATGTATATATATATAAGATATGAAATAAAATTTAAAACTAGAAATAAGAATAAAAATTAAATAAGCCAGTTAACCCCTGCTAGGAAATGCACTATTCCTGTTGTAATTTTCACCATCACAATCTTACAAGCATCCATTGGTTAATCACCTTCAATCTAGCTTGCTGATTGGTCAGTTCCGACCAATCAAACCGCCTGCATGCGACAAATCTGTTTTCCCGCTCAATATGCTCGGAGCCTCCCACGTGATACACGACCATTATAAAAACAAAACACATGTAAACTCCCTTGTGTTTTTTTTTTCTCTCTCTTGCGTCTCATTTGCAAAGATGTACTCTTCAAGAACTCCCGTCTTAACCTTTGCGGTCAGACGTTAAAGACAATTACCAACATTCACGCAAGTACGAACTTTGAAATCTCTTCTGAACTTTTACCAACTTGTACAATACACAATTCCAAACATTCTAAAGAAACTTTATTCTTCTAAACTACAGTTTAATAATTAGTTTCACTTTATGAGCTCGAATACAAATATTTACCTAATCTAAGAGACACAACTCTGTCTATACTTTTCACTCAGTTTTCATGCATGTATATCAAATATTAATAAATACATTTGTCACGTTTTGAAACAAGATGATTTTGAATCTTTATTCTCTATCTTGTATTAATTGTTGTGGATGGAAGATTATTGAACACACACAATTTTAAGCCTTCTGATAATTCAAACCTTCTATTCCTCTCCAACACACATCACACATCCACAACATCCTCAACTTTATTGCCACATTCACAACGTTTCAGCTATTGTTGACCCCGGCCTTCTCCAGGTAACATTTGTAGGAATTTAGAACCGGACCTGTTATTTAGTCCACGGGCGTAGACTGTTCTAATTCAACGTGGCATACCTTTTGATATATCAGTGTCAGTAGCTTTCTCCTGATAACTCAACTCAACCATGTTGTTGATCTCTCTGCTGAGATCAGGGATTGAACTCACACCTCTTTGGAACAAGTCACTTTTATGTCAATCAATCAACAAATATAGACAATTACTAAATTATGTCTTTAGTTAATAACAGCGTTTAATTTCTTTGGACGCAAATGAGAATGAAAGAGAGATTGAGCAAGGAGATTATTTTTTTTATTGTTTTTTTTTTTAATTTTATTTTAAACCATCTGTGCAGAACAAGGGGAGCCGGTATTTAAACGCTTTACGGCCGTAAGCTATTAATTTATCAACACATTAAATAATCAACAGAGTTTGCCTCTGTCCGCGCCTGCCTATGTCTCGCTGAATCAAAGAAAGTGAATTCAAATTAATCACACATATAATATTAGAATTCTGTTTCAAGATAAATAATTTTGGTACGCTACTTACCTTCAAGATGATATTCAGTGGTAGCATAAGGCCTCCAGTATTTCATTTTATTATAGAAGATAAACTGATACTTACCTGAAAAGGAAGAGAGAAAAAAAAACATTAGTAAGTAAATCACAATGAAGTCATATAAGTCATATCGAGAAATATTCAACGGTTAAAAAAAACAGAAAAGAAATTAATATGCAAAGTCGTTTCGTCTTATCGAAAAATTATATTTCCATTCATGCAATGTCGCTCTTTTGTATTGAAGATAAGAAAACATCCCCACGGAGTAACAATGATAGCACTAATGATGAAATGGCGGCTTCATTAACGGGTTTTCGTTACAGCTAAAAGAGAAAAGTGGTCTCTGTACAGCGACAAGGGCAAGGAGAAGGAACCATATTTAGTAGCCAATGTGTTAAGATATATGCCCGCTTCCAGAATATGTATGTGTAGCTAAAAATGAACAGAGATAGCTAGCAGATATGCACACGTCTGCTACGACGATAAATCTTCATATATGGTAATATTTATATATACAGTGTAACCCGGATATAAGAGAGTTGTCTCTTATATCCAGGTTTCTCTAATATCGGGTTTCTTATATCCGGGTTACACTGTATATATATATATATATATATATATATATATATATATATATATATAAGAGAGTTGTCAGGACCGGAGAAAAGTCTCTTTATCCAGGTTTCTCTTATATCCGGGTTTGGTCTATTTTATATACATTAACACAGGCTCTAATTTGGGACCAGAGAAATCTATCTTATATCAGGTTTCTCTTATATCCAGGTTACACTGTATCCAGGTTACACTGTATATATATATATATATATATATATATATATATATATATATATATATACACATTTTATATATATATATATATATATATATATATATATATATATATATATATATATATATATATATATATATATATATATATATATATATATATATATATATATATATATATATATATATATATTTATATATATATATACACATTTTTATATACAGTGTAACTTGGATCGGTAAAGTTGTCGAGACCGGAGAAGAAGTCTCTCTTATATCCGGGTTTCTCTTATATCCGGGTTTGGTCTATTTTATATACATTAACACAGGCTCTAATTTGGGACCAGAGAAAATCTCTCTTATATCCGGGTTTCTCTTATATCCGGGTTACACTGTACTATATAATGGAACATACGATGTTTATTGGCCGGACGACCGTCGTAACTGAGGATTGAAATTTACAAAATCTTTCCCTATAAACAGTTTTTCAAGCAAATACGTTTCTCAAGTCCAGTAACTGTTATCGCTCTTTACAGTACTGGGGCAAAATCACAACACTGGGAATATATGAAAATATATTTTTCATAGTAAAAATACTAACAATAGATATCTATAGTAAAAGAAATTACCAGCAATACGTATTGTAAGATTACCATTTTATTGTAAAATTACCAACAATGTATTTTATAACCAAATGACCATTTTAAGGCATACGATTGTTTTCAAAATATATTCAATCGAAGCCGTAAAATTGTGTTCAAAATGTTTAGATTTCGGCATTAAATAACCCATAGAGGCGTCGATATGCCGCTAAACAAATTTAATCTGAAAATATTTACGCTAAACAAATTGAGTCTATAAACAATTACTTTTAGTTGCTTGTCTATACTCTTCGGCATAGCGTAATGGTTAGCAAGCGGGTCTAACTAAAACAGTTACAACTGAATAGTGAATTCGATCCTCACTGGGTGCCCGATACTTTCGTCCATGTGCCACATCTAAGCCTCCCTCTGAAAATCAATACTTAGGCGTTTTAATCCCCTTCTCCGTCGTAGACGTGTCATTTTTTCAGACACAGACGAATAGACACGACCAAAGCCCAGCTACAAACGTGTATAATCGTCGATCTTGTTTCCATCCTGGGCTTGAAACAAGTCCAATTGCCAATTCGTACATCTGCTAGAGATGTTAGCCACCGCCCGAGTAATTCAATGTGCCCCAGTTTCTTAATCTTACTTATTATAAAACGCAGATTGTGTGTGTGTCTGTACGTTTATATATTGGATCGGATTTCCTACATTTTTCAACCGATTTCAACAAAACTCCACAGGACTACGTAAAATTACCTTGTGGTGGTTCTAACAGCGTCAAAAATTGGAAAAACACAATTGTTTTTGCACGAAATCAATTTGAAAACACGATTAAGAGGCATCGCGAGAATAAAAGGGGAGACAACTCATATCGAATTATATTTATTATAAAACCCAGGTTGTTTGTTTGTGTGTGTGTGTGTGTGTGTGTGTGTGTCTGTGTGTGTGTTCGTTTATATATGGGATAGGATTTCCTACATTTTTCAACTGATTTCAACAAAACTTCACTTTTTTTTTGGCAGGTAGTGTTTCTTATTGTCTTGAACACTTTTTTCTTTATTTTTACATTCAGAATGCTTTAAAAATTCCATTTACAAGACAATTGTTTATAATCAAATTCTATTCAATCGGTAGACTCATAACGATTGAAAACAATGTTTTTGTTTGAGTTTGGGTTTGACCAATTCGTAAAAAAAAAAGAAAAAAAATAATTGAGACATGCGTGTCCGTCAACCTTAAACAATAATCTTTGTTAATTTTATTTTTCAGTCTTTATGATGGTCGATACTTGATCTATCTCTTACTGTTACCTCCCCGGGTAATGCCGGGCTCTACTGCTTGTTATATATATATATATATATATATATATATATATATATATATATATATATATGCTAAGTCCGACAATTATTTTAATACATTTATTGTTTATACCTTATTTTTTATAGATTCAAATGTTTAAGTAAATGCTCTGTTTATTATACCTTTTTATTTTATTTTATATCAACATTTACCGGCCTGAATGCCCGAGAAATCTCATAGAAAATATGTGTCCTCCGACGGGAATCGAACCTGTATCCTAGACGGAACCTTCATATAGCCTGACATGCTATAACATTTAGCTGCAGAGGAAGTGTCTGGTAAGCAAAGTCGAATTACTGCTTTTAAACTACAAATTTCCCATGATTTCTTTCGAACGCTTATATCTGCTCGAAGTGTATCTTAACATAAACAAATGACGGCATATATTATGAAATGAACTAAGTCCGATAATTATTTTCTATGAAATTCCTCGGACATTTAGGCCGGTAAATGTTGTTATTACTGTTTATTATAAACAGTGCCAAATACAACAAAAAAATGTATCAATTGAGGACTTTCAACAGCAACAACAACAAAAATAACTAGTACCTGTAACTGGAAAAGAAAATAATGACATTATCAAAATGTAGATATTCCACGTAACTCCGAACAAAAGGTTAGGAAGGAAACCCCAATTAATACTGTAAAGATTCGTTTGGTTTGGTTGATTTTGTTTCGTTGATTTTTTGGTTTGGTTGATTTTTGTTTTGATTTCGGGCACCCAGTGAGGATCAACACGTCTATGTGTAATAACCCCTCCCTCGCCAATAATTTTAGGAAAAAGGTTTCATTTTCAGAATATTTTTTTTATTTGTATTCAATATATTAAATAATATATTTATTATTTACTAGCAGCATGGCCCGGCGTTGCCCGTGCTTGATTCAAAAATCGTATGATTCATACGCAATCGCTATCATTTGACTTAAAATATTTTTGCCCTTCCTTACCTTTAAAGGAGTGCCCTTTGCCGTGCTGATGTTGCTACATGCCTTACTTCTTGCCTATCTCACACTGCGAATTTTTTCGAAGCTCTATACTAAACATTAAATCTGTTACGAAAAAAGAACTAAACAAAATGAACACAAAACGATCAGCTTTTAAAAAAGGACTCGTAACTGGAAAAACCGAATGAAAAAAGAATGTTAACAACAAATACTTTTTCACACCCAACCCAGTTCTGCAGAATCAGAATCAACGTTGAGTTTAAGCAAGCAAATGAGCCAATTGGAGTAAAGTGCCATGCAGATTTTAAATTTTTCCCTTGTGACGAATGCAGCTATCGATTTTTTTTGCATGCTAGCATGCTAGTTAACATTCGTGTCAGTCAGCTGTTGGCTCTCACGCTGGCCAATAGAATCTTCCTGCCTATTCGAGGCAGCCAGCTATATACTCTCACTCTGGCTAGTACAAAATGTCCGTAGACTACATGAAAACTGCCGTAGAAGCATGAAAAAAATCGATTATTTCCACTATCCATGGAAGTTGGGAAATGCAAAGTCGGTGTTGGCCTTTCCCGCTAACTTGGAGCATGTGCATGTAAATTTTGGTGCAAATCCGTCGAAAATTGCGGCCGTGCATTCGTTACACACACACACACACACACATGTTGATGATGAGGAGTATAAAGATAATGAAAGATGAGAAAAATAGCAGTCAGTTGCCATTTCAGGATGTAGTTGAACTGTTGGAAAAATTGGACCCTGTTTCGAAAACAATATCGAAACTTAAGCGGTGGGAAAAGAAAAAAAAAAAGGTCAGTATATACACTGCATTTATCGGACTGTTGTCCTTATCATCATTTCATATTCGCGACGTTTCGACTATTTTACGCTCCGCCGGCCTTCGTCAGGTGATATACGTAGTTATTTCGAACTGTAAATAGTTACATTATCTCAGAAATATGGACTAAATTTATCTGGTGACTGAAATTTTTTTCACGGTTAGCTTTTAGTGTACTTTGCTCCTTCCCTCATTGAGCAGCCTTCTAAAGGCAAAGCTGCTCAACATTATATATATATATATATATATATATATATATATATATATATATATATATATATATATATATATATATGATTTTAAATAAATAATTATATATATATATAATTATTTATTTAAAAATTATAACATAAATATGTTATTTGTAGTGATTTTATAACATATTTATTCTTTTTTACATAAATGATTATATCTGCTCTACTCTGTATTGAGCACTCTTTTAAGAATAGTAATTGTTGGTTATTGAATTTCTTCCATAAAGACCAATCCTATACTTGTATATATATATATATATATATATATATATATATATATATATATATATATATATATATTTGGTTGGGTTTATGTAGATTGCGTGAATTGGTGTTATTATGGAAATGTGGGGAGGGATCGTCGTGGTGATGTCACTCATGCTAACGCAAACATGCATGTCCGAACACCTGATGAGGTACGCAGACGCACATACACACTCGCTCGTCCGCCGGGGCTCATACAGACATAAACTTATGTGGACAGAATGGGATTTGACATAGTGATTTTCCATAGCTTAGATGTGGCACAAGGCCGAAAGTAGGGGCGGCACCCAGTGAGAATCGAACTCACTACTCAGCCGTAACTGTTCTAGGGAGACAAGCTTGCTAACCATTACACCACCTCGAGGTGCCCAGGGATTTGACATATGTATGTATATGGGTGCTGTTGTCTATATACATACGCATTTGTATGTTGAAATTCAAAGATCGGAAGTGTAGCGAAAATTTCTCGTGAATGTCTCGTGAATGTATACATGTCAGCAATCAGAGCATTTTTCTATTTTTTCGCTGAATAATATTTCCTGGCATGCACGTATATACGTGTGGTGGGGTCTGTGTAAAATTATGATAGGTAAAAATTGCTATTATTTTTAATTTTTTAAAGTTTATTCCCCACCCACTTCCATAACAACCCCAATACACGCATTCTACATGAACCCAATTTTTTTCTTAAATTAATCAGTTTGTCCGACGATCGCAAAAGCGTGAAACCCAGGGTCACAAACTCATATCAATCCAACCAAATATGTTAGCTCTATCTCTGATATTGAGCGCTTTCTAATAAGTACCGTGCATATAATATATAAATAACAATAATAATAATAATAATAATAATAAATATATATATATATATATATATATATATATATATATATATATATATAAAAAGAAAGAACAGTAAGATATATAATCCGGTGTTCTTATAGATATTTTTATTTTTACAAAATAGTGCTCAATGTAAATTTACAGAGCATTATTATTATAAATTAATTGATTTAAAATATGTTTTTTAGTCGCTACACAGTTCTAACCATGTTTCAAAAATGGAAGGTCCGAATTTAATTTTGTAATTAGATTAAAGACATTAGTTCCATTTCTCAATTTAAATCAATTAATTTATAATATGTATATGTATATATATGTATGTATATTTATATTCATATACTCACACATTTCACATATATATATATATATATATATATATATATATATTCTTTTAGCAAGGCTGCTCAATATATATATATATATATATATATATATATATATATATAGTGAGAGAGAGAGAGAGAGAGAGAGAAAGAGTGTATGTGTAATACAAAAATTGTCAAAATCTTGTATGAGGTTGGTGCAAAAATAATGACGTGATAATGTCGTTTTTTGACCTTAAAAATACGTCAAAAAACGACATTATTACGTCATTATTTTTGCACCAGCCTAATAAAACAGCATGGGTTAATTGTCCATCTCACAAATTTTTTTATATCTATAGAACCACTAAACGCATTAAGTTTCTTTTTTTTTTCCCCAGGTTTTCAGATAACACGTTTAGCCATCTTGATAACAATAAGAGCCTCCGAACTACGTAAAACTTGAAGCTGTCTGCTTCTTTGCCAATACCTACAGGGCCGCTCTCCTGGACAAGAGGAAGAGATGAAAGAACTGCAACGTTATACCATTAAGCCCAGACCTGAATTGCAGCTGCAATTGCTGCAACCCTGTATGCACGTCCTGCATTTAACGTATCAGTCACAGACGTGCCTTGTGAAATTTTGTTTTGCAAAGCGAAGCCATGACGATGATTTTACATTCTGAACAAGAATGATTTTAAAACAAATATTTTCCGATTTTGGCAAAGGTCATTTTTAGAGAAATATCTAGTCAATGCTAATTTAAAAAAAAAAAAGATGTTAAAGAAATATTATTCCTTGTTTTGCTTACGAGCGGACCACTTAATTTAAATAGGTCCAAATTTGTTACTGCTGTGGACAAGCAAACAAACACATCTGGAGAAGAAACATCAAGAATAATGAAATTGTTCCCTCCAAGAAATTAGTCCAGTTTATTGCTTGTCAAAATGTAAACAAGGAAGACAAATAAATAAAAGAAAGTAGTCGAAAATTACTAGTAATGTTACAGCCACCTTAAGTACACGTTGGCGGACATTTCATTAAAATCCGAAATAAAAATTGTGCCCCGAAACCTGCCAATTCACAGAGCACCAAATTGGCAGATGGAAGTTCAAAGACAAAGCGAAAATGACTTTGACGAGGATATTACATTTCTTAACAAGAGCTATAATGTCCTTATTATGTTCTGTTCGAGGACGATTACAATATCACCGTATCCAATAAGCAGACGACCGCTTTTCCCCCTGTTGTTGTGGAAAGTAACTAGGGAGGATATGAACGCGGTAGAAACTCTTCAAAAAGGTGAGAGCACGAGTCAGGTCTAGGGAGGGGAGGAAAAGTTGGTAAATTGGCTTTTCAGCTTAGTCGAACGTGCAAAGAAGGTATACCGCATAAAAGCGAATAACGACAGAGAGAAGAAAAGAAAAAATGGAGAAATGAACACAGATTGAAAGAAAACGCTGACCAATATGGCGAATGAAGTCAATATGGCGACGGTATTATCGCTTAGTTCTTCTCTAAAATGAAAAGACATGAGAAAGATGGAGAAAAAAGAAAACAAAAGAAACACACACACACACACACACACGCACACACACACAAGAAAAAAGAATATTTTCTGAAGTGTATAAAGAAAGTTTATGACAGAAAATAATAAATAAAAAAAAAAAAGACGGTTGAAAGAGACAAGGACATTATCTACTATGAAAAGCTTCTTTTTCAGTTTTCTTAATTTAGTCGTTATTCCACAGGGCATTCGCTATATCTCATTTCCAACTCTTTACTACTTCTCTCAACAACTAACCCTTGTGACCTCATATTCTGGGAGCCTCACCGCAGTATAATGAACTTTATAGATCATTAACAGGACGTTCCGATGGTGCGTGTAATATAATGGCTCTCAGCGTGGAAAATGAAGTCGACAAGCTGAGTACAAGTTCCGGCCGAGGTAACTGCCTTCGCTTTTGCATGATGGCAATATTAAAATCTACGTTTTATATACAGGTAATAATCGATAGTCATTGACCGAATGTGTAACATGAATAAGTACCTGCTGTAGTTTATATTAATCTCTTAAGTTTTCCTAAAAAACAAAAATAAATAATAGTAACTCTAACGCAGATAATGTCAGATTGGTGGCTGATCTCAAAAACCTGTTTGTTTTGTTTGTTTAAAGGCATATCAACTACTTATGGGTCATTTAATTTGTAGAAAAGACAATGGGAAATCAAGTCACGTTGGTGATTGGGAAAACACCATGCAGGATGTTCGTTCCATAAAGCAGCAGTTCTTTGGAAGGGACTATCCGAGTGGAACTTAGTAATGGAAGACGAACGGAACGTGGGCTGAATGACGTTTGAAGGTTGGTCCCAATTGTAACGGTCAGGGCTGGTGTGGCTAAGTAATATCGCTCGTCAGAAGATGAAAATAACGATGGAATAGCGAGTCTTATTAATTTCAGTTCTTTTATCGTTCTCTCTCCCTTGATAGTGCTTTCTTTGCGGCATAACGCACACTAACCCGCTTGCGTCTTAGAGGCTTTATTGCCTTGCTTGTAGGGGAATGAATAAAAAATATCTTATTAGATACTAAATTATAAATAAACGGATAAATAAACATAAGTTTTTGAGAATGTTAATTATTATCTTTTTATTATAAATTATAATTTTTTTTTTGTTTTAATAAATAAGTCATGAAAAGTATACTTTTTTTTATACTTTTTGATAATTATAATTTAAGTGTGCCGCGAAAGTTCAAATATGCCGTGAAAGTTTAAATATAGGTTCAAATATGCCGCGAAAGTGTATCTCTAGATTCGAGTATGCAGTCGAATGTTTACTATAATTTCAAGTATGACGCGGAAGTTTAAATATTGTTTCAAGTATGACGCAGAAGTTTAAATATTGTTTCATGTATGACGCAGAAGTTTAAATATTGTTTCATGTATAAAGTTTAAATATTGTTTCATGTTTAAATATTGATGTATGACGCAGAAGTTTAAATATTGTTTCATTCAGAAGTTTAAATATTGTTTAAAGTATGCCGCGGAAGTTTAAATATTGTTTCATGTGTATGACGCGGAAGTTTAAATATTGTTTCATGTATGACGAAGTTTAAATATTGTTTCATGTATGACGCAGAAGTTTAAATATTGTTTCATGTATGACGCGGAAGTTTAAATATTGTTTCAAGTATGACGCGGAGTTTAAATATTGTTTCATTGTTTAAATATTGTTTTCATGTATGACGCAAGTTTTAAATATTGTTTTTCATGTATGACGCAGAAGTTTAAATATTGTTTCATGTATGACGCGGAAGTTTAAATATTGTTTTTGCCGCGGAAGTTTAAATATTGTTTCATGTATGACGCAGAAGTTTAAATATTGTTTCATGTATGACGCAGAAGTTTAAATATTGTTTTCATGTATGACGCAGAAGTTTTTAAATGCCGCGGAAGTTTAAATATTGTTTCATGTATGACGCGGAAGTTTAAATATTGTTTCATGTATGACGCAAGTTTAAATATTGTTTCATGTATGACGCGGAAGTTTAAATATTGTTTCATGTATGACGCAGAAGTTTAAATATTGTTTCATGTATGACGCGGAAGTTTAAATATTGTTTCATGTATGACGCGGAAGTTTAAATATTGTTTCATGTATGACGCAGAAGTTTAAATATTGTTTCATGTATGACGCAGAAGTTTAAATATTGTTTCATGTATGACGCGGAAGTTTAAATATTGTTTCATGTATGACTCAGAAGTTTAAATATTGTTTCATGTATGACGCGGAAGTTTAAATATTGTTTCATGTATGACGCGGAAGTTTAAATATTGTTTCATTTGACGCAGAAGTTTAAATATTGTTTCATGTATGACGCGGAAGTTTAAATATTGTTTCATGTATGACGCAGAAGTTTAAATATTGTTTCATGTATGACGCGGAAGTTTAAATATTGTTTCATGTATGACGCGGAAGTTTAAATATTGTTTCATGTATGACGCGGAAGTTTAAATATTGTTTCATGTATGACGCGGAAGTTTAAATATTGTTTCATGTATGACACGTAAGTTTAGTTATAGGTTCAAACATGCCATAAGTTAAAAAAAAATGTTCAAAAACATCGTATATCTCTTGGTGAAGGCATGAATGTATCTCTTCTGTCACTTTTTAGGTTAAATAGCAACGTAGATTGGGTTCTTGAGCTTTGCGACAGTAACCAGTCATAGAGAAGCAAAACCGTGGATACGGCAATGGTAAACCACTCAACGATGTTTCCCCAGAAGGCACGGCAATTCATAAAGAAGGAAACTGTGGAGAGACATAATCGCCTACGTCCTGAGAGAACATGGAATTTAAAACAAAAAATAGTGAGTCTAATCCTCACTGTTTTTTTATACATGTGGTCTAAGTTTATTTATTAAACCTCATATATTTATTTATATAGCTCGATAATGTTATGAGGTATGTGTTGTCGCTAGGTATCAAATATATTTAGATGCAGTTTTTACTTGTTTACGAGTTAGAAAATTTTCTTTCTATGTAGGTGAAGGTCTACAAAAAGATTTTCTTTTTCTTTTTTAGTTATGTTGTAATACTAGAATTTTTTTTTTTTTGCAACACGCTGATGGGTATTGAAATTTTCACAGTATTTACTATTACTTGTTAGTCACCGCGAACATATTTTTTTTACGAGATTTACAAACACTACATTTCGTTCAATGTTGCAAACCAATCGATGAAAATTGAATAAGCTGCTTTGTTTGGAAATATAGTTTGACAAAAACCTTACTTCACGGTTTAATAATTTTTTTTTAAATTAAATCTAATTTTATAAGAGTTCATTTTTTTTAAGAAAATTTCATTTTTTTTCTTTTTTTAAGAACGAAGAATATATTCTTAGGATTTCATACTCTTGAGCATGCAACATACAACTGACCATACGTAAGTATTTTTTCTTGGAGCCAAATTTCAACGTTTTGAAGGGTTTGGCCTTATGATTTGTTTACAGTTCTCGCAAACGCATGGCAAATTGGTAACTGAATTCTTGTCCATCCAAGAGAATATTAGGATAGTTAAGGAATAAACTTTATTCATAGGATTAATAACACCCGTCCTATTCTAACCAGAGTACATTGTAGTATTCTGTTGTCAAATGTGGTTTTTGATCGATCAATCTATGGCTATTTTAGAGGGCGTGACCGACGGACGGACGGTCTAAGGGAAGTAAAAGAATTTTATATATACCGTGTGTAACAGAAAAAAATGTCCAAATTCTGTACCAGCAAAATTGTCCGATTGTTAGCTTAAGCTTTGAAATGTTGTATCTGAGAAATGATTAAAGATATCTTATTGGAATTCTTCGAAGTTTTTTTTATAAAACTATTGGACTTTTAAACGAGAATGCATTTAACTCTAAGTTGAAATGATGATCCCTCTTCCTGTTCCTGATCCAGATTTCCTTTTTGTACTGTTTCCTCTTTTTTAAAACTTATTCATTGTTTCTTGATGGGTCTTGAATAGAAATTTGAAGATAGAAGCCGGAGTATGAATGTTGCTACTATTACTGAAGGCCTGAATGATCTTTTTCCTCTCACCAGTGCTCAACTCGGAAGACATAGTTTGACCAACACAAAGCGATTTTAAACTGTTCTCTTTCTAGCTGTATAACTCAAAGGGTTTTTTTCTATGATTCTTACGACAAATGCTGTCAGGATGGCTAAACGTCTTATCTGAAATCCTTGCAAAAAAGAAACTCAATTAGTTTAGTGTTTTTTTTTTAGATATAAAACATTTTGTGGGATGGAAAATTATCCCATGGTTTGGACAATTTTGCTCTTACACCCGATAGATATGTATATAAGATTACAGAGCAACCCCGGTTCTTGAACGTTTCAGATGTCGAACAAATCGGTTTTCGAAGAGAATATTCGAGAAGAAAATGCCTCGGTTATCGAACAAAACTTCGGTTCTCGAACAAGCAGAACCGAGTTAAACCGAACGGAATCATTTTTTTAGTCTACCGTTGTGTTGTGTTGTGTTTTTTCTTTTACAATTTTATCCTACTGTGCCTTTTTTTTTCTCTTCATTAGTCCTCAGTCTTGGCTCCAATGAAAGCTAGCAGGGATAATGGCAATGGAAAAAGAAAAGCTAAGAAAAAAACAATCGTTGTTGATATTGTCTCTATGATGATGATGATGGTGGTGATGATGATATTGTCTATATGATGATGATGATGATGATATTGTCTATATGATGATGATGGTGATGATGATGATGATGGTGATGATGATGATATTGTCTATATGATGATGATGATGTCTCTATGATGATGATGATGGTGATATTGTCTCTATGATGATGATGATATTGTCTCTATGATGATGATAATGATGATGTCTCATTGATGATGGTGATGATAATGATATTGTCTCTATGATGATGATGATGTCTCATTGATGATGGTGATGATGATGATGATATTGTCTCTATGATGATGATGATGATGATATTGTCTCTATGATGATGATGATGATGATGATAATATTGTCTCTATGATGATGATGATGATGATATTGTCTCTATGATGATGATGGTGATGATATTGTCTCTTCCTCCTCAGTTTCATATGCCAATATCAACGATCCGATACTATTCTTATAAATAAAGAGACGATCATGTCTTTCTTTTCCCTTTCTAAACAATAACATCTCTTTCCTTCCCCTTCCACTTACACCATCAACTGTAAAAAAAAATCTACCTCGTCAGTCATGTATCGAAAGATACATGATCGCCTAAGCGTATATCACGCATGGCACATAAATGACTAGGAGGCACGGATTGTGGAATCGGAGAGCCGAGTTCGAATTCCAGTCGAATCCATTACATTCACTTACGTACTATTCTGTTACCCTTGGGAAAGGTATGAATCTTCTTCTTCTCCCCCAGCTATGGGTAAATAGCAGGACAGACTGTGTTCTATAGCCTTGGATGGCAACTGGTCTAGCGCAGAAAGAAATAGCAACCTACTACGGGGAAAATCTGCATCGTTAGTCATGTATCGAAAGATACATGATCGCCTAAGCGTGTATCACGCATGGCACATAACTGACTAGGAGGCATGGATTGAGGAATCGGAGAGCCGAGTTCGAATTCCAGTCGAATCCATTCCATTCACTTACGTGCTAATACCCTTGGGAAAGGTATCAATCCTCTTCTTCTCCCCACGGGCTTGGGTAAATATCAAGACGAGTTCTATAGCCTTGGATGGTCCACCGCAAAAAGAAATGGCAACCTACTGCGGGAAAAAATCTGCCTCGTCAGTCATGTATCGAAAGATACATGATCGCCTAAGCGTGTATCACGCATGGCCCATAACTGGCTGACTAATATATGAATAATACATTCATTATTATTGGATACAGTTAAGTAAACATCAGTTTTATCGAAAGCATGTCTTTTGATGCTCTTAGTAACTTTCGACACTTTACCATCCCCCTTTGTACTTTTTATTTATGAGGTCTCCTCAGGACAGACGATCATGGCTCTCCACAGTTTCTTGTCTTTTGTTGCACTAAGTAACTTTTGATTCGTTACCACCCACCCCCACGCCGCCCCTGTTGTGCTATCTATTTAAACAAACGCGTTAAATAGGGTACACGCTTTTTCTCTGCTTCCCCTGAAGGAATATCCACTGAGACACAGAAAACATCGATGGACTTAGATGCTTTCTTAAACCTAAGCAAAGTATTAAGAGACAGGAAAAAGTTTCTTATATCAAAGACTAAAGTGCCGAACTGGTTTTTCCGTTAATCTCCTGAGTTTTTTTTTTTTTTACATTTCTTTTAATCCTATTACCCCTACACACACACACACACACACACACACACACACACACACACACACACACACATATATATATATATATATATATATATATTATTATTATTATTATTAGCAGTAGTAGTATACAAGGATCATTTTTCATCATATTCAAGATAATCTTCGCCCTCTCTAACGTTCTAGCTTTTCGCCTTACAGGTTTCACGCACGTTTTCATTTTAAGGTTTGTCCAATGCTATTTGGACTGTCATAGCTGAGATTTCTGTTTCACGTACTAAAAGTCATATTTTATATATATATATATATATATATATATATATATATATATATAAATTTTTTTTGCGTGACATGTTCAACGAAACGTGATGTATATTCTGGTAGAAGCCTTTCTTTTTACATTTTATATATATATATATATATATATATATATATGTAGGTATGTATATGTATGTATATATATATATATATATATATATATATATGTATATATATATGTATATATATATATATATATATATATGTATATATATATATATATATATATATATATATATATATATATATATGTATATATATATATGTATGTATATATGTGTGTATATATATGTATATATATATATTTGTATAATTAGGCAGCAATCCTTCCTTTATGCATGTTTCGTGAAAAACGACAGACAAGGTACTACAGTTGAGCTTTTTATTTAATTTTTCTTGTGTTCTGACAAGAGCTTTCTTTTCTGGACAAAGAGTGTTTAAGAACTGTCCGAATGTTCTGTTTTTCCGAGCGCTTTCGGCTATACTTTTAGCCATTATCAAGGATGGTTCAATGATGGATATTCATTATCAAGTAGAGTGTGTGTTCTATGTATGTTCAGTGTGTGGTAGTGATGTTTTAGTTTCCGAATACAGTTAGCACATTGTGGCTTTGTTCATAATTGATATTGTTAAGAGTTGGCTTTTCTTTTTTATTATTAGAGCTTCCATTATTTTTAGTCTTTTTTTTGCAAGTGGATGCAGTTAATATATTAGTGTTTTCTACTAGTATGTTCCTAATAGTGTCGGGTAAATCTGAGTGTGTGTTTAAATGTGTTCTGATGGAACTGTGATCAGATAGGTGTAATGTAAGACGTCTGGATAAACATGTGGTTGTGTAGCCGATGTAATTATTTATGAGTCTGGTTTGGTGAGGAAACAGTTCCTTAAAGGGCATTTGAACTCATAGATAATGTTCGCTCTTTGTAATTTTGACTTCGTTGGTGTGTTGTTATTTTTTGAGGATAAGGTTGGCCGTCTTAAATTTTTTATAATAGATAATAAGTTTGATTTTTTTTTATCTGGGTCAATAGGGTAGTATATTTCTTTATAATATGTCTTAGAGCAGATTCATCTTGCTTGTAATTAATATGCATTTGGTTTTTTGTAATAAATGTGTATGTGATTTTTAGTTGTGTGTTCGCTATCATTATTACTTGCTTTGGGGAGGAATATTCTAATTTGTTGGTCTATAAGGTAGTTAGGGAAACCGTTGTTAATTAGTGTTTGTTTAACGTTGTTAAGTTCTTTGAGAAAAAAGAGTAGTCGAGAGGATGAGTTCTGGTGGGCTCTATTTAGAAAGTTTATTTATTACAGCTATTTTGTACCTAAGTGGACATTCGCTTTTGAAATTAAGGTGGCACGAGGTTTTTGCTGGTGGGTTTTTTTTTGTATAATGATGTAATGAAAGTGTTATTGTTGTGTTCAACGAGGATATCTAAGAATGGTAGTTTGTTTTTTTGGCTAAGTTCATATGTAAAATTAAGGACGGAGTTTTTCTCAAATGTGGTCTTAAGTGTCTCTATTTCTTTAATGTTATCAGCTAAAATGAATATATCATCTACGTAGCGAACATAGATTTTCGGTTTGTGGACCTGTGTAAATATGGTATTTTCTACGTAGGACATATAATAGTTAGAGAAGCATGGACCCAATGGATTCCCCATACATTAACACCATTAGTTTGGGTTTCAAAATATTGTCCATTATGGTCATAGAAAAACTTTTGGTTGTGCATGCGTGTAGTAACTTTTTTAGGATAACAACGGGTGGTTTTATGGATGGCGGAGGGATGGAATTACAACTAAAATTGTATATAGAGTTGAGGATAATATCGATAGTTTTATCAACAGGGACATATTTGTGAATAAGTTTTCGATAAAAAACGTCCAGTGAAAATTATTATACCTTTGATCAAAAATATTCCATTTGTAGTTTTAAAATTTCTAGGAATTCGTGGGTGGAGGTGATGACTGTAATTGGTAGGTAGGTATGGATTGATGATATCGTTAGAGGAATTTAAATAGCTCGTAGATAGGAACATGTTGGTATCTGGGAAATAATTGGTCATCCACTTGCAAAAAAGACTAAAAATAATGGAGCTCTAATATCCTGGATTATGTGTTTTATGTTTCCATATAGGTATCCCGGTTGGTAATCTCCAACTGAACATTTTGAATTTTGATAGGAATCGACTTGAACCGCGTTGTGAGCTGTTATTAGCTTGTTAACAGACAGTTTTTAAATTCTCAGAAAGTGGGATTTCGTTTCAATTTGGTGAATTTAAATCGGTCATCAACGATATCTTTTAATTTTGCTGGTAATATATATGTAGTTATGTATGTATAACATATGTGTTAGATATTTATCAGCGCGTCTGATGACAATATATATGTATATTATATTTTTTAAATCTTTCGCATATATATTTTTTTATATTTGGTGTTAAAATACTACTATGGTTATATGCCGGGGGATCGGTTCTTCAAACCCTCATATTTGAGTAAGTCTTTCAGGTCAGGAATTTTGAACTGCTATGTCACCAAACGCGATGGAAAATATGGGATAGTGATTGGTATAAAATTTCAATTTCGGTT
>CAHIKZ030004539.1:447500-515000 GCA_903632075.3 Acanthosepion pharaonis
CATCACGGATAATGTCAGTCGTTTTATTGACGGGGACATTGATAAATATATTCTTTACATCCAAAGATGCGATTATTTGGCTGTTTGGTCTTACATTTGGGGGACACATAAAAAGGAAAGGGCAACTGAAGAATTTGACACTCACGAGACATCAGAAGGCAAGAAGGAAATATAGTGTATCCTATCCAACGAGATAGAGTAAGAATTGTTCAACAACAGGCGACCCAACATAAAAAGACTGATTAATCGCAAAATAAATAGCAGAGAGGGTTTCGTAGACGAAGATTACTTGTTGTAAGTGTTCTGTCTATTCGTCGGGAGGTATCAGCAGTTGTTTGCCGATTTTCTCATTTTTATGCGTTTTTTTTTATTGGTTTTAAGTTAATGCTTTCTTCTTTGTAAGTGTGTATGTGTGCGCTTGTACGCTTTTGTATGGGGGGATGTGTAGAATGTCGTGTTTATTTCTTCTTTTCATGATTGTCTTCTCTCCTTACACTCTCTCACTATTCCTTGACCCTATTTTTTTCACGCCTTCGGCCCGGTACGATTAGTGTTTTCCAGCATCCGCTGAGGGTTTACTTGTATATGGAAGGAGCCTATTATATGTTAATACTGGCCTTATACATGGGTAAATTGTCGCCATTCTATATTTTTGAATTCCGCGCGTTTTTTTGGATATTGTCTGTGAGTAAAAGAGCACGCAATTCACACTGCCAGGAATTCGGAAACTGTATGCTTCACTGTTTGGCATTCGCGGCAGAATCTCCAATATGAACATTCCAGAACGGTTGGGTGTCAATCTATGCAAAGGATTCAGAAAAGAGTGTGATGAGTCTAATGGTGATTACGAAGGTGTTTGGAGTGATCACTAGTGACGGCGACGTTATGCCTCGATTCAACTTCCCACAGGAGGCCTGCATTAAGTGTCTTGAGTAGGTATTTCTGCCCTGAGGGTGGCTGCTGGAAGACACTATATCTGGCAACAGGACTCTGCACCATGTCACGCATGCAAGAGAACCCAGTCATGGCTGTCAGACAATTTCTGCGACAACATCACCCCTTACATCTGACCAGCTAACTCCCCAGAGTGCAACAGCCTTGATTATTATGTGCCATATAATAATTAGAAAAATGGGGCCTAAAGGAGATCCCATTGCAATACCCACTGGGTATTGAGCAAGCGACATTTGAGCAAGCGACTAACAAAATTCCTTGTAGCACCAATGATAAACTGAAGGCAAGGATTATGGCAGAATTCACCGTGGCTTAAACAAGAAGACCGTTCAAAATAGATTCAGGAGATTCCAAAATCGTGTGGAGGCCATGGTTGAAGACAATGGCGATTTTATTGAATAAATTTAATCGTTTGTATTTCAAAATATTTTTGTGTCATTTTTGTAAAGATAAACTTTTTGCGTCATTTAGATAACAATCAAGTGGTTTGCGTAGGTATTGCTGCCCTGGGTCAAGAGGGTGACTGTTGGAAGATTCTATGTCTGGCATCAGGACTCTGCACCATGCCACACAAGCAGAAGAACCGGGTCACGGCTGTCAGACAATTTCTGCAACCACATCACACCTTACATCTGGCGACCTAACTCCCCAGACTCTACCACCCCACTGAATATTATGTGTGGGTCGCAGTTGATCGAGATACCAACAAAATTTATTGTAACACCAAAGATGAACTGAAGGCAAGGATTATGGCAGCATTCAACAACTTAAACAAGGAGATTGTCTGGAGGATTTCAATGTCGTCTGCAGGCTGTGGTTGAAGCCAATGGCGATTTTATTGAATAAATTTCCTCTTGAGTATTCAAAGATAATATTTGTGTGTTTTTGGTAGATGTATCTGTTAAAATGAGATGTCAGTGCGACAAATACTTCCTTTGCTTTCAGAACGCTTACACTTACAGTGTAGAGTAGGAAAACTGTTGGTAGATATCGGAATCTTCCACTTGAGTGAGTTCGTAGGTCGACAACAGGCATCCAGTGGGTATGACAGGAGGAGTGAACAAGCTGTGAGGTTTCCCCCAGACTTTATGGCACCATGGAAAGAATAATGGTGGTGGAATTCCTTTTTATATTTTCTGGCTCTCTCGTTAGTCAGAAAATATATTCTTATCTCTGATAAGAATCAAAGCTTTGGGAGCCAGTTTTGAAAGTAAAGAGGTTGGAGCGAGGATAGAAAAAATAACAAGAATGTGAACTTGTAAAATATTGTTCTCAAATTAAATTCCAACAAAATGACATATTTCCCAGTCACCGGTTGAATAATGATAGACAAAAATGACCTAATGCTTGGCTACTGGTTGAATGGTGGGTAAACACTTGTATGTATAGCTAGACGCTTGTATTCAAGGATACCTGTCTACTAGAACAGCTAGCATTTTTGGGTAATTTAGATAGCAATCAAGTGGTTTGAGTAGGTATTGCTGCCCTGGGTCAAGAGGGTGGCTGCTGTAAGATTCTATGTCTGGCAACAGGACTCTGCAACATGCCACACAAGCAGAAGAACCGAGTCACGGCTATCAGACAATTTCTGCAACCACATCACACCTTACATCTGGCGACCTAACTCCCCAGACTCCACCACCCCACTGAATATTATGTGTGGGTCGCAGTTGATCGAGATACCAACAAAATTTAATGTAACACCAAAGATGAACTGAAGGCAAGGATTACGGCAGCATTCAACAACTTAAACAAGGAGATTGTCCGGAGGATTCCAATGTCGTCTGCAGGCTGTGGTTTGAAGCCAATGGCGATTTTATTGAATAAATTTCCTCTTGAGTATTCAAAGATAAAATTTGTGTGTTTTTTGGTAGATGTATCTGTTAAAATGAGATGTCAGTGCTATTTTCATTTTTTTTTTTTTGCGTCATTCTGACGATAATTTATCCATCGCACGCTGTATTTATATCGATCCTGTCATGATTGTATTCGCGATATGAAGCAGGATAAAATATGATAGTCGGCTGATTAATTCTGCTGCTTGCCAGAACATATTCATACCTTTTGGCCTCATCTGTTTACTGTGTGCCAGTTATTAAATTTTGCTCACGCACCTTATTAACGACGATCGATGTCCGACAAAAAGGCGTACACGTAACCCAAGAAGGGAAACAAATGCGTTCGTGGAAACATTGATTCGATTGTCGCTAACCGCAAATAATGAACAGATTTTATTAACCCTTCCTTACTCCTGACTTCTCCAATGTCTTCCTCCTGTACGTGAATGGAAATTATTTGAGATTCCAAGAACCAATCCATAACGAGCGTGTTATGCCAAAAAATAAATAAATAAATAAAATAAAATAAAATAAAAACAGGTATAATAGTTATTTACATTATTCAAACTGTTGTCCTCATCTTTGTTGTTATATTCACGACGTTTCAGCCATTGTACGCTCCTGCCTTCTTCAGCTGATTAAAAAAAAAAAATTCGAACCGAACCCTTTCATTTCGTCCACCGGGGTAGATTGTTCTAGTTCCACGTGCCATGCCTCTTCCTGATATATCAGGTTTTTTTTGTTTTTTCTTTTGTTTTTTACAGTAACGTTCACCGTGTACAAGGTCTAGAGGCCACTTGAGGTAGAGGGTTATGTTAAGAGGTACTTTATATGGATAGGAGGGGGAAGATAACGATTGACTCTAGACTTGTTCAGGTTAAGATTGTAGTGATCAGGACTTGACTTGACTTGTATCGGTTTTCACCCTGGTCAGGTTGAACCGGCTTCCTCCCGAGCAAGTACAGCATCACGGATCATCGCTGTCCACGCTCGCCGATCCTGAGCCAGGTCACACGAAATGGCGAGCCAATCGCGATTCCATCGTCGAAAACCCAACCACTTGTGGACCCGATAGTACTGCTAGGTCATACTTGATTGTGCTAGCCAATGTCCTCAGCTGCCTACCGACACGTTTTCGCCAGCCAGGAAGAGAAGGAGGGAGAAGTACATCGCGGATGAGCCCTTCCTCCGGGCGTCGAGCTGCGTGCACGAACCATCGGAGACGACGCTGGAGCAGGACGAGTGGAAGAGGACGGAGACTCAGGCGACGACGTAGAGTGGCTGTGGTAGTGATCAGGGAAACATCCTGATTGCAGTCTATTCCGCAGGGCAGTGGAAACATCCTCTTGGGAGTCTGTTCCACAGGGCAGTGGATCAAGGGAAGAAGCTGTTTGTGTGAAACTTACTTATCGCCGAGGGGGAATACGAAGGGAATTGGAATGGTTTACTACAATGCATGTAGCATGGCGGGTCCTAGCGGAAACAAAGAACGCAGTTCGCCCGAGCTCTTTTCACGATAGTAGGGATACAGCAGTGAGAGGCTCGCCAGATCCCGGCTGTGAGATAGAGTTTTGCTGGGTGGGAAATAATTCTTCTCCAAAAAAAGACTCGCAAACGCTTTTGAACTCTATCGAGACTGGTAAGCAAAGTCTGGGTAGCTCCTGCCTAAACATGGCAACAGGATTCCATTTCCGGCCTGATCTGGCTCTTGTAAATGTAGAGTATAGCATGAGGAGTCAGTTACTTGCTGGAACGGTACAGGGAGCCGATCATTTTACGTACATCATTAGCGATGAATTGTATATACAGTGCTGTTCGATAAAAGTGACTCACCTGATCTTTTTTTACTAAATGTTCTCTTCTCCGATGAAACGAAAGTTGAGCTAAATTCAAAGGATAAGCGATCTAAAATCCGAAGAAGAAGCTTTGAAAGCTCTTTGAATTTAGCAGTAAGTACTGTCAAGCATCCGTTCAGTATAATGTTCTGGGGATGCTTTTCTTTTCATGGAACTGGTTTCTTAAAACCTATTGAAAAGACCCTCAGGAGCGAGCGGCACAAGAAAATTTTAGTGTCTTGTCTGCTCCCTTCTGCTGAAAGGGTGCAAATCGACCCCACCAAGCTCATTTTTATGCAGGATAATGTTCCCTGTCACAAATCAAAATTGATGAAGGAATACTTTAATGAGAAGCAGGTGAGTGTTATGACATGGCCGCCCCAATCTCCTGACCTCAACCCCATAGAAAACTTATGGAGCATTATAAAGTACAGGCTCTCGAGAAAGCAGTTGAGCAACATGCTCCATAAGTTTTCTATTGAGAGTTGAGGTCAGGAGATTGGGGTGGCTATGTCATAACACTCACCTGCTTCTCATCAAAGTATTCCTTCATGAATTTTGAAAGAAAGAAAGTAAGAAAGAAAGAAAGAAAGATAGGAAGAGGTCATGATACAGGATTTATCTCTCACACGCAAACTGATTTTATCTAAGATGACACCTTATCTGATCCCTCGCTTTTTCGCACGCTTTTTGTCTCTTTCCGTCCATTTCTCTGTCTGTCTGTCTGTCTGTCTGTCTCTCTCTCTCTCTCTCTATATATATATATGTATATATAAAAGTGAACATAGAAGTCAACACTTAGAGGCGACAGTCTGTTACATGCTATATGCAATCGTCAGGCCACGTGTGCTGTTATTTTTTTCTCGGCTATTTATATATATATATACGGGTCAGTGGTGCATTGTGGGTAGTCTATTATAGCGGTTATTTTACCAGAAGTCGTTTATATATTTATTTGGGTTATTTATTTTGCTTGTTTTTTATTTATTTTTCATCTTTTGTTTCTTATTTAATTTTTTCTTTTTAATCGGTGTTTTTATTAACGTAGTAAAAGTTTGTTTATATCACTTTATGGCCTGACGATTGCATCTAGTATGAAACAGACTGTCGCCTCTAAGTGTTGACTTCTATGTTCACTTTTATATTTACACACGCTCTATCTCCGATATTGAGCATTTTATCCCATAAATATAGCACACCTTAAGACTATATTTCTATATATATATATATATATATATATATATATATATATATATATATATATTTCTCTCTCTAATTTACTATCTCCTTTCTTTTCGGACTCTCAACACAGACTGGGTTCCCTCAGCCTGTAACAAATTCACAAAGATAAGATAATAAAAAAAATAAATAAAAAAAAAGAAAGATTTTCATCTCAAAAAGTCACTTACAGTTTTGGGGTGAATTTGTCCTCAAAAGATCGTTAGATCACGAAACATGATTTAACCCCCCACCCACTAAATACAACTGCCATTATCTAAGATGACACCCACTCCTAACCCACCCATTGTCGCACTCACTTTTTTCACCCCCCCACCCTATTTGCGATGGAAATTCATGTCTTATTCGACCCCGCACGGTGACATTTTCAGAGTTACTTCCCTCAGTCGGTAACAAATTAAGATTTTGAAAAAAAAAAGATTTTAATTTCAAAAGGTTAATTGCAGTTGGAGGACATGATTTAACCCCTCACTACAAATAACTGCCTATATCTAAGATTATTCCCAGTGTTACACTCTTATGGTCTCTTTCTCTCTCTCTCTTTCTCTTTTATATTGTACGTCTCTCTCACGCGTTCTGTTTTACTATGACCCTCTCTGCCTCTCGCTTCCTGTTGTATTCTCTCTCTCTCTCTCTGTTTTGCTCTTTATCCTCTCTCTTTCTGTTTTACTCTATATATCTCTTTTATTCTGTTTGTTTTATTATCTCTCTCTCTCTCGCTTCATGTTTTAAACTCTTTGAGTCTCTCTCTCTCTCTTTCTTTTACTCTATATATCCTTCACTGTCTTTTTTTTCTTTTTTACTATACCCCCCTCTCTCCCATTCTGTTTTACTATGTCTCTCTCTCTCTCTCTCGCTTCATGTTTTAAACTCTTTGAGACTCTCTCTCTCTCTCTCTTTTACTCTATATATCCATAACTGTCTTTTTTTGCTTTTTTACTATACCCCCTCTCTCTCATACTGTTTTACTATCTCTCTCTCTCTCTCTCTCGCTTCGTGTTTTAAACTCTTTGAGTCTCTCTCTCTTTCTTTTACTCTATATATCCTTCACTGTCTTTTTTTCTTTTTTACTGTACCCCCTCTCTCTCATTCTGTTTTACTATGTCTCTCTCTCTCTTTCTCTCTCGCTTCATGTTTTAAACTCTTTGAGTCTCTCTCTCTTTCTTTTACTCTATATATCCTTCACTGTCTTTTTTTCTTTTTTACCATACCCCCCTCTCTCTCATTCTGTTTTAATCTCTATGTCTCTCGTCTTCTTTTGTACTCTATATGTCTCTGTCTCTCACTCTGTTTTACTATGTCTCCTGTCTCTCTCTCTCTCTCTCTCTCTTTCTGGTTTAGGCTTCATGTCTCTCTTTCCCTCTCTCTCTCTCTCTCTCTCAGTTTTACTATGTTTCTTCTTCTCTCTTTCTTTTTTGCTCTCTGTGACCTTTCTCTCTCTCTCTCTCTCTCTCTCTCTCTCTCTCTCTCTTTTACTCGCTATTACCCCGCTCTCTCTCTCTCTCTTTATGCTTTACTCTCTGGGTCCCTTTCTCTCTTTCTGTTTTTCTCTCGATATCTTTCTCTCTTTCTCTTTTACCTCTATGTCCCACTCCTTCTGTCTGTTTTACTATGTCCCTCTCTTTCTCTCGCTTCCTGTTTTAATTTCTTTGAATCTCTCTCTCTCTCTCTCTCTCTCTCTATATATATATATATATATATATATATATATATATCCCTCTCTCTCTCTTTTTCTTTTTATTATGTCCCTCTCTCTCTCTCTCTCTTTCTCTTTTACTCTTTATATCCTCTCTCTCTCTCTCTGTATGTCCCCCTCTCTCTTTCTGTTTTAATATGTCCGCCCCCTTCCTCTCTTTCTTTTTGCTATCTATCTCCCTCTCTCGCTTTCTATGTTTTACTCTCTATGTATCCCCTCTCTCTCTTTCTGTTTTATTCTCTATTTCCCCCCTCTCTCTCTCTTTCTCTTTTACTCTCTATGCCCCACTCTTTTACTCTACCTCTCTCTCTACCTCTCTTTCCACTCCCCTTACTCTCTATGTTTCTCTCTCTGATTTTCGGCCAAACGTGTCAAGCGTATTAATATATAGATAATAAAGATTTTTATCATTATAATTATTGATAAACAAGAAAAAAAATATCTCGACGTCCTGGTAGAATGGGGGCAAGGTGATAAAGTCACTAAGACGCAAGGGGGGTTACTAAGTGTGGCAAAATATATGAAGAAAGGGGACAATAAATAGACAGGCATTAAGTAAAAAGACGATAACGAATGACATCGCATTTAAATTTTTGAAGCTCAAATTTGACTGGGAAGCAAGACGCTGGAAAAGAAGGAAATATCAGCATAGGACTTGCGTTTAAATTTTAGCCATTTCAACTGTGAAATTATGAGAACTTCACGCTAATCTATTAGTACGCTTAAATTCATTAAATCTACAGTGCTGTTCGATAAAAGTGAATCACCTGATTTTTTACTTAAAAATTTTTTCGCCTATTGTTTTTGGGGTCAAATTAATTTTTAATCTTACTAATATAAAGACCCCTTCCCGGCCACCTAGTAAAAAAGTTTACTCACCCTAAGGTATTCTATTGATAATTATAATTTTGGATAAAAATGAGATTTAGGGAAAAACTCTGCGCAAAAAGAAAGTGACTCACTTATTTCCTGCAACTAGTAATCAATAGAAACATAACCAAACAGCTTTAAATAAAGAATAATAGAGGTATAATTTATTTATAATAGGTAATATAGTTCGAAATATTTAATAATCTATGGGTCCTTCTTTATTTTGAATAACCTTTTCAACCCTTTTTGGCATTGACTTGATTAGGTTCTGGCAAATCTCATCTCCAAGCATTGAATTCCATTCGGATATGAAATTCACAATCAAATCCTCTTTGTTGCTCAACTGCTTTCTCGGGAGCCTGTACTTTATAATGCTCCATAAGTATTCTATGGGGTTGAGGTCAGGAGATTGGGGTGCCCATGTCCTAACACTCACCTGCTTCTCATCAAAGTATTCCTTCATCAATTTTGGTTTGTGACAGGAAACATTATCCTGCATAAAAATGAACTTGTACATAATATCTCATCTCAGAAATATAGACAGATACTGAAGAGCCGAAACGTTGTAATAAATATGGCGACAAAGATGAGGACAATAGTCGGAATAATGTAAATAATGTACATAATACCTCATCTCAGAAATATAGACAGATACTGAAGGGCCGAAACGTTGTAATAAATATGGCGACAATGATGAGGACAATAGTCGGAATAATGTAAATAATGTACATAATACCTCATCTCAGAAATATAGACAGATACTGAAAGGCCGAAACGTTGTAATAAATATGGCGACAAAGATGAAGACAATAGTCCGAAATAATGTAAATAATGTACATAATACCTCATCTCAGAAATATAGACAGATACTGAAGGGCCGAAACGTTGTAATAAATATGGCGACAAAGGTGAGGACAATAGTCCGAATAATGTAAATAATGTACATAATACCTCATCTCAGAAATATAGACAGATACTGAAGGGCCGAAACGTTGTAATAAATATGGCGACAAAGATGAAGACAATAGTCCGAAATAATGTAAATAATGTACATAATACCTCATCTCAGAAATATAGACAGATACTGAAGGGCCGAAACGTTGTAATAAATATGGCGACAAAGATGAAGACAATAGTCCGAAATAATGTAAATAATGTACATAATACCTCATCTCAGAAATATAGACAGATACTGAAAAGGCCGAAACGTTGTAATAAATATGGCGACAAAGATGAAGACAATAGTCCGAAATAATGTAAATAATGTACATAATACCTCATCTCAGAAATATAGACAGATACTGAAGGGCCGAAACGTTGTAATAAATATGGCGACAAAGGTGAGGACAATAGTCCGAATAATGTAAATAATGTACATAATACCTCATCTCAGAAATATAGACAGATATCGTCGATTATCAATAATTCTTTCCAAACTGGGCTTGAGAAAATGTCGATAAGCTCTATAGGAACTTGAATATGAATTATCTCCCCCTAGGAACAGAATGGAGAATTAAAGATATTCTTCTTCTTGTTGTTCGATCCATTGTATTCTCAGCATCCTTCTGTAGAGTCACATTTCTGTTGCTTCAAGTCTCTTCTCTATTTGTGATGAGATGACCCAACATTCACTGCGACCTACATTTAAACATTGGAATGCAATGCTAATCGATTTATTCAGTCTTTTCAAATTAGGTTACTTTATTGTCCTACTAAATTCTTCTTATTCGCTTTCACTTTCAATAACTACTTGAGACTTTCTTGCTTAGCGTGTGAGGATTTAAAAATAACCCGTCCAACAATATTCGTTCGTTTAATTTACATTTTTCCAGCTATCGGTAGTGACACGTCCAGGTCTAACGGAAAAGGAATCTGTACAGTATTCACATATCTGCTTACATATCTTACTTATTATAAAACGCAGATTGTGTGTATGTGTGTGTGTGTGTGTGTGTGTGTGTGTGTCTGTACGTTTATATATTGGATCGGATTTCCTACATTTTTCAACCGATTTCAACAAAACTTCAGAGGACTACGTAAAATTACCTTGCGGTGGTTCTGACGGCGC
This sequence comes from Acanthosepion pharaonis, assembly GCA_903632075.3. Classification (NCBI taxonomy): domain Eukaryota; kingdom Metazoa; phylum Mollusca; class Cephalopoda; order Sepiida; family Sepiidae; genus Acanthosepion; species Acanthosepion pharaonis. The sequence goes on from CAHIKZ030004539.1 coordinate 458,001, forward strand.
CAAAAATTGGAAAAACAAAATTCTTTTTGCACGAAATCAATTTGAAAACACGATTAAGAGACATTAATGAAAGGGGGACAACTCACATCGAGTTATATTTATTAATATCGAGTTATCGAGTTATACTTATAAAAAACCAGGTTGGTTGTGTGTGTGTGTGTGTGTGTGTGTGTGTGTGTGTGTGAGTTCGTTTATATATGGGATCGGATTTCCTACATTTTTCAACCGATTTCAACAAAGCTTCACCCTTTTTTGGCAGGTAGTGTTTCTTATTGTCTTGCACGCATTTTTCTTTATTTTTACATTCAGAATGCTTTAAAAATTCCATTTACAAGATAATTGTTTATAATAAAATTCTATTCAATCGGTAGACTCATAACGATTGAAAACAGTGTTTTTGTTTGAGTTTGGGTTTGATCAATTCGTAAAAAAAAAAAAAAAAATAAAAAAAAACTAATTAAGACATTAACCTTTTATTTAATTTTATTTTTCAGTCTTTATGATGGTCGATACTTGATCTATCTCTTACTGTTACATCCCCGGGCAACGCCGGGCTCTACTGCTAGTATATATATGTATTTCAATAAAGGTGCAATTAATTTACAAATTTATGAATTATTCATAGAAAAAACAAATACAAAGGTTAATGATTTAATTGGCGAGAAATCCATCGTCGCAAACAATTCAAATAATATACAAAAACCCCGAACCTGTTTATGAATGAAAAGATCCTAGTTTTTATAAATTTCTGTTGCATGAGTTCTTATTATTTTTACAAGCTTTCGTCTGTTCCTACAGTTTCGTTGTCCTCTTATTACTGAGAGAAAAAACAAGAACAAAATCTATTCCATACCTGAAGATGTCTGTAGGATTTACGGAATAAATTATGACCATGAAATATTAGTGTTCAAGCCTTTTTATTATACCCTTACTCTGTCCTGGACATTGAGTTCTATCTGGATTCTTCCTCTTGGAATTTTTATTCTAAAAATATACATGTATGGGTATTTATATATTTTGCATATGTATGTATATTTACCACTAATATTATATATATATATATATATATATATATATATATATATATATTTGGTTTTTCTCAATTCAAAAGTTTCAACGTAATTAAGGAAATATTTAATAGAGATCGCATCGCGAAATACTTTCGAAAAGTCTGGTAACTTTCCTTCAGTATATTTCCCGGGATATTACAGTTTCTTCCATATTCCAAGAACCTGTGTTCACAATTTTAACTAATAGAGAATTAAACCATTTTGATAATTAAATAGCAAACATTTGTATATTATACCTTGAGGAAAGCAAAATAGTGAAGGTTTATCTCCTCTTAATTAAAGATTAAGGAACCTAGCATCCAGTTTAGCATATCAAATGAAAAATAACTGACTTAAAAAAAGGGATCCGCGTGCTTGGTGTCTCTAGCTTTTATTTATTTATTTATTTTTTTTTTATAAATAAAGATTTTCAAATATAAAAATAATTTATAAATTTCTCTTCTGTTAACTTAAGGGGCACCTGGTTACCGTTCTGGGTGCATCAGTCGGTCCCAGACGCACCGGTTGAGAAACGCTGATCGATGCAAATGACTTATTTCTGGTTAGAGTGACTATTGTTCAGCATGAACTCATTTACTTACCCACTCACATCCACTTGTGATTACTGAATTATTAATACGTGTTAACACATAGAAGAGATGGATATGTCGCTCAGAATCATAGCATAACCTGTCGCCAGACTCACATTTTTTTTTAAGCGTTTCACCCCAAGCAAGGCGGGAAGCCACTAGCATGCAAGGGGTTACAGAGAATTCGAGCGAGAACAAAGAGGAGTGATAGAGGAAAGGATGAAGAGAAGGATAGGGGATAGATCAGGGCATCTGGAGACGTCGATTGACATTACATTTGAATAGTTGGAGATTATAGCTATCAGGGAAACTGGAATAGGGAAGAGAGTTCCACAGACGAGAAGTGCGAGACATGAAGCTATTGGAGTAGAAGAGACGGCTATATTTAGTACTTTCGACAATGAAAGGGTGAGAGCGAGATGCCAGCCTAGTTGAACGCGGGAAGCAGAGAAAGCAGCTCATCGGAGCAATTACCAGGAAAGTGTTTGTAAAAAAGACAGAGGGAGGCGACGGTGCGTCTGTGAGAGAGCGACTGCAGACGAGATGCCAGATCAGGGTCAATTATTTTGCGTATCCGTCTTTGAATTTTATCAAGGACGTTGAGACAATTAGAAGGGGCACCAGACCATATATGACAGCAATACTCTATGCAAGGGCGAATGGTTGATTTGTAGATTTAAAAACATGTGCGCTATCTGAGGACAATCGCACTAAACACTTTCTAGATTGAAATCTGAAGTTATAATGAAAGTGTCACGTACTCAGGCAAAAAGGAAACGGGAAAAAGAACAAGTTGCGAATTCTAATTGAGGTAGAACGGTGAACTATGACCTGTAGTGTGATTATCCGTCGACTCTTAATAATTAAGGCTGATAACAAGGTTTTGTTTGGTAGCTTTATAGCTTTTCATTTTAAATTATTTCTCACCGTTTTTATTGTCATTTGTGTATGTGTTTGTGGCTGCTTTTGTGACAATACGCGTTTTTGTGATTATGTGCGTGAGGCTAGGTGTGTGTGTGTGTGTGTGTGTGTGTGTGTATGTGCATAGGTGTATGTGCGTAATAGTCTGTGTTTATAGATGCCGGAAAAAAGAGCCTGTCGTGACAAAAAGGAGAAGGCAACAGAAAGATTTTCAAAAATAATTAAGTTGCCTGAACAACCTTCCTCTATTCTTCTCTCTTCCTCCCCCTCTCTCTCTCTCTCTCTGCTTCTCTCTCTCTCTCTCTCTCTCTCTCTTATCGTTACCCCCTCCCGTGAAATCGTTCTATCGTTTGACAAACGAGAAAGGGAGAGGACAGGATCGATTTAGAGAGAAAAGAAAAAAAGAGAGAGAGAAAAAAAAGCGAGAAAGAGGACAGATAATAAAAAGTCAGTAAAGAAAAAAAATACGTCATACTTCAGTAGAAAAATGGAACGAGTTATGGTGCACGAGTTGTTTATGGTGTTATTGAGTATGGGGGTCACATTAATAAGAAAGAGCTGTGCTGATAGATAGATAGATAGATAGATAGATAGATACGAAAAGACTGAGATAGATATATAGATAGATATACAGACAGACAGACAGATATATGAGAGAGAGAGAGAGAGAGAAAGAGAGAGATTGGAATATAAGACGTTATTATTATTATTATTATTGATCTAGTGTTCTACATATTAACATCAATAGACTGCGATAGATCGATAGATACTGAAGAGAATGATATATATATATATATATATATAGAGAGAGAGAGAGAGAGAGAGAGAGAGAGATAGATAGATAGATACGAAAAGACTGCGATAGATATATAGATAGATATACCGACAGACATATATTTATTGTTGATCCATTGCTCAATGCATATTAATATATTAATAGTCTGGGATAGATAGATAGATAGATAGATAGATAGATAGATACGTACAGACTGAGATATGTAGATATATTCTAAATATTTTTTATTGAACGCCTCCAAAGGGAAAACGCTATCCTTGAATTACCATAGAAAATATTTTCTGCTGGCTGATGCTAACCTTCAGGATAGCAACTCATTATGCCTTCTTCACCCCCATATATATATATATATATATAGTGTATCAAAATATTTTTACTAACTTTGGGACTGGGTTCTTCACATCAATGAGTAGTAGTGAATTAACTGAGAAGTGTTCCGTTTAACAATGGCAGGATATTCATATCTTGATCAGGCAGACATGTTTTTTGCATACGCTCTCGAATGGTAATGGCCGCGAGGCTTTCTTTAAACTTACTACCTCAAAAATGAAGGATTTGTTGTCATAGGTGTATATGTCCTTGTTTCGGTGTGAGGAGACCACCCCTCAAAGTTTGTAAAAGTATTTTTGAAACACCCTGCATATCCGGAACCAAATGCGATAGATAAAGACATGCTTTGATAGATTAAAGAGACGAAAGACACAAGGAAACATTCGATATTCATTGACCGAGCAGCCAATTCTAATATCGGTTTCTCTTTAAACAATTTATTCATGAAAATAGGTCAATTTTTGTAGCTGTTATCACACTATCTAATATTCATTCTTGACCTTCGTAACCATAGAATTATTTTTCACTTCAAGTTACACTTGATATCCATTTTAGCTGAAGATGCTAATGAAAGTCCCCAAATGATCTGACTTCTCTTCACTGGTACAGTTCTTTTTGATTCTACAATTCTCAAAGAGTGATAATCTTCGCCAATCTCCAAAGATTTCTTTCACTCAATGCTAATTCTAATCATTAATCTGAGAAAGTAGTCGTAGACAACTGACAGTTTAGACATGTCTGGGTCTAGTGCCATGCAATTGCATCCACGTTTGTAAGCATTTCAACCCCCAAAAGACGGGAGTGCCACTGGTGAGAGGTGTGAGAAAAACTGTGTATAGTGGGGGAATGATAAAAGATGAAACGGGGTTCAAGACATCAGAACATGGCGATTGACGTTGCATTTAAATTTTTGAAGATTGTAGTCATCAGGGAAGCAAGTAAACGGAAAGGGAATTCCACAGGTGGGAAGTACGAGAAAAGAAGCTGTTGGAGTAGAAGTAGTGTTTACATTTAACTATTTCAACTTTTAAAATGGTGCGACCTAGATGCCAATCTAATAGCACGATTAGATTTATGTAGTCGGAGCACCAGGAAAAAAGGTTCGACAGAACAATAGCCATGAAAATATTTGTAGAAAAGACAGAGAGAAACCACATCACGCCTGTGAGAAAGTGACTGGAGTCGAGATGCCAGGTCAGGATCGATTATATTGCAGATCCTCATTTGTTTTTTTTTTTGTTTTGTTTTTTCAAGAACATCGAGATGAACAGCGGTGGCATCAAACCAGATGTGGCAAAAGTATACAATTCACGGACGAATGGTAGATTTATAGATATGTAAGATGGACTCTGACGAGAAAAAAAGCTTCTGGCACGGCACAGTGAACCAACTTTCCTTGCAGCAGATGCAGCTATTGATTCAATAAAGTTGTTCCACTTGAAGTCTTTCGAAAGCGTATGGCCAAAAAAGGCGCAGTGCGACACTCTCCTGGACTCTAGAACCAGCCATGCTAACAGCGGACAGGGAATTATCTCTCTAGGGTGGCTAAAAGATCGCAATTTCGTTTTGGAGGCATTAAAATTCCCAAGCCATTTCCTAACCACTGACTGAAGTTCCATTTCGAGAGCAGCGGACAGCGTTGACTTTGTCAGAACTGTCGGGTTTACTATTGAGACAGGAATAAATGGTAGTTTCGTCTGCATAGATGTCTACTTGGGAGCTGATGACATCATGAAGATAATTGATGAAGTGTTATGGTAATTTACTCACGCATACATGGACTCTCCTAGCTATAAATAGGAGCAGGTACTGCCTTATGGAGAGGGAAGATTCCAGCAGTCAGCTCTGACAGTCGGACCGAACATTCTTGTTGTAACACTCTCGTTTTCATATGTTTGTAATACTGTTTCTCTTAATATATTTGTTTAACCCAATTCCTCTATATAATCGGTCTTGACCTGGCCCTAACAAAGCCACAACACTTAGATAGATAGATAGATAGATAGATAGATAGATAGATAGATAGATAGGATAGACAGATAGTTAGATAGATAGGATAGATAGATAGGATAGATAGGATAGATAGATTAGATATATAGATAGATAGGATAGATAGATAGGATAGGATAGATAGATAGGATAGATAGATTAGATAGATTAGATAGATAGATAGATAAAATACTGAGATGGATAAAATACTTAGTGTTATGTTAATTTACAAACGCACACATGAACTCTCCCAGCTATAAATAGGAGCAGGTACTGCCTTTTGGAGAGGGAAGATTCCAGCAGTCAGCTCTGACAGTCGGACCGAACATTCTTGTTGTAACACTCTCGTTTTCATATGTTTGTAATACTGTTTCTCTTAATATATTTGTTTAACCCAATTCCTCTATATAATCGGTCTTGACCTGGCCCTAACAAAGCCACAACACTTAGATAGATAGATAGATAGATAGATAGATAGGATAGATAGATAGGATAGATAGATTAGATATATAGATAGATAGGATAGATAGATAGGATAGGATAGATAGATAGGATAGATAGATTAGATAGATTAGATAGATAGATAGATAGATAGATAAAATACTGAGATGGATAAAATACTTAGTGTTATGTTAATTTACAAACGCACACATGAACTCTCCCAGCTATAAATAGGAGCAGGTACTGCCTTTTGGAGAGGGAAGATTCCAGCAGTCAGTTCTGACAGTCGGACCGAACATTCTTGCTGTAACACTCTCGTTTGTATATGTCTGTGTTATTGTTTCTGTTAATATATTTGTTTAACTTAATTCCTCTCTTTGTGTCATTATTTCTGGCCCTAACAAAGCTACAGCACTGAGATAGATAGATAGATAGATAGATAGATAGATAGATAGATAGAGAAAGGAAATAGAAAGAAAGAAAGAAAGAAAAAAGGAACAAAGAAAATGATTAGATAGATAGACAGATAGATAAATATGTATGAATGCATAAACAGATATAGATAGATAGAGAAAGGGATTAGGAAAAAAGAATGAAAGAAAGAAAAAAGGAACAAAGAAAATAATTTAGATAAATAGATAGATGGATAAAATACTGAGATGGATAAAATGCTTAGTGTGATGGTAATTTACAAACGCATGCATGGACTCTCCCAGCTATAAATAGGAGCAGGTACTGCCTTTTGGAGGGGGAAGTTTCCAGCAGTCAGCTCTGACAGCCAGACTGAACATTCTTGCTGTAACACTCTCGTTTGTATTACTGTTTCTGTTAATACATTTGTTTAACTCAATTCCTCTCTTTGTGTCTTTATGTCTGGCCCCTAACAAAGCCACAACACTGAGTTAGATAGATAGATAGATACACACACACATATATATATATATATAGATAGATAGATAGATAGATAGATAGATATAGAAAGGGATTAGAAAGAAAGAAAGAAAGAAAGAAAGAAGGAACAAAGAAAATGATTAGATAGATAGATAAAATTCTGAGATGGATAATTAGTGTCATGGTAATTTACCCACGCACGCATGGACTCTGCCAGTTATAAATAGGAGCAGTTACTGCCTTTTGGATGGGGTGGGGGTTCCAGCAGTCCGCCCTGACAGTCGGACCGAACATTCTTCCTGTAACACTCTCGTTAGTATATATCTGTATCCGTGTTTCTGTTTATACATGTGTTTAACTCAATTACTCTTTTGTGTCGTTATTTGTGACCCTAACAAGGCCACAACAGGAAGATCAGAAACAGTGTAGTCCCCAGGATAGATCCTTGTGGGACACCCGCTTTCGTGTGAAAGGATCTGAAAGCGAGTCCGTTCAGAACGACCTTCATTTCACGATTTGAAAGGAATGATTGGATTAAATCAAATAGTTGCCTGAATGTCTCGTCTGGTATTTAGTAAATCCGCATCCTGAATTTTTATGGTGTTTTATGATGTCTGTGCCATCATAGTTTTGTTTCTTATTTTAAATTATATTTTCTTCTTTCGTCAATGTTTATTTTATAGCCATATATCTCGGAACCCCTTCTTTTTTTTTTTAAATTCGTATCACCCCATGCAAAGCAGTAAAGCTACCAAGACACAAGAGATTACAAAGTGTGGCAGAATTAGGAACAGAAACATTAATAAAAAAGCGGGAAAAGGAAAGAATAATTAACAGTAGATAGCAATTATTGCACATGAGAGATGATATCGGGTTTCTGTTCAAGATGCTTTCTATTCCAACTATGTATATGTATGTCATCAGCATAATTCTCCTTTTTATTAGTACGTAGGCCTCGGGGTTTCGGGAGCAGGATCGCTGTTTTCTATTAAGTAGATTCGTTTGGGTTATGGTATGGAATGATTAAAGTATCAGTGGCCATCTTTTCGCATCGCTTATTTAGAAAATTTGTACGATTCTTGATATGTTTATAGCGTGAGATTGTTTTTTTTAATTATTGTAAGCCGACTATTTGTTTCATTTAGATAGCTATCGTCTTAAATTCCTCAATAATTATGTCTTTTGCGACGCAGAACAACACCGTTCCGATGGTGAGACGCGACTTACACGATACCGGCCGCGCGCCGCTCCCAGCCGCAATCGATTTGATAAGATCAATGCGCATATATATATATATATATATATATATATATATATATATATATATATATATATATATATATATATATAAAATTACTACTGCGTTGGCTCATTGAAAATTACGAATATATACGTGTTTTTTTTTTTTTTAAAAAAGGTCGGTTGTTTTTTTTTCTTTTCTTTTAATGAACCTTCAAACGAATAAAAACAGGCTAAACTAAGAAGGATGGCAGAGTGATAAAAACATTATGAATGCTCAGCCATGATAGCGATAAAAAAAAGGCAAAACTAAGCGAATAAAATAGAGAAAAAATCGTCACAGATACGGATCAATGTAACATCATAAACAACTATCTTAAAAACAGATCTACACGGAATATGATTGTTCCTGATATATATATATATATATATATATATATATATATGTGTGTGTGTGTGTGTGTGTGAAAAGTGTGTGTATATAAATATAAATATATATGTGTGTGTGTGTGTGAGAGAGAAAAGTGTGTGTATATAAATATATATATGTCTGTGTGTGTATAAATATATATATGTGTGTGTGTGAAAAGTGTGTTTATAAATATAAATATATATATATATGTGTGTGTGTGAAAAGTGTGTGTATATAAATATATATGTCTGCGTGTGTGTGTATATAAGCATATATATATATGTGCATGTGTATAAAAAGTGTGTGTATATAAATATAAATATATATGTGCGTGTGTGTGTGTGAACTGTGTGTGCATATAAATATAAATATATATGTGTGTGTGTGTGAAAGTGTGTGTATATAAATATAAATATATATGTGCGTGTGTGTGTGAAAAGTGTGCGTATAAAAATATCAATATATATATGTGTGTATGTGTGTGAAAAGTGTGTTTTTATAAATATATATATATATGTGTGTTTGTGTGTGTGGGAAAAGTGCGTGTATATAAATATATATAAATATATGTGTGTATGTGTATGTGGGAAAAGTGTGTGTATATAAATATTAATATATATATATGTGTGTGTGTGTGAAAAGTGTGTGTATATAAATATAAATATATATATGAGTGTGTGTGAAAGTGTGTGTTTATAAATATATATATATGTGTGTGTGTGTGTGTGAAAAGTGCGTGTATATAAATATATGTGTGTATGTGTGTGTGAAAAGTGCGTGTATATAAATATAGGTGTGTATGTGTGTATGAAAAGTGTGTATATAAATATATATAAATATATGTGTGTATGTGTGTGTGTGTGAAAAGTGTGTGTATATAAATATAACTATATATATATGTGTGTGTGTGTGAAAAGTGTGTGTATATAAATATAAATATATATATGTGTGTGTGTGTGTGTGTGTAATATATTATATATATAATTATTTATATATTATATGCGCGGTACTTATTAGAAAGCGCTCAGTATCAGAGATAGAGCTAACATATTTGGTTGGATAGATGTGAGTTTGTGACCCTGGGTTTCACGCTTTTGCGATCGTCAGGCAAACTGATTAATTTTTTTTTAAATTTAGGTTTATGTAGATGGCGTGTATTGGTGTTATTATGGAAGTGGGTGGAACATCAATCCAAACACACACACTCACACACACACACACACACACACACACATATATATATATATATATATATATATATATATATATATAGCATGATGTTTGTGTGTGTGTAACGAATGCACGGCCGCAATTTTCGACGGATTTGCATCAAAATTTACATGCACATGCTCCAAGTAAGGGGGAAGGCCAAGACCGACTTTGCATTTCCCAACTCCCATCGATAGTGGAAATAATCGATTTTTTCATGCTTCTACGGCAGTTTTCATGTAGTTTGCGATCATTTTCTACTGCCCAGAGTGAGAGCCTATAGCTGGCTGCCACGAATAGGCAGGCAGATTCTATTGGCCAGCGTGAGAGCCAACAGCTGACTGACACGAATGTTAACTAGCATGCTAGCATGCAAAAAATATCGATAGCTGCATTCGTCACAAGTGGGGAAAAATTTAAATCTGCATGGCACTTTACTCCAATTGGCTCATTCGCTTGCTTAAACTCAACGTTGATTCTGATTCCGCAGAACTGGGCTGGATGTGAAAAAGTATTTGCTGTTAACATTCTTTTTGTCATTCGGTTTTTCCAGTTACAAGTCCTTTTTTAAAGCTGATCGTTTTGTGTTCATTTTGTTTAGTTCTTTTTTCGTAAGAGATTTAATGTTTATTATAGGGCTTAGAAAAAATTCGCAGTGTGAGATAGGCAAGAAGTAAGGCATGTAGCAACATCAGCATGGCAAAGGGCACTCCTTTAAAGGCAAGGAAGGGCAAAAATAGTTTAAGTCAAGTGATAGCGATTACTGTATGAGTCGCACGAATTTTGAATCAAGCACGGGCAACGCAGGCCATGCTGCTAGTATATATATATATATATATATATATATATATATATATATATATATATATATATATATATGCGTGTGTGTGTGTGTGTATTTTAATTTTTTTTTTTCTGTTTATACGTTATTTTATATAAATATTAAAGTAAATGCTCTGTTTATTAAACAGTATTAACAACATCTACCGGCCTGAATGTCCGAGAAATTTTCACAGAAAATATGTGTCCTCCGACAGGAGTCGAATTTGTATCCTACACAGCACCGTCATATATTAAAATAACTAGTCCATTTCTTAATATATGATGCTATTTGCTTATGTTAAGATAGGCCTCGAGCAGATATAAATGTTCAAGAGAAATCACTGGCAATTTTGTAGTTTAAAAGCAGTCATTTGACTTTGCTAACCAGACGCTTCCTCTGTAGCTATATGGTATAGCACTTCCGTCTTTGAAAATGACGATGAAAACATGAAAATACATTTTTATAGTAAAAAAAAAAAGAATAGTTACATATGATAGCAAAAGAGAAGGAGGAGAAGGATGAAAGAAAGGGAATGATAAATGTATAGGTTTTAATTGAACTGTACATATTTTTTTTTTATCCAGCCTCATATGAGATCAAGAGGATTTTTTTTTATGAATGCAACGGCTCATAATCGCGAACCTTTGAATCAAAAGGTTTTTTTTTTTTTTGATCCGGGAATGTCATTATAGCTAAATTTTCTTGTAAGCAGAGGTTGCAGTTGAATCTATTTTGTATTTTTCTTTTTTTGTTTGTTTGTTTTGTTTTGTTTTTTATTCCTACACATAGCTAGTCTGGCAGAGTTCCTGAAACGTTCCAGCTTGGATGAGAACCTGTTATTGTACCATTTTAATTTGAAACTACCTTCAATACATCCTATGCATGTTTTGTTCTGGCCATCTGTATCTATTACTTCTGCTTTATAAATTACGATATATATATATATATATATATATATATAAGTTACGAAGAACTTGGTAAACCGAATGGGTAATTCCAAGGTGGATGAAATCCTGAGAGCTCAATGTGAATACAGAGCTAATATTTAATGAAAAACAGATCACTTTAAGGTAGCATTACAATGATTTATTTCACCAAAATCCTTTTTAAAGGACACCGGATCATCAGGTAACAATTCCAACAACGAAATGAAAGGAAAAATGGGGTTAGAAATTGATGGATAGTGTAATTTTTGTAATTTAACAGGGGGGGTGAGAGTTGTAGTTACAGAGATAAGGTAGAGTATAGGGAGGGGTTAATTTCATATCTCTTTTAAGCATGCTTTATATTGGGGTAGGAGGAGTGACCGGACCTTGACCTATTTAGATGGTTAACTTAACGGAAATGATATATAGAAATGGCAGGGGAGTAGGGAGAAAAGAAAAGTAAAAATGGAAAAGAGAGAGGAGACATATATATATATATATATAGAGAGAGAGAGAGAGAGAGAGAGAAAGAGAGAGAGAGCGATAAATAAATTGTCGTCTAAATTACGCAAACATACAAATAATATTGACATCTCATTTTAACACATATGTTTACTAAACATAACACAAAAATAACTGGAAAATACTAAAGGGTAAATTTATTCAATAAAATAGCCATTGGCTTCAACCATGGCCACCAGTCGACTTCGAATTCTCCTGCACCTCTTCTGGACGGTCTCCTTGTTCATGAATGCTCCCATAATCCTTGCCTTCAGTTACAAGGAGTTTTGCTGATCTCTCGCTCAACTCTGCCCTACACAATATTATCAAGAACCTGGCAAGTCTGGGGAGTTAGGTAGCCAGATATAAGGGGTGAAATTGTCTGACAGCTATAACTGGGTTCCCCTGCTTGTTCGACATGGTACAGAGTCCTGTTGCGAGACATAGGGACTTCCATCAGCTGCCATCTTGATTGAGAGCAACACTACCTCCTCAAAGCACTTAATTTAGGTCTTGAGCCATAGAGGATCGTTCAGTTAACAAAGTCGATTTTACTGCTTTTGGCTCAATCGGTTAAGGCTATATATGACGGTTCCGTATAGGACACAGGTTCGATTCCTGTCGGAGGACGCATATTTTCTCTGAAAATTTCTCGGACATTCAGGCCGGTAAATATTGTTTAATACTGTTTATTATAAACAGAGCATTTACTTAAATATTTGTATCTATAAAAAAGAACGTTTAAACATAAAAATGTCTTAAAATAATTGTCGGACTTTGTCCATTTCATAATGTGTGACGTCATTTGTTTACATTTGATACGCCATGAGCAGATATGAATGTACGTGAGAGATTGATATAAGATTGAAGTTTAAGTACAGTAAATTCGACCTTCCTAACCGAACGCTTCTCTGTAGCCAAATCGGTAAAGGCACGTTAAGCTAAAATGACGGTTCCGTATAGGATATAGGTTCGAATCCTGTCGGAGGACGAATATTTTCTATCACAATTTCTCGGACATTCAGGCCGGTAAATGTTGTTAATACTGTTTATTATAAACAGAGCATTTGCTTAAATATTTGTATCTACAAAAAGAACGTATAAACATAAAAAATGTCTTAAAAATAATTGTCGGACTTTGTCCATTTCATAATTATATGACATGGTCATTATAGCTAAATTTTATATATATATATATATGTGTGTGTGTATATATATATATACACACACACACACACATAAATATGTATATATATATATATATGTGTGTGTGTATATATATATATATATATATATATATTGTTGTGGCATTGTTAATGGCTAGAAATTAAAACACAGAGAGGAATTGAGTTAAACAGATATATGAACAGAAAACAGCAATACAAACGAGAGTGTTACAGCAAGAATGCTCGGTCCGACTGTCAGAGCTGACTGCTGGAAACTTACCTATCCAAAAAGCAATTCCTACTCCTATTACACACTGGGAGAGTCCATGCACTTAGTAAATCCCCCAACTCTCTCTCTATCTCTCTCTCTATATATATATATATATATATATATATATATATATATATATATATATATATAAATATATATAGAAATATACTCTTAAGGAGTTCTGTCTTTTATGGGATAAAGTGCTCAACATCAGAGATTTATGTAAATATCAAGTCAACACTCAGAGATAGGCTGTTTTATGTTAGATGCAATAAAAGTGATTGCTTCTGTTCAATACACACACACACACACACACACATATAATATATATATAAATATATATATATATATTCAATATATAAGAAGTATATATATGGAAAATAGGAAAGAAAATATAGAAAATAGAAAGAACTCGTTAGGTAAATAATCCTATATATCAATAATAAAAAGAGCAAAATAATTTAAATAAATACAGACCACTTTAAGGTTCCATGTATTAATTATTTGCCCTTTTAAAAAGACTGCGGATCATCCCCCAAAGGTTTAGAAATTTAACATTTTTCAACTCTCTCTCTCTCTCTATATATATATATATATATATATATATATATATATATATATATATATATAAATATATATGTAGAAATATACTCTTAAGGAGTTCTGTCTTTATGGGATAAAGTGCTCAACATCAGAGATAGAGCGTATGTAAATATAAAAGTGAACATTGCAGACCCAGCCTTATATGCTTAACTGGAGTTGGCTTTCTACTATCCCCAGTAATGAGAAAGCGAATGTATCAAACAGGATCTGAAGTCGAACTTGTATCAACGATTCCCCATGCATGCCAAGCCGCTACATATTACACCACCTGTGCATCCAAATGAAAACTGAGTCGGGTACGTGAATGTTACATCGTTTCATCCCTGGGCAAATGTTCTATTCTTTATGCGAGTGATGCCGGGATTAACTTTTCATTTCCGCTGCTTATTCGCCTATCTCAGCATGCTATTACTCGTCTAAATGGTGGATAAGTGTAAATAAAACCTGGCAAAATATTTGCTAAAAACTGTTATGATGGACGTGAGTAGACACAGAGTAATCAAACGGTGAAATAAAATAAAATAAAAGACACAACGGGTGCCAATTCCAATTATAGAAACAACGCTTTGTCGACATTAATATCTGATGCTGAGCTCCAGGAGAAAAAAAAACCTACGCCTTCTTGGCCTCCCGTGTTCCACTGACATAAATTCGAGCGATTATATCGAATCAACTGCTACGTCTACTGCAAGAAACAATGTCCTATCAGAAAATTTCGCGCCAAGTATCTGTTGACCATGTTCGCCATAGTCTATAAATATAGAATACAGCGCAGTGGAAGCCTGCTGGACTCATAACCTCTGTTGACCATGTTCACCATAGTCTATAAATATAGAATACAGTGCAGTGGAAGCCTGCTGGGCTCATAACCTTTGTTGACCATGTTCACCATAGTCTATGAATATAGAATACAGCGCAGTGGAAGCCTGCTGGGCTCATAACCTTTGTTGACCACATTCGCCATAGTCTATGACTATAGAATGCAGCACAGTACGCAATCTGTTCAATAAAACAACGTTAAAGATTAACACTCACGAGTCAGACACTCTACTGGATCTGACTATATCGTCAATACCGCCAGCAGCTGTTCCGTAATTCTTCAGGCTTCGATATCAGTGGTTGGCAGTGAATATTCGGAAAAAAAAAACATGGCTGCCTTTATACACGTCGCATTGAATATTCTGAGCCTTCTGATTGGTTAACCCTTCTATTGGTGAACTATAAAATGGGTCAGCTCATTTTGGCTGGCTCACTAGTACACCAGAGTACCCAAAAATTCCAACAGTATCCGTCTTGTGCATTTACAAATCTACTATTCTTCCGTGCATTGATTAATGTTGCCATATCTTCTTTGATATTCCTACCATACGTGGCGTGATTCTTGATAAATTCCACAGAGTCTGTAATGTAATCGATGCTTATCAGGAATCTCTGAATTCACAGCTAATCAGTATGGCTCGTGCAAAACCAGGAGATTTTTTTGGTTAATTTTGTTTTACGGCATATAAACCTCAATGGGTTGATATGCCGTAAATTAAATGCAACGTCAACGGGTATCTTCTATCATATTGAACCCTGCTCTATTTTTTTGTCTTTTCCTCAATCCTCCTCTTTTTCAATCTTTTTATTTCACTCCCTTTCACTCCCCCTACACCTACACTCTAGTAACATTGTCGCCTTGCTTAATGCCGACCAAATTTTCTGCTGGCAATATGTTTTTCTTCAAAAATCTATTTCTGAGAATATTCCTCCTTTAAGAAATCTAGAGCTAGTCATATTATTTTTCAAAGAATGTATAGCTGTTTATATTTCTGGGGTTTTTTTTTTAAGTATTGCAGATAATAATTTTTTTTTCAAATATTATTGCTGGTAATAATTTTTTTTTTTTATTAGAAAGTATTTCTGGTATTAAAACCTATTTTTACACAAGTTTGGGTGTTAACTATTTGCCCATAACTGGGACCCTAACTACCCCGGAACACCAGCAATTAAGAGGTGGTTCCACGCTCCTGATCAGAGGACTTGCTGCTGGATGTAGTTTATCGTCTTACCCAGGACGATTATACCTAAACCACTTTCCTTTTTTTTTTGTCTCACGATTTCCACTTACATGAAGTGGACCGAGTATATCGTGTCAGATTCGACTTCTGATGCGAGGATGTTTAGTTCACTCAGTCGGGCCAAAAAGTTTTCCTCACCTTATCCAGCTTACACACACACACACACACACACACACACACACACACACACACACATATTTATTTTGTTTATATTTCAATATATATATATATATATATATTGTGTGTGTGTTTTAAACAACATCTTTTCATTTAGACACGTTTCATTAAATAATATAGACAAGTGTTGTCTATTTATTTTATGTAAACTCTTTTCATGTCTAATAAGTTTTATGACATTTTAATTGAACAAAGAAAGAAATTCACAATATTGATCCATATTTTTTTAATACAATCTAAACTTTCGGCTTACATAAGCCATTATCAAAAGATACCAATTACAACATATTAAACAATATACGGACACGAAGACAGTGATGATAGTCTGTGAATGTTTGCATTTAAAACAACATGCCTGCCCGCACACACAATTCCGTAAAATACTTGTCGAAAACACAATTATACTTCGACATGAAAACAATAGACAAAAACTAAAAATACTTGAAGCTATATACATAAAACAGTTGAAACCTAACCTAAACAAAATCAACTATGGAATCTCTACAAATATCCTTAAATGTCTGTAGTTGGTGACGGAGGCCACTGGCTTGTGTCAACGGCTTTCCATACTTCATACTTCTACAATTCACTCTCGTGTGGTCATGTGTGACGTCATGAGATGCGGTGCGATTTTCGCTTGTAGCGTCTTATATGCATGCATTTATCGTTGCTTAGAGATCATCTATGTAAACATTGACAGACTGTCATGACTGTCTTGTCCGTATATTGGTTAATATGTTGTAATTGACATCTTTGATAATGGCTTATGTAAGCCGATATATATATATATATATATATATATATATATATATATATATATATATAGCATTCATCTGTGTATACTGTTGACATACATGGACTGCCGCACCTGCTGTGAATCTCGTGATCCAAAATTCAGAAAATGGTCTGCAATAAAATCGATCCTGTCCGGGCATCTTGTTCTCAGTCGCTTTCTCACCGACGTGACGTGGCTTCCCCATGTCTTCTCTACAAATATCTTCATGGTAACTTCTCGGATTAGCCTTTTTTCCCTGGTGACAAAACTATATGAATTTAGCGCTCTACTATATTAGCAGTTAGTTACTGTTGAATTTTCTAGATGAAAACGCTAGTTCTATAGTAGTTATTTTTCCGGCACTTCCCACCTTCTGATTTCTTGCTTCCCTGATAACTTCAATCTTCAAAAAGTTAAATGCAACGTCAACGGACATCTTGTATCATACTGAACCCGGCTCTTTTTTTTTGTTTTCCTCAAATCTCCCCTTTTTCAATCTTTTTATTCTCATTTTCTTTCACTCTCCCTACCTTTGCATTCTAGTAACGTTGTCGCCTTGCTTACGGTGAAAAAAATATTTTTGTTCCAGAACTTATGCAAGGTTTAACATAATGGAATGCAATTTTAATGAAATAATGGATATTTGAAAATCAGGGAGGCACCACGCATAACTTCCAGTATAAAAAAAAATAAAAAGGAAAGGAACGGCAGAAAATAAAATAATTTGGACCAACCAAAAAAAAATAGTTAACACAAAGAAACTTGGGATCTTACCCGAAACCAATGTTCGCGCCAGAGTCTCGGAGCCCGTTCAAAAGGATATAAGATCACACCTCTGAGCTCTACAGCAGAAGGAGCCACGTGAATGAGAAACAGAGATGTAACCGCCGGAGACACCAGCCATGCGTGAAGAAGTAGTAAGCGGTTATCTACTAATGCTATTTCTGCCTTTGCTTATTGCCGAGAAAAACACAGTAGATTGACACTGGCCTATTTCGAATATCACCACTAACCCTAGCACGATCTGACTTCAAAGCTAACACTAGTGGACTTTCTCCAAGCGACTACCAATATCCGCCATATAAACGAACATTTTTGGACACCGAATATCAAAGGACTCGCTCTAAAGCAATTAGATAAAAATATATTATACCTTATACCCTTCACAAAAAGTCGTTATTAGGTTTTGTTTCCGATTAAATATATGGTGTTCCAATAATTTGGACCGATTTTAAATGTAAATTAGGTTTAAGCGTCTGAAGATTTTTTTTCTTTCAGATTTAACTACTTTAGCAACTTCAAATATGGAAAGATTAACAATCAAACAACGTGTTAAAGTTATCGAAGCCCATTACGAAAATGGACGTTCAAATTTATAAATATATTCCACTAGCAAAAAATGCACACCAAACAGTGACCTTTTATGGATGCAGTGGCTTTTCGACAATCTTCCTTGGATTTTCATCAGCTCAAAATGCGACAATTCTGCTTATTAACGAATCTACCAAGATGAAAATGGACTTCATCACTAAAGAGGATTTTTTGCAAAAAATCTTCATCGGCTTGTCATTCACCCAATTGACGAATATACGACGCCCCAAATGGTCAGCAGGTTTCAGTTCTTGCGTCAATTGAATTTTGTAAGCGCGTAGAGACAAATATTTTGTCAAAATTCGATGTAACGTTGTTATGGAGATGTTCAATTCCTGCGCGCGATGACGAATAGAGGTGTCTGGATTTTCGGCCACATTCTCGTGCACTGCAGCTATGTTTTCAGCTGAATGGTATAAAAGCAACGGTGTTTTCACATCTGCCACAGACCCAGTTTGTTTTTTTTTTTGAATTTACAAACATTTTTTCCCAATTGCACTCTTGAAACTTTAACACGTTGTTTGATTGTTAATCTTTCCATGGTTGAAAGTGCTAAAGACTTAAGTTATTAAATCTGAAAAAAAGAAAAGAAAAAATCTTTAGACGCTTAAACTTAATTCACATTTAAAATCGGTCCAAGTTATTGGAACACCCTATACATCACCAAAGAAAACAGTCACACACCAAATATATTACAAATCTAATGTTTCAAGTTAACGTTGCGAGCACGTTGTTGAGGAGTTTGTATATTACCTACAGTGGGCTATGATGATAAGTTTTTACCCACCCTTGTTTACAGCAAATTTGGCTGTAATAAATTATAAATTATAAATAACGTATCTTCTTTTTTTCCAGACAATACCGTGTTAGTATCAAGCTACTCTCATCTATGAACGATAGTTGACTTATATCTTGCAATGAAAGTTCGTAGAAGTAAGGAAATTGGTGAATTTCAACAAGGGCAAATAATAGGATGGCATAAGTGTGGCAAGTCAAATAGAGAAATTGCTAGGTTTTTCCGTGTTAATCATCAAACGGTTAATAATATTGTCAAGAAATTTAATGAAGAAGGCCATTGTCGCGTGGAACAACGTTCAGGAAGACCAAGCAACGTGTCTGAGCGAACGAAAAGGGCGTCGAAGAGGGAAGTCATCAGAAACCATCGTCAGGATGTCAAAGATGCCGCCAACAGCATGGAAATGTCGCCATATGCGGTGAGAAAGAGTCTAAAAGAGCATGGCTGTCGAAGAAGATTTCCAAGAAGGAATCCCTTGATTTCAGGGGTCAACAGGAACAGGCGAATGAAATTCGAGAGCAAAGATTATGAATTTTGGCAGTCTGTAATTTGGTCAGATCAAAGTAAATTCTGCCAATATTCAAATTTGAGACAAGTTTATGTTTGGAGAAATCAGAATGAGATTTGTAACACTGAATGTCTGCAGGCGACTGTGAAACATGGAGGGGTTGGAATAATGGTGTGAGGTACTGTCTGGTTTGGAGGGAAATCTGAGCTGATTCTTGTTGACGGGCGGTTGAATGGTTCAAGATACTATCAAATATTAGAGAAAGAACTACTTTCATTATTTGGAACCAATCAGATTGACAAGAATGTCTCCCTTTTTCAAGTAGGCGGGGACGCCATATCACACGAGAAAAGAAGTCGTATGGAATCAAGTCACTGCCATGGGTAGCCCAAAATCCTGACATGAATTCAATAAAACACGTTTGGAGGCACCTTGACCGAAGACATTGAGAGCGTGCAACCAAAATCACGTCAGTGGCAACGCTTAAAGAAACATTGCTGAAGGAGTGGTAAAATATGGCTCAGACGATTTTGATAACTTGATCAAATCCATGAAAAATCGAATACAAGCACTGATACTAGCAAGGACTTACTCCATACTAGTTCCAAATACTGTTTATGTTGAATAGGGATTACGTAATTAAATTTTGAAATTGGATGTAGTTATATTTATCCTGACTAAAAACTTTTCTTAGACCACTGTAAAGAAATTTTTGTCAAATCTGTTATTCAGGATGTTGGCGCATAGCTCTCCAAAACTGAATGTCTGCAGGCGACCGTGAACCATGGAGGGATTGGAATCATTGTGTAGGGCGCTGTCTGGGTTGGAGGGAAATCTGAGCTGATTCTTGTTGTCAAGCGGTTGAATGGTCCAAAATACAGTCAAATATTAGAGAAAGGACTACTCCCATTATTTGAAACCAATCAGATTGACAAGAATGTCTACCTTTTTCAAGAAGATGGAGCGACATGTGATACGAGTAAAGTAGCAAAGGCCTGGAAGGAATCGCAAGGAATCAAGTCACTGCTATGGGTAGCCCAAAGTCCTGACATGAATCCAATAGAGCACGTTTGGGAGCAACTTGACCGAAGACTTCAAGAGCGTGCAACCAAAATCACGTCAGTGGCAATCCTTAAAGAAACATTGCTAACGGAGTAGCAAAATATGGATCAGACGATTTTTGATAACTTGATCAAATCCATAAAAAATCGAATACAAGCACTGAAACTAGCAAATGGAGTAACAATTAGTTCCAAAATACTGTTTATTTAAGTTGAATTTGTAATTAAATTTTGAATTTTGGATGTAGTTTATTTCTCCCGGCTAAAAACTTTTCTTAGTATAGGTAAAATTCTTCGTATATGTAAAATTCTTCGTATATGTAAAATCGGTAGAAATGGTATCAAGGAGACATTTTATTAGCTGGGTTGGGATCTTGGAGTTGGGAGGTAACAATTTTTTTGCCCGGGTCTGCACCCCGGAGAGCATACGCCAACATTGCCTCACCCCAGTGGCAAAATATGAATAAAAAGGACCTATCTGTTACAAGCCTCAAATAGATGTTTCGCCATCAAACAACAGAAAACGAAAAACACCTCAGATGCATATCTTTTGAGACAGGCGGATGCTGCACATATCCCGAACATTTTACTAACAACTGTCGGTTAACACTGATTTTATCGCGGAATCATTGTCTTGCATTAATAAAATTTGACAAAGGGTATCGTACGTTTACACGTTGATATTTTTATCTATCACTGGAAGTTACGGTCGATCAGTTTAGTATCATAAACAGTGCAATCGAAATCCAGAACAGGCGGACTGTCCATAAAGTGCCAAAAAGACAAGCAGCAGGCGACTATCAACTAGTCACTTAAACGGGGAATTGGCTTGGTTTGGTCTGGTTTGTTTTACGGTATATCAACCTCAACTTATTTTTTTTGCCTGGTAATATTTTTGTTTTGTCTAAATATATTTCTGTTAATATTTCTTCCTCAAAAACGTATAGCTGGTAAGAGTTTTTTTTTTTTTCAGAAATGTATTGCTGGTAATATTTTTTTCTTCAAAAATTTATTTCTGGTAATAATTTTTTTTACAAAGTATTTCTGGTATTAAAACCTATTTTTACACTTTTATAATGCTTCTTACCTCAGTTTCCGGGTTAACTATTTACCCATAGCTAGGACCCTAACAGGTGCTACTACCCCGGGTAAGGGTGGACCTGGGAACACCAGCAATTAAGAGGAGGTTCCACGCTCCTCAAAGCGTCCTGATCAGGGGCCTTGCTGTTGGACATAGTTTATCGTCTTATCTAGGACGTGGATGTAGTTTATCGTCATACCCAGGACGCGGATGCAGTTTATCATCTTACCCAGGACACGGATGCAGTTTATCGTCTTACCCAGGACGCGGACGTAGTTTATCGTCTTACCCAGGACGCGGATGTAGTTTATCGTCTTACCCAGGACGCGGATGTAGTTTATCGTGTTACCCAGGACGCGGATGCAGTTTATCGTTTTACCCAGGAAGCGGATGCAGTTTATCGTCTTACCTACGACTCTTGAGCGGAGGGACGCCGTTGAAGAAATAGTTAAGTTAGATATATTTGTGTTCGGAGTGAGAAAACATAAAAAGTACACGGAGATTGCTTTTCTACGGGCTTTTCTGGGTTTTTTTCTCGTCCTTATTGGATTCCCCACCCTAAACTTTTCTTTTCTGATATTTTTTTTTCCTTTTTACTTTCCTTTTTATCGTCCTTACTTTCTTTGTTTTTTCTAATCTTTTACTTCTTATCTTTCCAGGCCTTGTCTTTCTTTTTACAACAATCGATAAAAAGGGACAAGAACTGGCCAATCGCAAGAGTGTCGTCTTTCATCGGGACATCTCCAGATGTAATGTCTTTTACAGAACGATTGAACGTAGCAATCAATAAAAAGGGACCAGAACTAGCCAATCGCAAGAGTGTCGTCTTTCATCGGGACATCTCCAGATGTAATGTCTTTTACAGAACGATTGAACTTAGCAATCAATAAAAAGGGACCAGAACTAGCCAATCGCAAGAGTGTCGTCTTTCATCGGGACATCTCCAGATGTAATGTCTTTTACAGAACGATTGAAGGTAGCAATCGATAAAAAGGGAGCAGAACTGGCCAATCGCAAGAGTGTCGTCTTTTATCAGGACATCTCCAGATCTCACGTCTCTTCGCAGGGCCGGTGCAATTGATACAGCATGCATTACTACACCCGTCATATTCAGTTGGCATTGCATCTATAGATTACTGCGCGTATAGTTCTGCAAAATCTTCGATGCTCTAGAAGCGTATAAAAACCACTTTGAACTGTCCATCGCCGAGAAAGATGGCAAATTCTGGGAGGATAGAATCATGAAGCTGTCTTAAAGACGCTAAAATATAGTAAAACAAAATGGCACATACCTGACTGAATAAATCTCGCTACAAATAAACATCGTCTTTGAAATTCACTTTAAAAAAAAAAAAAACATTACGAAATTTTCTTCCTGCCCAATACCAAATAAAAGATTGTCACCAGAATTCTGGTATCTTATCAGCAATTTAATAATGAAAAGAGAAAATAATATATAGCAGAGAGATGCTGAGAAACGTCGTCTTCCTGGGGGCGGAGAGTTGCACAGACAAGAAAAAAAATCAATGTATTGTATTTAGAAAATTTTGAATATAGTTCTCCCTTCTGAATTACACGAAGACGGTGTGTCGTCTGCTTCGGCAAACACGTTGCTATATTTTATTTATTCTTTTCAGTTATTGCAAACACGTTTTCTTTACCATCGTTGTCTTCATCTCTTCTATTCACCTCCAGAGAAGAATGGATAAACTGACGGTCGTTGTATGTCTCGGTAAAAATTAACCATCTAAATTATATCCTTAAATGAACGCATTTTTATACAGCCTTAGATTTATATGTCCATTATTATATTTCCCATATATACATACACACACACACGTATATATATATATATATATATATATATATATATATATATATATATATAAAAGTGAACATTGAAATAAGAACATAGAGGCGACAGACTGTTTCATGCTTAGACATCTGGCTTGACGATTGCATCTAGCATGAAACAGCCAGTCGCCTCAGTTATTTCAATGTTCACTTTTATATTTACACACGCTTTATCTCTGATATTGAGCACTTTATCCCATAAATATAGCACAGCTTATGACTATATTTCTTCATATATATATATATATATATATATATATATATATATATATATATATATATAAGTTTACCTTATCCGATGCTATATATATACAGATAAGTTTGCCTTTCTCATTGTCCTTTTGTAGATCCATTTTAGTTATATGACATTTTACACACATACACACAGACACACAAACACACACACACACACACACACGCATATATATATATATATATATATATACATATAAAAAGACGAGAAAATATATACCATGTGTATATATATATATATATATATATATATATATATATATATATATATATACAAGTATATGATTTGTATACTGAATAAATTCCAGTAACCAACAAATACTATTCTTAAAAATGTGCTCAATACAGAGTAGAGCAAATATCATTATTTATTCGAAAATTATGACATAAATATATTATAAAATCACGACAAATCAAGTGTCTTATCAAGTGAGGGTGTTGATAAGACACAGGAAGTGTTGAAACAAAATGGCTACATTTGTCGTGATTTTATAATATATTTATGTTATAAGTTTCGAATATATATATATATATATATATATATATATATACACACACACACACACACACACACACACACACACACACACACACACACACACACATATATATATATATATGCACGTTTCATTGAATATGTCAGACAAGGTGCTTTGATTTAGCTTTTTATACAATTTCTCATGACATAATTTTTTTTCTTTTCGGTATATAAATTAGATAAAATTTATACAATTGTTCCTTTGCAAGCGCTTTCGGCTATACATTTAGCTATTTTCAACTTTGAAATATATTAACTGTTAACAAGAAATAGATTGTTATATGTATTGATGTAATGAATATGCATACACCTGGGTTCCCCCTCACAGTAATATGATTGGCTGGTGTCAGCCATAAATACAGACTGATGTGGAGGTTCAAGAAAAACATATTACCAGAAATAGATTTTGAAAGGAAAAAAAATATTACCAGCAATACATTTTAAAAAAAAAAAGATAAAATCAAAATTGTTGGCATTAAATAACCCATTAAGATTGATATGCCATAAAACAAAACAAACCAAACCAATCTTCTTGCAAGAATGTAAGTATTTATTTTCCTCCTTTCTCGTTCGGCTGTGTCATTGGTTGCCCCCCCCCTGTATACATCCTGTAGGACTTGGTTCGACCCCCTGCTTGCATCTCGGTGTCTGCCACTGACATCTCTGTAGCTTATGGCTGGGAGGTTTTCTTTCAGGTCAGCTTCAGTATTCCCAGATTGGGTCGTATGTAGAGTTCCACTTTAGGTCTGGAGTGAACTTAAGCCCCGATAAACGTTTTACTAAGTTAGCTACAAATTGATAGGTTCCTGGGATACAATGGACACTCGCGTAGGAAAAAAAAAGTTGTGTTTTTTTTGGGGGGGGGCGGGGGGGTTATGTCGATCTCAAAAGTAGCTGCATAATGGCCAACAGGTGTTCCTTTTAGATGTCTACTTTTCTAAGCAGCATCCAAAAAGGGGAACGGGAAGTAAATGAGTGGATGAGAGGTTTTTGGGGATCAAGTGGCAAGTAAACTGGAAATAGGGTATATCCGGGGGCTGGTTTATATTAAAAGGGCTACTCCGATATTTGCGGGAGACGAGTTTGTCCGTCGTGTGGTTCCGCTGCTATACCTTCTACTGCCAATTAAGCTACAGATTTTGGGCTAGAATTCAAGAAGTTTAGTTTGTTTTTAACGCCATGCCTTTTCAACGGGCAGACGACCATTGATTATCTGTGATTTTCCATGACATCTTGGGAAATATAGTAGTGCATAGTAGTTTTAGTTTAGTACAGTTCTTCTATGAAATAGTCTACCAAACTGGACTACAGAGACGATTATACACGGCTATTTAACGCATAGCTCGCACCGGGTTCAACAAAATGTATTGTTGGTAATATTTTTTCTTCAAAAATCTATTTCTGAAAATCTATTTGTGAAAAGTGTATACAGCACGCTTGGATAGAATTTCAACAGGGGTTACCGATTCCACTTTCCGCACACGTGCACCTGTTACAAAACTGATTTTTGTTTCAGCGAATGTCTTCCTATTAGAGGTAGTTTAATGCTCTTAATCAGCCATGAACGCCTTCCAAAAGCTAAGCAAAGTATTAAGAAACAAGAAGAGGACCCCGTTAGAAACAAAGAAAACTGAACTACTATATAATATCAGTCCTCCTATATTGCAGTGAACGCTGAGAAACTCTCCTCACAGATAAAGAAGAGGCATGAAACAAGAGAAATACGGTTTTACTGAGGTTACCATTGACCGAACATGTGAGCAACGACGAGGGTTTAGAGAAAATGGAAATAAATTCATAATTAACACGTGAAAGAAACATTTGACATTCCTAGGGCAGATAATAAGAAAATAGTGCTTGGTAAATTTTATTCACACAGGGCAGTTTGAAGGCAAGAGAAGAGAGAGGAAACGCAGCGCTTAACCTATCTACAGGGGTTGGTTAAATGAATGACGGGGCAGCGTTTAGGAGAGATTAGGAGAGACAAAAATTATTAAGAGCTGGAAAATGTGGAGAGTAACAGCGGATCCGGCCTGCGAAGGCATTTTGACCAACATCTCAATGCGTTATTTAATGCCGACAAGATATTTAGAATGGATTCGTATGGATAGAATATATATTCTTTGTAAGAAATCAGTTTGTAGTATGTATTCTTATATTCGATTGCGACAGGCATTCATTGACGTATCTATGTTAAGAGGGATTTTATTGAGAGTCTGATTTCATTGATGCATTCTTTTCAGATGTACAGTTTGTAGAGAAATTGATTTTATCGACATTCTTATTTGGTTTATATTTATGGGTATAGGGCCACTCTTTCAAGAAATAATGTTATGTCATCCATCTTTGTTATTTTTAGATCACATTATATGTTGTCTATATTATAGAATTTATGTCTTGAGATATTTTAAACATAGGTTTGTATGAATAGAATATGTAATTATTGTAAGAAATCAGTTTATAGATCAGGTTTCATTGACATATTTTTGTAAAGCGGCTTTGTAGAGAGTCTGGTTTGGTTTATTTTCATTTACGGCATATCAACACCTCAATGGGTTATTTAATGCCAATAAAATTTTAAAGATAAGTTAGTATGAATAGAATATGTATTCATTGTAAGAAATCAGTTTATAGATCAGGTTTCATTAACGTATTTTTATAAAGAGGCTTTGTAGGGAATTCGGTTTGGTTTATTTTCATTTACGGTATATCAACACCTTAATGAGTTATTTAATGCCGACAAGATTTTTAGAATGGATCCGTATGGATAGAATATGTATTCTTTGAAAGTAATCTGTAGGTTATTCATTGACGTATTTTTCTTAAGAGGGATTTTATCGAGAGTCTGATTTCATTGATGTATTCTTTTCAGATGTACAGTTTGTAGAGAAATTGATTTTATCGACATTCTTATTTGGTTTATATTTGTTGGTATTGGCCCAATGTTTTAAGAAATACTATTATGTCATTCATTATTCGAGCTTTGTTTGTACCTCGATTGGTTACCGTTTGAGAATACCAGATGTTGTAAGCTTGGGTGTGCGGGAGGTGTAATGGATAATGATTCAGAATTGTTAATCGGAGATCCGAGGTCTAATTCCAGTTGGGTTTGTGATATTCCCTTACGCTCAAATCCTCTTTGGGATAGGTACAAATCCACCTCTTCTTTATCCAGGTATGGGTTAAATAGTAAGACTTGTATTACTAAAACAATTATTATCAAAAAAAAAAAAATAATAAGTTGAATTGCGTTCAAAATACAGTAGAATCCCTCATATCCGGAGTGTCTCATATCCGGAATTCCTCATATCCGGAATCCCTCATATCCGGAGTGTCTCATATCCGGACATGATTTTGATGTTTCATTGATGCATTCTTTTCAGTTTTGTAGAAAGTTGGTTCTGTTGACTTTCTTATTTGGCTTATATTTATTGCAAAAGGCCCACTGTTTGAAGAAATAATATTATGTCATCCATCTATGTTTTTTCAAGATCACATATTGTTACGGTTTTTTGTGTATATATTGTATATAACTAGTGAGCGAGTCAAAATGACTTATTTCCCTTTATAGTCTACCAATAGAAGATTAACCAATCAGAAGCCGCAGAACACTGTATCCGTCGTGTATAAAGGCGGCCATCTTTGTTTACCCTACCGGAATGACCAGTTCCAACTTGTCAGGCGAAGATGACAGAAGAAGGAACTACGCTCTGCTATTTTGCTGTGATATCCACTGCGAACCTGCACTACGCTTTCCTAGTGTCTCCGAAATATTCACTGCCAACCTCTGGATTCTATACTCGAAGACGACCGTCATGAAAATGTCTAACACATATATGTTGTTTATAGTATAGAATTTTTGCCTTGAGAGAGAAAGGTTTGAACACTTGGTTAATATATGTTTAATAATGTCTGCCTTTTCACAACCTTGACATCTTGATTGATCTTCGTGGTTTAGTATGGTACAAATGAGTTATACTCGCGTGGCCAATGCATAAGAGGGTCTTTATTACTTCTTCCTTTCAAGATTTTTCTGGAAGCCGACTTCCATTCTGCTGGTTTGGGTTGAATTTCGAAGAGTTTATTTTGTGAGTTATTGTCCCAGCACCGTTGCCATTGCTTTTGAATATATTTGTTAATTAACTCCTTAGAGTTAGTGTTTTAGGATAATGGTTCTTGTGTCGGCAGCCATATGTAAAGCTAATATGGCTGCTATGTCTGTTTTATTGTTAACTTCAACTCCGAAGTGGCTAGGAATCCGACATAGTTTGATCTCTTTATCTTTAAAAGTAGTGTTCATTTTGTCTAGTAGTTTGATAATTGTAGAATAACAATAATAAACAGCACTTACCGGTGTAAAGGTCCCAGCTAGCGTCCAGCTGGCAGACAAAAATAAAGCAGGTTGTAACTTAATACAAACCCTGCAAACTAACTTATGAATCAATATATAGAAATACCTCCACTCAGGTACCAGCAGCCAATCACAGCCCAAGCAATGGACTATCCCACTTTAGCATAATGAGATGCTCCATTGCACCATAAATAGCTCTCTTTCTAAAGGTTGGATTATTATTCACTTAGCTTGCCCCACAACTGAGTGTTTATCTCTACCACGTGATTTTTCTACAATAATGAGTTCGTTGTTGGATTTTTTAGGACGGAAAGTGAGTCAGAAATAAATAGCACTTTTTTTTTGTTTGCTCTGTGTGATGAGGTTGAGAGCTAGTTCTATTGTAAGCCTCCGCGGTAAAAATAGAGCTCCCTTTTGGGAGAAGCCTTTTTTTAAATAATATTTTAGCTCACTGCTCTATATCCTGTCATGTCCTCATACTTTGACCCGTCTGTATAGTTGGGTCTATGGTTACGTTAGTTTTCCAATATGCCCTGAAACTTGTCCTGAAATGTGAGTAAGTACAAGTGGGTTATTCTTGCATAGCCAATTCGTAAGCGGGCCTATATTACTTCTTCCTTTCAACATTTTTTCTAAAAGCCGACTTCCATTCTCCTAGCTTGGGCTGGATTTCGAAGAGTTTATTGTGTGGGTCCAAGCAACGTTGCCATTCGTTTTAAATATATTTGTTAATTATCTCCTTAGAGTTAGTGTTTTGGGATTATGGTCATTGTGTCGACAGCCATATGTAAAGCTAATATGGCTGCTTAATTGTTACCTTCAACTCCTCTGTAGCGATGAATCCAACATAGTTTGATGCCTCCGTCTTTGAAAGTAGTGCTCATTTTGCATAATAATCTACTAATGAGTGTGTTGTTCAACGTAGTGGACAATGAAATTCAGTTTTCCGTTTAACTTCTACCACAGAGATAAAACAGAAAGAAATATATATTATCGCGTGGACAAGTTTCTTTTTCTTTAAATAAAAAAAAAGACGAATACATTCGCTGAATTGATTAATCGCTGTCTTACTGCGTGATACGACATCTCGTGTCGGGGAAAATATTTAACTTGCACAGAATGGCGAAAGAAAATTGTGATAGAACAGAAAACAAATATTTGACGACAGCTGGGTGTACTTCATTTGGCATTTGGGAATAAACCAACCGGTTTCTGAGACTAAAGTCTTGGCCATCATTGTACGAGCGATGCTGTCGTAACAATGCCAGATCTCCATTTTTCCTCTTTATTCGATACGCAAGTTAACCAAGTCGAAAAATGCCGCGAATACGGAATTGCCAGCTAAGTAAGTTAAACTTGCTAGTATGTATAGGGTGTTGCTCGCAGGTACATTTGAATGAAGCAACTGTGCAAGAGACGTCGGAACTGCTTGAACTTCTTCCTGACTGAATCTACCAAGAAGATAATGAGTCTAAGCACACAGCAAAATCTACAAAGAAATTGCTTGCTGAAAATAATATAAATATCCTGAAATGGTCATGTGAGTCCCCAGATTTAAACCCAATCGAGAATCTGTGGCATTATTTAAAAATACAAATCCATTCAAGAGGTCCAAACATCCTGGATCTGAAGACCATATGCGAAGAAGAATGGAACAAAATACCAACAAAATTTTGCAAATCATTAATTGAGAACTACAAGAAGAGTTTGGTTGCTGTAGAAGTGAATAATGACTATTCTAGAAAGTATTAAAAGGAGATTGTAGAATAGCCATTACTAATTAAATTAAGTATTAAATGGAGATTATGTATTCTTTTTTGTATCGTACAAATACTTTTTCACGTGTTAAAATGGATAAAGGAGATATATAAATCTGTTAATTGAATTTTTTTCAGTTTTCAAAGCATATTTAGTTAATACGTATTTGTATACAGTTAATTATATGAAAAGTATGTTTATACGTTACTGGAAATTCAAGAAATTAAAAATTTGTATCTGCACGAATATTTGTTTCCCACCGTTGTATATAAATAAGGGATACCATAAATATCTTCATTAATAGTAAGCTCAATTCTCTATATATAGAATAAAGGATTTATATATATATATATATATATATATATATATATATATATATATATCGAATAAAGTATTTAAAAATCCACATTATGCTAAAACCGTTTGCGGCTGTCTATCTCATATATATATATATATATATATATATATATATATATATATATATATATATATATATATATATATATATATATATATATATTTGATATATGTATATATATATATCATATATATATCTTTTATATATATATATATATATCTTTTATATATATATATATATATATATATATATATATATATCAAATATATATATCAAATACATGTATATATCAAAGATATATATATATATATATATATATATATATATGTGTATATATATATATTTTCAAAAATTATATGGGATACCATAAATATCTTCATTAATATTAAGCTCTATTCTCTATATATAGAATAAAATTATAGATTATATATATATATATATATATATATATATATATATATATATATATATATATATATATATATCGGATAAAGTATTTAAAAAAATCCACATTATGTTAAAACCGTTTGCGTTTGTCTATCTCATATATATATATATATATATATATATATATATATATATATATAATGTAAATTTGATATATGTATATATATATATATATATATATATATATATATCGAATATATATATTCATATATATATATATCAAATATATATATATCAAATACATACATATATCAAATACATATATATATATCAAATATATATATATGCGTATATATATATATATATATATATATATATATATATATATATTTCAAAAAAATATATCCATATATTTTAAGACATTTTCATTTTTATACATTCTTTTTATAGATAGAAATATTTAAGTAAATGATCTGTTTATAATAAACAGTATTAAACAATATTTACCAGGCTGAATGTCCGAGAAATTTTCATAGGAATCGAATCTCATATACGGAACCGCCATATAGCCTGATGTGCCTTTAACCGATTTGGCCATAGAGGAGCGTTCGGTTTCTAAGGTGGATTTTACTGTCTTTAAACTACAATATTCTATGATTCTCTCATGTTCATTTACATGTCTCTCTCTCTCTCTCTCTCTCTCTATATATATATATATATATATATATATATATATATATATATTTATTAAAAACAGTTTTATTTATGTTTAACGTTGTTCTTTTATAGATACAAGTATTTAAACAAATGTCCGAGTTTATGATAAACAGTATTAAATAACATCTTATACGGAACCGGCCTGAATGAAATGAACGAATATTTTCTATGAAAATATTCGTTCATGAGATATTTTCGAACCTGCATCTTATCGGTAATTATCTTTAAGTCTATGAACGAATATTTATTTAATACAGTATTTATATGCTTAAATATATATACGTTATAAATATATATTTATATATATATATATATATATATATATATATATATATTGATACAGAAAAGCTTTTGAGAAGCAAAGAAAATAGTACTGGAATATTATGTAATATCAGTCCTCCTATATGCAAGTCAATGCTGGACAATTTCGTCACAGATGAAGAAGAGACTTAAAGGAAGAGAAATGTGGTTCTAGCGAAGGATGCTGAGATCCCAATGGACAAGGCATGTTAGAAATAATGAAGTTCTAGGCAAAATGAATACCTAACATCAGAAAGGGACAGTTCAAATGTCTTGGGCACAAGAGGGCTTGGAAAATTTGATACTCACAGGGCAGACATAAATGCAAGTGGGACAGAGAAAAACAATGTATATCCTATTTGTCGAGCTTCAGTAAATATATGGCAGAACAGATTTTCGGAAAGATAACGAAAATACTACAACAGACAAGAAGCTGTGGAGAGCCATGAACAGTAACGTCCTGAAGGGACACGGCACGTAGTGGAAAAAGAAGCAGAATGAAAGATATTGATTTTCAGTTGTTCTTCTTTATCTCACCCGAACAGGCATTTTATATATATATATGAATATATATATATATATATATATATATATATATATATATATATATATATATATATATATATATATATATATATATATATATATATATATATATATATATATATATATTAAAGACATTTTATGTTTATCGTTCTTTTTATAGATACAAGTATTGACCGCTCGGCCACAAAGGATCATTCGGTTGGCAAGGCACGTCAGCATAAATGACGGTTCCGTATAGGATGCAGGTTCGAATCCTGTCAAAGGGCGAATATTTTCTATGAAAATTTCTCGGACATTCAGGCCGGTAAATGTTATTTAATACTGTTTATTATAAACAGAGCATTTACTTAAATACTTGTATCTATAAAAAAGAACGTTAAACATAAAAATGTCTTTAATAAATAAATTGTCCATTTCTTAATATATATATATATATATATATATATATGAAACCAACCGTCTGAATAATAATAATAACAACATTAATAATAATAATAATAATCTCTATATTTCTCGTGTAGTTTTGTCTTCAAGGTCAGGATTAGTTTAGCCTCCAGCTGTATCAACTGCTATTTTTATGGTGGAAATTTGAATACACGAATACAACAATATATATGAATATATATGAATACATATAAATATATATGAATATATATATATATATATATATATATATATATATATATATATATATATATATATAAATATATATATATATATATATAGAGAGAGAGAGAGGGTGGATAAACAAATAGACTATATCTATGTTAATTTTTGTTTTTGCTGTAAAAGTATATATATATATATATATATATATATATATATATAATATATATATATATATATATATATATATAAAGCAAATTTCATAAATTAACACAGATATCTGGTTTAAGGCTATCATCATCAGTCTCCTTGTGAATCAATCTTAATAATTAATATTACTAGGATCTACCCGGATTATCCCAACAGCTCGATTACCTTTATTTTATATGAATATATATACATATATATATACATATAGCAGAAGAAGAAGAAGAAGATTCATTCTTAGAAAAAGGAGAAGAATCGGAGGATGAAAAAGAAAAATCGACAGAGAAAATCGTCGGAAGAAGAAGAGACAAAAGAAGAAGAAGAAGAAGAAGACGAAGAAGAAGAAAAAAAGAAGAAGAAGACAAAGAAGAAGAAGAGGAAGAAGAAGAAAGAGAAGAAAAGAAGAAGAAGAAGAAGAAGAAGAAGAAGAAGAAGGAGAAGACGAAGAAGAAGAAGAAGAAGAAGAAGAAGAAGAAGAAGAAGAAGAGGAAGAGGAAGAAGAAGAAAAGAAATGAAGAAGAAGAAGAAGAAGAAGAAGAAGAAGGTGGAGAAAAAGATGGATAAGGTGAATTAGAAAACCAACCACAGGAATAATAATAATAATAATAATAATAATAATAATTTCATCTACCGAAAATACCTGCTTTTTGCGTTTTGGTTTGGTCGTTCGAAAGGAACGGAATCACAGATATTGATTTACAGTTCTTCTTCTCTCTTTTCTTTCTGTCTCGCTCCAACGGGCATTTGAATATCCCCACCCGCTAACATAACCAGTAGGTATTTCTCTCATCCCCCTTTTTTTTTCCTCTCGTGTGATCAGATGCTTTCGTCTGGGGTTGCTGGCCCATAATCAAAATAAACGCAAAGAGTGATTCAGTATCGATTGCTATGTTTTTTTTGTTTTTTTTCCCTTCAGTGGTCCGGTCGCCTTCTGGCATGGAGACACAACAGAAAACATGGCTGTTGCTTCTAGGTATCCCGACAGCTACGTTTGGGAGCGTAAAAATTTTCTTTCGAAGTAAAACCGTTTTCCTTTTTAGCTTTAAGATGTTTTTTTGTTGTTGTTGTTTTTTTACACTATTTATTATTGTCCTCATCTTCGTTGTTGTTGTCGGCCGTTGTAATCTCTCAAGCTCAGGCCTTCATCAGACGTAAATCGATCCGGGTAAACTACAGGAAATTCCGATCTGAACACTTTATTTAATCCACGGCTGTAGACTGTTCTCATTTCACTGCCCATGTCTAAGGAAATCTTGTCTAGTTGTAATTTTTAGTACTTTTTATTGCCTGTTTCCACCAAGTTCAATTACATATTGCCCAGCCCAAGGTTTGAACTCACTATGTCACCAAATTAATGGTACAATAGCCTAGTGGATTAAAATGTTGGTTCGTGAATTTGATGGCATGGTAATTGTGAGTTCAATTCATGGGTCAGGCAGTGTGTATTTGTAATCAGTGGAAACTGAGCATTAGTAAAAACTAGGCATGATATCCCTAGACATGGGCAGTGAAATGAGACTACCCCTGTATGATACCCAGATTGATATACACCTGCTGAAGGCCGAAGGACACACTGGCTGAAAT
Source organism: Acanthosepion pharaonis (assembly GCA_903632075.3). Lineage (NCBI taxonomy): Eukaryota > Metazoa > Mollusca > Cephalopoda > Sepiida > Sepiidae > Acanthosepion > Acanthosepion pharaonis. The sequence continues at coordinate 493,445 of CAHIKZ030004539.1, forward strand.
GTGATAATAGCAACAAAGATGAGGATTGTAAATAGTGTAAATAATAACACCTCATTCTAGAAATTCAGACAGAAACTAATTTTGCTTAAATAAATTAAAGAACTATGAAAATTATTTTTATTTTATTTTTTTTTTCTCGAAAACTATCAGCATGAATTTCATCTTTTTTAATGACAGATGATAACCAAAAGGTTAGATTACTGGACTGGAGACTGAAACACTTAGAATTTAATTCTTAAGGTTAGATTAATGAGGAATAGCACTGAAAACGTTTCCTCCGGCCTTCAACATGTATATATCGATCCGAGTAACCTCTAGGGAATTCCAAACCGAACCGTTTATTTAATCTCCTGTGTAGACTGTTCTCGCTCCACTATACATGTCGAGGTTTGGTTTGGTTTGTTTTGTATTACGGTATATCAACCTCAATGGGTCATTTAATGCCGACAACATTTTTTGTCCTGGTAATATTTTTGTTTTGTCAAAAATCCATTTCTGTTAATATGTTTTTTCTCAATAATGTATAGATGGTAATATTATTTTTCAAAAATGTATAGCTGATAATATTATTTTTCCAAAAACATATAGCTGGTAATAATATTTTTCTTTTCAAAAACGTACAGCTGGCAATATTTTTTTTCAAAAACATCTAGCTGGCAATATTTTTTTTTTCAAAAACATATAGCTGGTAATAATGTTTTCAAAAATGAATAGCTGGTAATATTATTTTTTTTTTAAACGCATAGCTAGCAACATTATTTTTTCAAAAATGTATTATCAGAGGCCTTGCTGTTCGACGTAGTTTATCGTCTTACCCAGGACGCGGATATAGTTTATCGTCTTACCCAGGACGCAGATGTAGTTTATCGACATACTCAGGACGCGGACGTAGTTTATCGACATACCCAGGATGTGGATGTAGTTTATCGCCATACCCAGGATGTGGATGTAGTTTATCGCCACACCCAGGACGCCGATGTAGTTTATCGTCATACCCAGGACGCGGACGTAGTTTATCGTCATACCCAGGATGCGGATTTAGTTTATCGTCATACCCAGGACGCATGTCTAGGGATACCTCGTCTAGTTCTTATTTTTAGTACTGATCAGTTATTCATCAGCTCCTAGGGAGAATGAAGTGAAAATACTGGACAAGGAACAACACTGACGTCTGAAAGAATCAGCACATGTGCTTGGCTATGAAGAGCCCCTTAGTAGGCCTAGGATAGAAATAAATTCCATACGGGAGACGTTAATTAAGAAAGAAAGAAAAAGATAAAGACTTTAGTGTGTCAAATCAATAATGACAAAAGCAGCAGTGACAGGACTCTGTCTATATTTCTGAGATGAGATATCATGTACACTATTCGGACAATTGTTCTCATCTTTGTTGCTGTATTTATGAAAACGTTCTTGGAATGTCGAACTAAACCCTTTGTTTCGCTCGCTGGGGCAGACTGTTCTACTTCCACGTCTAATGAATGTCAGCTATCTCATGTTAAATTCACCTCGCCAAGTTCCCCACTGCCTTAACCAGGTATTAAACTCACAACTTTTTGGGTCCTGTCACTGGACCTAACCAACGCCTTTATCCACTGTGCCATGTGTCCTTAAGGACATCTGTGTATGAATTTCTGAGACTTATAAATTAATGTCTTCATCAACCATTTTTATCAGTGCTCATATTGAAATTTTAGCTGTTATCATTGCATGGTTTTTTTTAACCGGAGCTCATATTGCAATTTTCATTTTTATTATTGCTTTTCTCTGGCACTTCTTATTACTGGTTCCCATATTGTATTCATTTCTATGCTTGGTCGGCTCAGGAGATTTATTTGGCCTAGCATATGTGCTCATTCTTTACGTTTACGAATTTTCCAATGATGTTCTTTGTCTATGATTTCAACCTGATCTCACGGTGACCGGTGATGTCTCTTTTCTCTCCATATGTGGTCAGCCACGCCTTATTTTTCCACTTCCCCTCGTGTTAGAGATTTTGGTGTTCTTGAGGGGTGAATTAACAGGAGATAACTGATAACTGTCGTCCATTAGACATGGCACGTGAACTAGAATAATCTACCCCAACGAGTGACATAAAGGGTCCAGTTCAACATTCCAACCACCTGAAGAAGACCGGAGCGTACAATGGCTGAAACGTTGTGATAATTATGGCGACAAAGATGAGGACAATTGTTTGAATAATTAGAGGAGCAGGACTCATGGGTAGGCAGCCAGGTTAGTTTTATAGCTCCAAGTTTTCTACAGAGAAATATTTATACGGGATAACAGCCTATTGGATTAAATCGGGGATCTGGTGACATAATAATTGCGAGATCAATCTCTGCGCTGGGCGGGGTGTACATGTAGACGGTGTGGCGAATAACTGAGCTGTACTAAAAATAAGAACGAGACGGGGTGTCTGGGGGCGTAGACAGTGGGCGGAGAACTGTCTAGTCCCGTAGATTAAATCAGAAAGATGCTTTTATTCTGAACTATTTTTTCCAAAACAAATCGGCTTTCTATTAACCAACTGAAAGACTCCATTCAGCATTCCATCTGTATGGCTGATGCTAACCCCCAGGAGAGTGACCTGTTGCGCCTTCTCGGGTTAGCATTCTCGACTGACATGAAGTGGAACGTCTGCAGGGAATCCATTGCTAGGTCAGAAGCTAAGAAAGTTGTCTCACTGCGTCGTACTAGACATTTTTGCTCTCCTGAACCTATCTCACATATGAATAAGTCTACCATTCGCCCCTCCCTCGAATATTACCGCCGGATACGGTCCAGTGCACCTGATTCATATTTAAAGATTCTTGATAAAATCCAAAGAAGAATCAGCAATTTTATTGGTCCTGACCTGGCGCCTTGGCTCCAGTCACTTTCCCACCGCCGTAATGTAAATTCCCTGTGCCTTTTCTACAAACACTTTCATGGTATTTGTTGGGATGAGCTCTTCGCTATGGTACCTCTACTTCATAAATTTAAGCGCAGTACTATATTCTCGGAAAGGTCTCACCAATTTACAGTTGAGTTAGCCAGATGTAACCGTAAGTTCTATGTTAACAGTTTCTTCTCTCGCACTTCTCACTTGTGGAAACCTCTTCCGTTATCTGCTGTCTTCCTGATTACTCTTCTTAATAATCTTTCTGTTTTCTAATCCTCTCACACCCATTAGCACCTTGTGTCTTAGTGGCTTTATTGCCTTACTTAAATTTTAAATTTGTTAATTCGATTCAAAAAGGATATATTCATTGTTTTTGTTCCACTTTGGTAAGTTTCAACCAATTTCGTAATTCCTTCTTCATTGAACTTTTTATGTTTTTTTTTCAGTCTTCAAGGAATTAAAGTTAGATTATTTTTCTTGAAAATCTGGAGATTTAATATCGGCTGTTGTACTTTTCCATTGATCGCTGCCAAAGTATGTTCCAATAAGATGATTACATATCAAGCATATGCGAAAAACCCCCTATTTGGAACTATCTCCCAGGTGGATATTTGCTGACAAAATGATTAACCAGATCGGTCTACTTTTCGTCAAATTAAATATCTACATATTTTGTAATTTTGAAATATTTGAATTAATATTGAAAATTATTGTACATTCTGCCATTACAGAAATACAATGTGAAATATTTTAGCATTAGAATTGTATATATATCACTTTAGAATCGTATACGCGTTTATATCACTTTAAAACTTTATATTTTAGTGAATACCTATGTTCGAATAGACGCCCTGTTTATTTTACATAGTTTTTTTTTTTTTTATTTCGTCTACCGGTCTTAATATTCGGGAAATCATAATAATGACAAATCCGAGCTCCGACAAGATTCAAATCTGCGTCTCTCTTTGTAGAAGAAACTGTCGTTAGATTATAGGTTCTTTAACTGACTCCGCCACGAAGAACGTAGCGATTAAGCAAATTCAGAGCTGATGGTCCAACTGACAAGAATATCGAGGAGCAAAATCAGCTTTCAAACAAAATACAGACTGTACAAATCGCTGGTAGTCTCTATTTTCTTATATGAATATAAACGTGGATACTTGTGGCAGATACAGAGAGAAGGATCCAAGCGTTTGAGAACAAATGCATGAGAAAACTCCTTGGCATTTTCTATTGGGAACATAAAGCCTGATGGGCTTGTGCGGAAAAAGGGTTGAAAGTTTTGTGAGCCACCACTTCTTGCCAGTTTCAAACAGAGAAAAAAAATGGCGTGGTTGAAATGTTGGTCCTGACCTGGCGTCTCGGCTCCAGTCTTTTTCCCTTCGTCGTAATGTTGCTCCCCTGTGCCTTTTCTACAAACACTTTCATGCCTCTTAATCGTGTTTTCAAAATGGTTTTGTGCAAAATCAATTGTGTTTTTTTCTAATTTTTGGCGCTGTCAGAACCACCGCAAGGTAATTTTACGTAGTCCTGTGAAGTTTTGTTGAAATCGGTTGAAAAATGTAGGAAATCTGATCCAATATATAAACGAACACACACACACACACACAAACAACCTGGGTTTTATAATATGTGTAACTCGATATGAGTTTGTCCCCCTTTATCGTGTTTTCAAATTGATTTCGTGCAAAAACAATTGTGTTTTTCCAATTTTTAGCGCTGTCAGAACCAGCGCAAGGTAATTTTATGTAGTCCTCTGAAGTTTTGTTGAAATCAGTTGAAAAATGTAGGAAATCCGATCCCATATATAAACGAACACACACACACACACAAACAACCTGGGTTTTATAATAAGTATAACTCGATAACTCGATATTAATAAGTATTACTCGATATGAGTTGTCCCCCTTTCATTAATGCCTCGTAATCGTGTTTTCAAATTGATTTTGTGCAAAAACAATTGTGATTTTCCAATTTTTGGCGCTGTCAGAACCACCGCAAGGTAATTTTACGGAGTCCTGTGAAGTTTTGTTGAAATCGGTTGAAAAATGTAGGAAATCCGATCCAATATATAAACGTACAGGCACACACACACACACAACCTGGGTTTTATAATAAGTATGATTTTGTTATCACATTTTTTTAGCTTTAGCTTTTCGATGTCCCTCCAGCCTTACTTTTAGAGTCCGACCTATTACACCACTGAACTTGGAGCCTTAAACCTGACCTGCCTACTGATTTATACTGCACTGCTGCTTCCTGTCATCTTCTGATTGCTGCCGCTGCTGTTGAAGACTCGCTGTCATTTGTCTTCATTTATTTATTAGTGGCTCCATAGTTATTTGTATAAAAAAGAGGTCTACACAGCCTAGCATGGGCGCTGATTCTTTCAGACATCTACCTTACTTTTAGAGTCCGACCTGTTACACCACTGAACTTGGAGCCTTAAACCTGACCTACCTACTGAATAGTGTATCAATATTTATGATAGCCTGTGCAAGACCATGTTGCAAGGCGCCGTTGAAGGCGGAAGTAGGAAAGGGCGCCAACGCAAAAAACTGGTTGGACAATGTCAAACAATGGACAGGTATGACTGTAACAGGACTACTGATGACTGCCATTGATAGACCGTTGTGAAAAGGAGTTAGTATGGCTTCTGCGTTCACACCCTCTTTACGATTACAAAAGTCAAGGGAATGATGATGATGATGACGATGATGATGATGACTGTTGCGTTTCATATCCGAAACGTAAACAAAGCAATTCCTTTCTGAACGAATACATACATATATATATATATATATATATATATATATATATATAATCGACTCTCCCGTCGAGATTCGACGTATGAGGGTCAAGCAGATCAGTTTCCAGGAAACCGACAGCCCGACACCAGCACATGAGATTTGATTATAGTGGTGAAGGCCTCGTGCAGGACCATCCACACTTTTTGAAGGGACGAATACAGAGACCTGGTGCACCGAATACCACAAGGTCCCCAAACGACCCTCCGCAGATTTTGAATTCAGAGTTGTCCTTCTCCTAGACCAGTTGCCATCCATGGCTATAGAACCCAGTCTGTCCTGCTATTTTACCCATAGCTGGAGAGAGAGGAAGAGGATTCATACCTTTTCCCAATGTAATGGATTCGACTGGAATTCGAATTCGGCTCTGAGATTCATCAATCCAAGCCGCAATCCACTCTCTCTCTCTCTATATATATATATATATATATATATATATATATATATATATATATATATATATATTTTAGAGCGTTATTTTACTGGATACCCATATTTGAGTAAAACACACCATTTTTATTTTAAACGGCTTCAATCCACTAGGCAATGTATTTTCGCTTCATTCCACACGGACTGTTGACGATCCCTTTCCCTACATACATGATCAGCCATGCTTGATTTCATTTTCTAATACCTCATACGGCTCTTCGATGTTCCTCCAGCCTTACTTTTAGAGTCCGGCCTGTTACACCAATGACAGTGAACTTGGAGCCTAAACTACCTACTGATTCATACTTTACTGCTGATGTTTCCTGTCATCTTCTGATTGCTGCCGCTTTTAAACAGAATTTATCTCCTTGCTGTGATAAATCATTATCTTTAAAATACAAAAAAAATATACGTTTATTATAGAAATTAAATATAATACAAGAATTCATTCCATATAGTTTTTATTCAACACAAAATTTTTATTCGGTTTATTGTCCTCATTGTTATTGCTGTTATCATAACGCTTCAGCCGCTGTGGCATATTGACCTGCTTAATCTTCCTCAGATGTATAGTGATCTGGTTTTCCCACAGGGAATTCTGAATTAAACACTTTATTTAATCTACGAGAGTAGACAATTCTCGTTCAACTGCCTATCTCTAGGGATATCTCGTCTAGTTTTTATTTATAGTACTGCTAAGTTACTGCACTCCCGTTTCCACTGAGACCATATATACACTTCCCGGAGCAGAGATTGAACTAAAAGCCACTATGCCACCTAATTCATGAACCATCGCTTCAGTCCACTAGGCAATGTATTTTCACTTCAATCCACACGGACTGATGACGATCCCTTTCCCTACATACATGATCAGCTATACTTGATTTCATTGTCTCAAACCTACGGCTTTTCGATGTCCCTCCAGCCTTACTTTTATAAAAACGAGGGCTACACAGCCTAGCATAGGCGCTGATTCTTTCAGATATCTACCTTACTTTTAGAGTCCGACCTGTTACACCACTGAGAGTGAACTTGGAGCCTTAAACCTGACCTTCCTACTGATCTATACTGCACTGCTGCTGCTTCCTGTCATCTTCTGATTGCTGCCGCTGCTGTTGAAGACTCGCTGTCTTTTGTCTTTATTTATTTATTAGTAGCTCCATAGTTATTTATATAAAAACGAGGTCTACACAGACTAGCATAGGCGATGATTCTTTCAGACATTTAACTTTCCAGTGTTCTTCTTTGTCTAGTATTTTCATTTCATTCTACAGGGACTAATGACGATACCTTTCCTTGCATACATGATCAGCTATTCCCGATTTCAGTGTCTCGTACCTACGGCTTTTCGATATTCCTTTCAGCGTTACTTTTAGAATCTGGCCTGTTATACCTTTATGTCCTCTGTTCAAACTGGGGTTCAATGTCAAATATTTACTCTTTATAAAATCTGGTTCTATCGAAGGGGAGAATGTTTTGAACAAAATACGCCCAAACTTTCAGTATCTTTAATCACGAGCTATAAGTTAGCCATCTTTTTTTTGTTGACACCTTTGAACCTCTTGGGTTTATTTGATTTATTTTAATCATTTCTTTTTTTTATTCGCGTCTCTATTGATTTGCTTCTGGCTGTGAGTTGTTTGTGTAAGCTTAAATGTTTATCAATCGGCAAAGGATATACGACATTCAAGATACAATTCTGCAGGAATTGTCAGAATTTAAAGAAGACAATCGCAGACCGAATTATGGTTTTGTAGAACAGGCTTTACAGCTACCCGACTCAGCGAACCCAAATATACGAAGAAAAAAAAAAGAAAAAAGAAAATGAATTTGGTAAGTATATACATGACTAGCTTAAAAGCCGCCCCAGCGGGTAGCATTTAAGTTAACTCCTACGGAGGACTCTTGATTGGACCTTCATCAGAAGAGATATGGAGAAGTAATTGCTATAGGCAACAATAAACTACAGAAGATCTCAAAATTGGTTGCTGCATTTAAGTATTGCTTTAATATTTAAACTTGCCTTTTAAAAGTTCAACGATATGTTTTCCGCCGCTAATTAAGTTAAAGACAATTTGATGCACGTAGGTCCTTATTGACGTACAAACAATTTTTGTTTTTTTTTATTTCAAAGGTGACTTTCACTGGATTTCGCAATTAATTTCAGTTATTCCCAAATTTATTTCCAAGATATATAAATTGTTATCGTACGAAAAATTCGTCGCAAAAAAAAAAAAAAAAAAAAAAACACGACGAAAAATAGTAATGAAAAAAAGTGGGAGAAATTTAAATCTGCATGGCGCTTTACTCCAATTGGCTCATTCACTTGCTTAAACTCAACATTGATTCTGATTCCGTAGAACTGGTTTGGATGTGAAAAAGTATTTGTTGTTAACATTCTTTTTTCATTCGGTTTTTCCAGTTACGAGTCCTTTTTTAAAGCTGATCGTTTTGTGTTCATTTTGTTTAGTTCTTTTTTCGTAACAGATTTAATGTTTAGTATAGAGCTTAGAAAAAATTCGCAGTGTGAGATAGGCAAGAAGTAAGGCATGTAGCAACATCAGCATGGCAAAGGGCACTCCTTTAAAGGCAAGGAAGGGCAAAAATATTTTAAGTCACGTGATAGCGATTGCTGTATAAGTCGTACGATTTTTGAATCAAGCACGGGCAACGCCGGGCCATGCGGCTAGTCCAAAATATAAACAAAGCAACTGATAAAAAATTAATAAATTTTATTTTAATCCGACATATTTAAATAATTTTAGCGTTAATATTATTAGTGAATACTCGTATTTGATATAGACGACCTTTTTTTTTAAATTTTAAACAGTGTGTATTATGTCTAACTGCCTAGGACTTCAAGAAATATTAATAAAGAAAACGTGCTGTCCGGTAGTAATCGAACATGCGACCCTCTTTATAGTGGAAATCGCCGTTTGTTTTCGCATGTTTTATCACTGGGCAAGTCAAATTTGACAGAGAACTCTCTCTCTCTCTCTCTCTCTCTCCCAGGGCTGTTGTAGAAGATGTAACTCAGCAGAGGAAAAGAATTTAGCACATGCAGCACTGAAAAGGGACTTGAGGAAAGATATTACCAGGAGCTTGGATGACAGCATTGCAAGCTGGAAATGCGAGACATGTGGGCAAATTGTCCTACTGTCAAAAGCTGGGTATGTTAACGACCTCACTCTGTCTTACCTCCACGTCCTGGTGATACTACATGTGTGATCTGCAGGGAAGTATGTGAATAGACATCTGAATTGAAAAGGCATACGCTGGTGCACAATGATGACCTACCACAGCAATATCTGCGTAACCCTGTGAAGACTCTACCATAGGCCTTGCAAATCAGCCGCTGGTTTGAAGAGCCAACTTAAAAGTCATTCAAGAGGAAACAATCATCTATATTGGATGTAGGTGTTGATGGGCAAGATGGCAGTTATCTGTGAAGATGGGGCAATAAACACACACACAAACAAAACACACAGACATATATATATATATATATATATATATATATATATATATATATATATATATATATATCTCGATAAATGTGATAATAAAAATAGTAGTTAACTTATATTAAGTCCCTAAACTATTTACTTAAAAAACTAAATGTTTAAATTGATAACATTCATCATTTTTTAGACATCTAAATTTCTATCAAGCATTGAAATCTATATTTTACATAATTTTATTAAAACAAAATTACAGCCTCTTTCGATTCACTTCCCTCTCCCCCTCTCTCTTTGCCGTAACACTCAATTAGATATATCTGTATTACTGTTGTCTGTCTCCTCTCTCATTTCCATTTTTCCTTCCCCCCACTACCCTCCCATTCCTATATATCATTTCCGTTAAGTTAACCATCTAAATAGGTCACGATTAGGTCCTACCCCAATATAAAACATGCTTAAAAGATATATGAAATTTACCCCTCTCTATACTCTACCTTGTCTCGTTAACTACAACTATCCCCCTCCCTGTTAAATTACAAAATTTACACTACCCATCAATTTCTAAACCCATTTTTCCTTTCATTTCGTTGTTGAAATTGTTACCTGATGATCCGGAGTCCTTTAAAAAGGATTTTGCTGAAATAAATTATTGTAATGGAACCTTAAAGTGGTCTGTTTTTTTTTTCATTATATATATATATATATATATATATATATATATATATATTAAGAAATGGACAAAGTCCGACAATTTATTTATTAAAGTCTTTTTTATGTTTAACGTTCTTTTTTATAGATACAAGTATTTAAAAAAAGAACGTTAAATATAAAAATGTCTTTAATAAATAAATTGTCGGACTTTGTCCATTTCTTAATGCATGACGTCATTTGTTTACATTTGATACGCCAGAGCAGTTATGAATGTACGAGATTCGTGGAAGATTGACGTTTATAAGCCGTAAATTCGACCTTGTCTACCGAACGCTCCTTTGTGGCCGATCGGTTAAGGCACGTCAGCGTAAATGACGGTCCCGTATAGGATGCAGGTTCGAATCCTGTCAAAGGACGAATATTTTCTCTGAAAATTTCTCGGACATTCAGGCCGGTAAATGTTATTTAATACTGTTTATTATAAACAGAGCATTTACTTAAATACTTGTATCTATAAAAAAGAACGTTAAACATAAAATGTCTTTATATATATATATATATATATATATATATATGTTTATTGCCCCATCATCTATATATATATATATTCGACTCTCCTGTTGTATTCGACGTATGAGAGTCAAGCAACTGACAGCCCAGACACCAGCACATGTGATTTGATTATATGAATTGAAGGGCCAAATACAGAGACCTGGAACACTAAATGCCACAACGTCCCCAAAATTCCCTCTGCAGATTTTGAATGTTGACAACTCTGCGTTTGTTTTGTTTCCCACCTCTCTCTCTTTTCTCTATTTCTATATATATATATATATATATATATATATATATATATATATATATATATAGGCTCCTGAAAAGTTAATTTCAGTTGAGCTCTCTGGGGAAGAGGTGCGGGTTTGTAAACACTGACTATTATGGCTGATATAGCGAGACTCTTCGGCAAAAGCGAATTGAGTCACTGTCCAGTCACTGCGTGTGTTTATCTAAAAATAAATACGCTAAAAATTCACCCTTATCATCCCTGCCGTGCGCCGACGGCTTAGTGGTAGAATCTATATAATAGAATATATATATATATATATATATATATATATATATATAGTGAGGGGAAACAAATATCCGTACACATACAAATTTTGAATTTATTATATTTACAACTAATGAATAAACATACTTTTCATATAATTAACTGTTCAAAGATGCATAATAACTAAATATACATATAAAACAGAAAAATGTTTGGTTTAACAGAAATAAATCACATTTTATATATATATATATATATATATATATATATATATATATATATATATTGTTATTCATCATAAAGGTCGTCTTCGAGTATAGAATCCAGAGGTTAGCAGTGAATATTTCGAAGACAGTAGGAAAGCGTTGTTCAGGTTAGCAGTGGATATTTTGGTAAAAGTAGCAGAGCGTAGTTCGTCCTTCTGGTTCTCTTCGCCTGACAAGCTGGCACTAGACATTCGGAGAGAGTAAACAAAATGGCTGCCTTTATACACGACGGATTGAATATTCTACGTCTTCTGATTGGTTAACCTTCTATTGGTAGACGATAAAGCGAGTCAAGGCATTTGGACTAACTCACTAGTTATATATACATACATATACACAAAAAACTGTAATATATATAAAAGTGATTTATTTCTGTGAAACCAAACATTTTTCATCACGCATATATATATATATATATATATATATATATATATATATATATATATATATATATATATATATATATAAATGTGATTTATTTCTGTTAGACCAAACATTTTTCATCGTACTAAAGTTCGTACAGTACAAGGATCGGGAAGAAACTGTTAAAATGCTTATGGTGAACGGTGTGTTTGATATGACTGAAAAAGATAGCGGCAGTAAATAAAGTTATGTTAGATGTAGTTAGAATCTTTCTTGGCAATTTTGTTCTATTTGCCATTGTACTTATATTAACCTTAACGTTACTTGTATCAAGTTTTAAAAATGAGAAAGAAACTAAAAGTGTATCATATAAAAAATATAAACATTATATTTTGAACTTTGCTTTCTACGTTTTCAGTAAATTTTACTTCAAATCTGTTTGGCACGAGATCTAAAAGAATGCAGAAAGAGAGCAGCGGGCGGGGGTACGGGGCTGGAAAGAAAAATTCTTTCAATATTCATGTCTTTGATGTGGTTATACCAGATTACGAGGTTGGAAGGTATATATATATATATATATATATATATATATATATATATATATATATTTAAAAGATCTCGACATGCGCAACTGTCTGCTACATTCCTCGCCCCATATAACATACAGTTTCATTTTTCTTCCTCTTCATATTATATATATATATATATATATACACACACACACACATATATATATATATATATATATATATATATATATATATATATATGCACAACACTCTCACGTCACTTTTCATTTATTTGATGAGCTCTCTTTCTGTCTCTCCACACAAACACATAAACGCGCGCTCACATACTCAACACCCCCTACACACCTACACACAGATAGATAGATAGATAGATAGATAGATACCGACGAGCATCTGATAGATAGATAGATAGATAGATAGATACCGACGAGCATGTGATAGATAGATAGATAGATAGATAGATAGATAGATAGATAGATAGATAGATAGATAGATACCGACGAGCATCTGATAGATAGATAGATAGATACCGACGAGCATCTGATAGATAGATAGATAGATAGATAGATAGATAGATAGATAGATAGATAGATAGATACCGACGAGCATGTGATAGATAGATAGATAGATAGATAGATAGATAGATAGATAGATAGATAGATAGATAGATAGATAGATACTGAAGAGTAAGTGATATATAGTTACTGAAGATAGATAGATAGATAGATAGATAGATACCGACGAGCATCTGATAGATAGATAGATAGATAGATAGATAGATACCGACGAGCATGTGATAGATAGATAGATAGATAGATAGATAGATAGATAGATAGATAGATAGATAGATAGATAGATAGATACTGAAGAGTAAGTGATATATAGTTACTGAAGATAGATAGATAGATAGATAGATAGATAGATAGATAGATGGGCCCTCTGGCAGAAGTAATGTTTTAAATAATGAACGGAACGTCTATTCAAATATGGGTATCTACTAAAAATAAGTTTTAAAGTAATAGAAATATGTTTCATTTAATAATTAAAAAAATCCTGTTCAGCTAGATGGATAGTGAAGAGAATGAGATAGATAGATAGATAGATAGATAGATAGATAGATAGATAGATAGATAGATAGATAGTACCACTCGGACGTCTTCTTTCTGCGAATGACTGCTCTGTGAAACCGACTCCGATAAGGATGTTTACTCGACCACTACAATCTTAACCTGACATGTCAACTTTCCCTCTTATCCGTACAAACTGCATTCTAACTTAACACTCTAACTCGCGGCCTTGTAGAGAGTGAACCTTTGTTACTGCAAAATATATAAAATATATATATATATATATATATATATATATATATGAAAAGAAGAATACGGAGACCTTAATCATCCATTTCGTTTATAAATTTTCTTTAGTGAACACTGATATGTTCAGCTCATCAAAACGACAACTCCACCACAAATGGAGAAAAGCAAAGCGAACAGACACATTAGATTGGTAATATGGATGGAAGAGAGACGGGATGGGTAAAGGGCTAAGGGATTAATGGTTCGTAGTAGTCGGTTTACCTAACCAAGAATTTACTATATAATTTTGAGATTTTAATATTGTGTTGTTTTTACTGATAACGTTTGCTGTTTTTAGGCAGGACAAATCAGGTTGATTCAAATTCATTTAATGAAAGAAATCTTAATCCAAATAAAGGTCGGCATTAATATATATATATATATATATATATATATATATATATTAGGGCTGAAGTCTATTTATTTTAGTTTTAATCCTTTCACCTCCACGAATTAATTTCTTGGTAGCTTTTTGGAATTTTGGATTTTTTCATTATCAGTTTTCAACAACTGATGAAGAAAAATTCGAAAATTCTTTTCAAATAATTTTCATTTTCCAAAGTACATTCAATCTAATCCATGACCATCGTCACGGGTTGCATATCTATTTACCACCGTAAATTCAAAATATTTCATAATAACACTTAATAAAAAAACAAAAATAAAAAATAGAGTGCCTGTGGAATAAAGAAACCCGAAATTTGGAACCAAAACTAGAGAGTGTCGTAATAATGATAGCCACCAAGGAAACGTACCTCAGACATTTAACCCATTCTAATATTTTTCTTCATAGATCTAGAGATGCTTATATCTTTTCCACATCTTTTATTAGCATCTATCTTTAGCAATCCGTTTTATTTTTTACCAAATTCTAAATTTTTGGATGTTTACATATTTTCCACATCTTTTATTAGTATCTATTTTTAGCAATCCGTTGTATGTTTTTTGTCTAAATTCTAAATTTCTGGATGCTTAGATCTTTTCCACATCTTTTATTATAATCTGTCTTTAGCAATCCGTCATATTTTTTACCAAATTATAAATTTTTGGATGTTTACATCTTTTCCACATCTTTTATTAGCATCTATCTTTAGCAATCCGTTATATTTATTTCCAAATTCTAAATTTTTGGATGTTTACATCTTTTCCACATCTTTTATTCGTATTTATTTTTTTAGCAATCCCTTGTATGTTTTTTTTCTAAATTCTAAATTTTGGGATGTTTACATCTTTTCCACATCTTTTATTCGTATTTATTTTTTTAGCAATCCCTTGTATGTTTTTTTCTAAATTCTAAATTTTTGGATGTTTACATCTTTTCCACATCTTTTATTCGTATTTATTTTTTAGCAATCCCTTGTATGTTTTTTTTTTCTAAATTCTAAATTTTCGGATGTTTACATCTTTTCCACATCTTTTATTAGTATTTATTTTTTTAGCAATCCCTTGTATGTTTTTTTCTAAATTCTAAATCTTTGGATCTTTACATCTTTTCCACATCTTTTCCACATCTTTTATTAGTATTTATTTTTTTAGCAATCCCTTGTATGTTTTTTTCTAAATTCTAAATTTTTGGATGTCTACATCTTTTTCATATCTTTTATTCGTATTTATTTTTTTGGCAATCCGTCGTATTTTTTTTTCTAAACACTTTTTAGTTTAGAAATGTTATTCGACTTAATCAACTTTTTTTCCTGGTCGGACATTTAATTTTCTGTTTTAGAACAAAGTCATTTATTGACGTCTTGTTAACTTCCGTGTTGGTAGCAAATAAATGACCTTCCAATTCATACGTTTAATTAATTCCGATATTTTTTTCTGCTGATTGTATTTTTTTTATTCATGGAGATTTCCTGTAGGAACATCTTTTTTTTTATTTATGAACAGCTGAAAATATATATTTTTTTCTAAATTGGGTTTCTTAGGTTAATGAAAGGTTAAGATTGATCGAACTCTGGTTGAGCCAGTACCTGACTAAATCAACTAAGGGGCAAAGGAAAAGTCCAAAAAAATAAATAAATAAAATAAAAAATACCTGTACAAATCCCGAGCAAAAGAATCACGTACCGACCTTAACAAAGACCCACATATTAAAGCTTATTGTATAAAGAAAGCTAATGGGAAACCAAAGCACATCAGAGCTGGAATAAAACAAACAACCAGAAATAGGTCTACAGACTCTGGCCTAGAACAATGACTCTGTGTTTCACGTCAACTGCGATCATCAGACAATTTTTTGTTTAAATTTAAAAATAAGTTATTCCAAAATTCGCTTGAAGATGAAACAGAATTAATGCTTTTAAATTAATTATATAATTAAATTTGAATTGTTTGTGTTTAGCTTCGGTTTTTGAAACATGGTTACTAGTATGTAGCAAAGAAACCATACACATTCTGACTTCATTGATGCGATGTAAGTCCTTCCTAACATCTGTGGTTGCTTGATTCTAACGTCACCATTTTGAAGCTCCAAAAGCTATCTCTTTTACTAAAAAGCACTCATTCTGACTTCATTGATGCGATTTAACTCCTTCCTAAGATCTGTGGTTGCTTGGTTCTAACGTCTCCATTTTGAAGCTCCAAAAGCTTTTACTAAAAAGCACACATTCTGACTTCATTGATGCAATGTCACTCCTTCCTAAGATCTGTGTTTGTTTGATTCTGACGTCTCTATTTTGTAACTCCAAACGTTATCCTTTATACTAATAACCACACATTCTGACGTCTTAATATTTTCTTCCCGCCTTTCTTGCCTCGTCTGCAAGTTAAACAAATTTAAACCATTTTAATTCAGTCATTTCTCCAACCATTGGTTCTATATCATGGATTGTGAATTTTAAAAGAAATATTTTCGCAAACGATAAAAAATATATATATATCAAATGCATTTTACAAACTTTAAAGGAAGGAGAAGAATTTTAAACCATTTAACGGAACATCTGCAAAATCAGATTTCTCATAGAAAAAAAAATGACCAAAAACTTAAGATTTTTTTTCTCTCCATTTAGTCTAATCGTTTAGAACCGTTTCTATATGATTAAACATGGATTTTTAGGTTCGCTTACTAAATTACTTTTTCCAATTTTTTTTACGTTTTTTTTTAACATTTTTTGTTTGTTTGTTTGTTTTTTGATGAAAGTGTTCAGTAAAACTCGACTGAAATGGTTCCAGATGTTCAAGCAACAAAATGATTCGATTTAAATAAGACCATCATAAAATATTGAATGAAAAAAAATGAGTTTAGGTTTTGAGAAATTCTCACTTGCTCAGCTGCGGCATCAGAAAAAAAACAACAAAAAAAATAGCAACTGAAGAATTTTGTGTCTTATAAACATTTTGGTGCAGGGCTGGGAATTCCTGTCGTTTTCTCCTCCTACTTCTCTTCCCCCTTCTTCTTCTTCTTCTCCTCCTCTTCCTCCTCCTCTTCTTCTTCTGTTACTCTCCTTTTTCCTATGTCCCCGTCCTTTGTTACTAACATCGTTCTTCTTTCTTTCTCTTTTGCTGCTACTTTACACCATTTTCTTCTTCTTCTTCTTCTTCTTCTTCTTCTTACTCCCCCTCTTCTTCTTTATCCTTTTTATCTTCTTGTTCTCCTCTTTGTCTTTCTTGCTACCTCTCCTAACCCCTGTTCTGCCAACCATTTACAGAAGCACCTTCTTCTTCTTCTTCTTCTTCTTCTTCTTCTTCTTCTTCTTGCTCCTGCTTCTCCTCCTTTTTTTCTTCTCCTTCTCTTCATCCTCCCCTTCTTCTTCTCCTCCTTCACCTCCTTGCTCTTTACTCCATTTCTTCTTCTTCTTCTTCTTCTTCTTGCTCCTGCTTCTCCTCCTCCTCCTTTTTTCATCTTCTTCTCTTTCTCCTCCCCTTCTTCTTCTCCTCCTTCACCTCCTCTTCCTTGCTACTTTACTCCATTTCTTCTTCTTCTTCTTCTTCTTGCTCCTGCTCCTCCTCTTCTTCTTCTTCTTCTTCTTCCTGCTCCTGCTCCTCCTCCTTTTTTCATCTTCTTCTCTTTCTCCTCCCCTTCTTCTTCTCCTCCTTCACCTCCTCTTCCTTGCTACTTTACTCCATTTCTTCTTCTTCTTCTTCTTCTTGCTCCTGCTCCTCCCCCTTCTTCTTCTTCTTCTTCTTCCTGCTCCTGCTCCTTCTTCTTCTTCTTCTTCTTCTTCTTCTTCTTCTTCTTCTTCTTCTATGTTCTGCCAATCATTTATAGAAGATCTCTAGGTAGGTTTTGCGTTTACATAATTTACATTGTTCGGACTGTTGTCCTCACCTTTATTGCCATATTCACGGCGTTTCGGTCGTTGTACGCTCCGGCCTTCTTCAGATGATTGGAATTTCGAACTGAACCCTTTTTTTCGTCCACCGGCGTAGATTGTTCTAGTTCCACGCGCCATACCTCTTCCGGATGTCTCAGTTATCTCCCTTTAACTCGAGGTCTTTGTCCACCACTGCAGCCGTCAGGTGCTGCACTCACAGCTCTTTGCATCACGTCAACTGTATCCTACCAACGTTTTTATTCACTGGGACATGTGTCCTTGAAATACATTTCGAAATTGAACCCTTTATTCAATCAAATTCCAACTACCTGAAGAACGCCGGAACGTACAACGACTGAAACGTCGTGAATATGTCAATAAAGATGAAAGCAGCAGCCCGAACAATATAAATAGTGTAAATATTTCTGTGATCGATGTATTTGTGTGTCTGAGAAGTATTTTATCTCGACAGGGTTAATCTCCGTATAAGGCGTGCATGCCTGAATGAGATAGACTTTCTTCAGTGTGTTGCTTGTAGATGAATTCGTCATGCTGGTTCCTTTGCGTGTCTGCTACGAGTAGACTTGCGCGCATTCGTCTGTGTTATTTATGTTTGCTTCGTCTTATATAGGCTGTAGAGAGGCTCCAAATGTTGAAAATTTCGCCATCGGTTATAAGAAGGCAGAACATGTGGTTATGAGAAGGTTTGTTTGAAGGACTAGACAGCCAAAGTCACATCTAGATGTGTAGGATCATCCTCAATTGGAGACCGTTTGAGTTGAGAGTGCTCACTTGCTAGGTTATACCGCAGAGGTATAATTCCGTGATGATAAAATCTGAGGTGGGTGCTTTGTTCATTATGTTCGTGGCAAATATTTACACCAACGCCTTGTTATCTGCAATTCCAATAAGTTTGGCTGGTTCTACACAAGCCTTCACCACAATAAACAAATCTCTTTTTTTAGGGGGGTAGTCTGCAGTTCAGTTCCCCTGTTTCTTCTTTGCTTTTCCACCTGGGCTTCAAGTTCACTGGGGAGAGAGTTAAGGCGACGGGGACAGGTACAGGATTAAAAAACTGAACTGAAAGACATTCATACGTCGAAAACGACGGGAGAGTCCATCATCATCATCATCATATATATATATATATATATATATATATATATATTTGGTTGGATTGATGTGAGTTTGTGACCCTGGGTTTCACGCTTTTGCGATCGTCAGACGAACTGATTAATTTTTTTAAAATTTGGGTTTATGTAGATTGCGTGTATTGGTGTTATTATGGGAGTGTGGGGGGAATCGTCGGCGTGATGTCATCGTGCTAACGCAAACATAGATGCATGTCCATACACCCGATGAGGTACGCAGACACACATACACACTCGCTCGTCCGCCGGGACTCATACATATATAAACATATGTGGACAGTTTCGGATTTGACATATGTATGTATATGGATGGTGTTGTGTCTATACATACGCATTTGTATGTTGAAATTCAAAGATTGGAAGTATAGCGAAAATTTCTCGTGAATGTATACATGTCAGCAATAAGAGATTTTTTCTACTTTTCCACTGAATAATATTTCCTCGCATGTATGTATATAAGTGCGGTGGGGTCTGTATAAAATTATGATAGGTAAAAATTACGATTATTTTTATTTTTAATTTTAAAAAAATGTTTATTTGGTATTATTTTAAATCTGGTTATTTGCTTATTTTTGATGACTGTGTATATGTAACTGGTAGAAATTTCGGTTTGTAATCCTTATTGGTTATTATTTATGGTGGTATTAAATATGCTGGGGGAGGGGGTAGTTTACGTTAATAACTATAGCCGGTTTACATGATAATAGTAGATGTGATGTGATAGTAATATATATATATATATATATATATATATATATATATATATTATAAATTTATTTAAAATATGTTTTTCGCTACACAGTTCTAACCATGTTTCAAAAATGGAAGCTGAAATCTTCGAATTTAATTTTGTAATTAAATTAAAGACATTAGATCCATTTCATCCTCAATCGAATTTTGGAGTAACTTTTAAAATTACTGGGTTTTAAAGACACAGCTAAAATCATAATTCACGTTTCCAAGGATACAGAGAAATCCAATTCAACCAGACAAGGGGTGTTTGCGTGTTCATTATGTCTGTATTTTGATGTATCCGTTATTAGTTACGTTTTGGTAGGGGGGTAGGGATGTATTTTTCAGTGAAATCTAACATCCGTTAAATGCATGTCGTCTGGATTTTTTTTTTAATTTTATTGTTAACGGCAAAAAATTTTTTTTTTCTATTTGTATATTTAATGATTTTTGGCGGGTGTTTAGGTTAGAATATGTTTTATTTAACTACGATTTGAAAAATATTTTCACTTTTAATTTTTAATATGCTATATTTCTTTTAAGAACAAGTAAATGTATTAGAATCACTTACAGTATGTAGAATTATTTTCACATCAAGTATAAGTAGGTTACAATTTTTTTATTTTTTTTAAATTTATATTTAAATATTATTTAAGTAAAATTTATGACAATGACGGCAAAAATAGGTAATTAACTTCACTGATTTAGTAAACTTTTTTTTTTTATATAAAAACTAGTAATATATTGTTTCTCATGTAAGTACAAAAGACATGGGTCATTCAATGGCTTACATCTTCTAGCTTTTCATATTAATTTCATTTAACTGTAGGTGTTTTAAGTGCTTGTAGTACTTTGAGAGAGGTGTTTAGGTTAGAACACGTTTTATTTAACTACAATTTTAAAAGATGTTTAGGTTAGAATAAGTTTTATTTAACTACAATTTTAAAAGGTGTTTAGGTTAGAATACGTTTTATTTAACTACAATTTTAAAAGGTGTTTAGGTTAGAATACGTTTTATTTAACTACAATTTTTAAAGGTGTTTAGGTTAGAATACGTTTTATTTAACTACAATTTTAAAAGGTGTTTAGGTTAGAATACGTTTTATTTAACTACAATTTTAAAAGGTGTTTAGGTTAGAATTCGTTTTATTTAACTACAATTTTAAATAAAACTTTAAAATATTTTCACTGTTACTTTTAATAGTTATATTTATATATATATATATATATATATATATATATATATATATATATATAATTTCAATATTTCAACATACAAATGCGTATGTATACATATATGTGTCATAGCCGAAACTGCCCACATACGTTTATATATGTATGAGTCCCGACGGACGACCAAGTATGTATATGTGTCTGCATACATCGATGTTTGCGTTAGTACGATGACATAAGTTTCCTCCACCACTTCCACAATAACATCAATACACGCAATCTACATAAACCCAAATTTTTTAAAACATTAATCAGTTTGTCTGACGATCGCAAAAGCGTGAAACCCAGGGGCACAAACTCACATCTATCCAACCAAATATGTTAGCTCTATCTCTGATATAGAGCGCTTTCTAATAAGTGCCGCGCATATAATATATAAATAATTATACA